>CM065719.1:42683649-42698649 GCA_033310375.1 Conus canariensis
ATTCAATGTACCTCTGGTATAAAACAAGGGGATGTGTGCGGTCCTGTTTTATTCTCTCGTGTCATTAATGAGTTAACATCAGAGGTTGTTGGATATGGAAAACATGGCTCACAATTTATTTGTGGGATTTTGACGGTTCTAAGGTCTTCCTTCCAAATGCAAGTGGTAAAATTTGGCACTGATCACGGGTAACATTGACAAGTTCGGTTTTATTCTCGTTAAAGTTAATTTTCCAAGGTTTGGCCCAACGGGCAACTTTCCGAAACTCAGAATTTAGGAATTCTGCCCTGATGTGTGGATCATTTAAGGCCAGCTTCCCTTTAATCCTTCTGACAAATAGACAAACAAACAAACAAACAAAGATACAGACAAATGAACAAAATTCAAAATGAATGAATGAAAGAAAAACTCTGAACAGAATTCTTTGGTGCAATAAGTAATACTATTGGCTTCAGTCCATATCAAGTACTGTGTACTAAATGCTATAACCTGTCTGCTTGTTTGCCTGTTTGTTCACCTAAGTGTATGTCCGTTTCTGAGTCTATAGTTAGTCTGTCTGTCAGTGACAAGCTCTGTCTTTTGTTCATTATCATTTGACCGCGCCTTTTGATATGTAAATAGGACTGGATTTATTTCTGAACTGTATGCGGATTACAAAACAACAACAGCAACAACAACGACAAACAAAGGAACAAAAACTCTCGGCCTCTAATATAACCCTGCCCTCCCCCTATCCAGTCCCCCTGATCAGAACTGGACGAAGTGAAGGAATGTCCGGGCTTTCGGCCCTCCTTCTCTCCCTTGGCTGGCAAAAATGCAGTTTTGTCAATTGCTCCCTTCACTTTTCTGGAGAAGGACCGCCAGACCCCCTTTGGACCATCACCCCTTCTCAGGTTACTGGACTTCCTCCTCCTCCTGCTCCCCCACCCCCCACCCACCCACACACACACCCCACACCCCAACCTCCAGCTGCAATAAAAGTCATTTTTGGCACAGGCATGAAATTCTTCCGCTTTTGGTGGAATATCCGCTAACTTGTTTGAGAGAAGACTGTGTGTCTCAATGGCTGGTGTGATGCGCCTAGTGTGTTAGCGAAGTGTCTGTTTGCTTGTCACCTCTCGCCTTTAGCCTCCACTGCTGACTAGCACTGCTCTTTGTAGCACTGTGAAAAGGGGAGCAGAATGCGCCAGTCTTTCCATCTCAGTATATAGCCTCTCCTCCAGCCAGCCATATGTGGTACCTCCCCGTGGCGACACATGTCAACTGAGGCTTTACGGGCTAAGGGACTAAAAGAGGCTCGGAGGAAGTCTGGCCCCCAGACGTGTGGCATGCAGGCCCACTGCCGTGTGGATACGCCCTGGTGCCCATAAACCAGACTCCCAGCTATGGGTCAAGCAGCTTCACTGCTGTGTGGATGTCTCGGGGGAGACAAAGGCCAAGGTAGTAAACCCTGAAAGAAAATCCGGAGTGGAGCCCCTAAGGTAGTTGGTCGACACACAGTGACACCTTCCGGCAACTCCTGCAGCTGCGCTGACACCATACTGTACTGGCTTGTCCTTTCCATTGGATCCTGTCAGCAAGATGGAGAGGGGAATTCTGGTAATTGGGCACCCCAGGATCTCCACGTACTTTGCCCAGACCGGCGTCCTGGAGAGGTCACTCCAGTGCCGCTATCTCAGCGCCGTAAACAACACGGGAGACAGTAGTTACGTCCAGAGCATATTGGCATAGGCTCGGGCGCTACAGGTTGTCTCCAACGGTAGGAGGGATCATCGCTTGTCAGTTACCGCCCGCCTCAAGCTGGGCAACCCTCCAGCCAATAAGGTGCGGACCCGCCACAGTCTGCCTGCTTCAATGGGTGCTTGGAGCTCAGGGAAAAGACCGAAGAGCAGACCGTAAATACTGCACCAGGCAATAACAGAAAAAAAACTACCAGCCTTGCGGCTGACAACCTGGAACGTCAGAACAATGTGTTCTGGCCTTTCTGACGGCCTCCAGCAAGTTGACGACGCCAGGAAAACAGCCATCATCGACTGCGAGCTGAAGCGGTTCAGTAGAAAGAAACTCGTGGAGAGCGTGGCAGCAGAGAGTCCTCAGAAGAGAAGCCCCCTTCAAGCAAGTGTTTCGGCCCTTATCTCCTGACACTCTAGGGGGGTTGGGCCACACCCGGTTCATGACTCCGGATGTCCCTCTGCTGCCCCTTTTTTTCCCATCTTGGGACGAGCCATGGCTGGGATTCGAACCCATGACCCTCTGGACATGCTCATTTTCCACTTAATGACTCGCGCTTTAACCACTGAGCCACAGGGACACCTGATATTTGTAGGGAAATTAAGCCTTATGAAGTTCACTTTTGTTCCTCCTTGACCAGATCCAGCTTGAACACCTCTCTGCCGCTTCTGCCATTGCTTTCAGGGCTCTGGTTTTTTCCTTCCCTGCAACTGAGAGCTGTTTCATGAGGCTGTATGCAGACGTTCCTACAAACCCCCTAGCTCCAATTTCTGCAGTGAGGACTTTGACCTGATAGCCTTCTCTCCTCAGGCTGTTTGCCAGATCAGCATACTTTTCAGTCTTGTAGATTTGAGCTGCCTCCATTCTGTTCTCATATGGCACCGTGAGCTCGATCATGATCAGCTGCTTGGTTGACTTAGAGTGGACTACTATGTCTGGTCTCATGCCACTCTTGCTGATGATCTCTGGGTGACTCTTCCATTCTGGGAGGTCTGCAGTGCACTCCCAGTCATCTGCCCCGTCCAGCAGACTCTGCCTGCATGTTTCGAGTGGCACTGTTGTTCTTGGCCATGATTTGCTGCCTCCTGCCGTGAAGAATGTTGCGGGTGCTTTTGGAGTCCTGATTTTCCCTTTTGTGGTGTTGGTACTAGCCCAGACTACTTGTACAATTTCTTTGAGCACTTGGTTGTGCCTCCATGTGTACCTTCCTTGAGCCAGGGCTACTTTACATGAGCTTAGGACATGCTCCACTGTTTGTTTTTCATGGCAGAGGGGGCATGCAGGATCGTCTGTTTTCCCCCACTTCACCAGGTTTGCATTTGAGGGCAGAAGGTCATATGCAGATCTGAGAATGAAGCTGATCCTGAGAGGGGCCATGTGCCAAATGTCATTCCAAGTGAGACTTCTTTGGAGTGCATTCTCCCACGTTGTCCATTGCCCTTGCTGGCTCTGCTGGACTGCTTTTTGGAGTCTTTTTTGGTCTTCTTCTTTTCTCATCTCCTGAATCATCATGTCTCTTTTGGCTTTTCCTTTGGCCTTTGACCACCATTCAGTTTTGGTCACCCCCAGTCCCTGTCTGTTGGTCTGTGTGTGTCCTGTTATTTCTCTGATCTTGAGACTTTCTTTTGCAGAATCCATCGCCTCTTGAACTTTCCATTTTCTGCCTGTCTTCAGCTGGGGCTTAATTGCTTCTACCACCTTGTCTCCTGAGTCCTCCAGCATGCTTTGAAGTCTGATCTTCCCTGCTTTGTATTCCTCCAGGATGGATTTCAGGGGTAGTTTCAGCTTTGCTTGGCGACAGTACAGCGCTATGTCAGTCAGACAGGGTGGGACACCAAGCCATTTCCTTGTGAACTTGTTGATTTTGGCTTCCATTGCCTCCACTATGCTGGTGCAGATGTCGTATATCATCAGAGGCCATAGCAGCTTTGGTATCAGCATGAACTGCAGACACCAGACCTTGTATTTGCCAGGGAGCCCACACTGGTCAATGGTCTCCAAGCCTTCCTCCGCCATCTGCTTGGTTTCTTTTGCTCTTTGTGTGTCTTTCAGCGTATCATCATACCATCTTCCAAGGCTCTTGACTGGTTCTTCTGTGACTGTTGGAATGGCCTGGTTGGCAACACTGAAGACCACAGATCCGGCCACTTTTCCTTTCCTCAGTGAGAGACTCCGTGATTTCTTTGGCTTGAACTTCATTCTGGATGAGGCAACTATGTCGTCCAGCCTCTCCAGCACATGACGTGTCTCGTCTTCTCTGGATGAAATCACTGTAGTGTCATCCATGAAGGCCTTGAGAGGAGGCATCTTGTATCCATCGCCAAGGTCTGTTTGTCTCGCGTTGTTTGTTGCTGCTTTCAAGATGAGTTCCATTGCCAGCACGAACAGTATTGGGGAAATTGCACAGCCCATTGCAATACCCACTTCCAAGTTGATCCAGTCTGTTGTGTACTCCTTGGTAGAGAACCGCATTGAGAAGCCATTGAAGTACTTCTTGAGCATGTCGCGGATGTTCTTTGGCACATGGTACATCTCAAGAGCCAACTGTATCATCTCATGGGGCACAGATCCATATGCGTTTGCCAGATCAAGCCACACTACGTCCAGGTCTCTCTTTTCTGTTTTTGCTTTTTGGATTGCGTCCCAGATCATTGTGGCGTGTTCTACACAGCCCGCCACGCCTGGGATGCCACCTTTCTGGACTGACACATCCAAGTACTTGTTTTCCATCAGGTACTTGGTCAGCCTTGCTGCCATGACAGAGAAGAAGATTTTCCCTTCGACGTTCAGTAGTGATATTGGCCTGAACTGGCTAATGTCACTTGAGTTTTGCTCTTTGGGGATGTACACACCATCTGCCGTCATCCACTGGCCGCTGATCTTCTGGTTCTCCAAGCCGATCGCAGCAGCCTGTGGAGCCACTCCAGCACCTTGGGACATTTCTTGTAAAGCTGGTAAGGTATTCCGTTTGGCCCTGGTGATGATTTGGCTCTGGCTTTGTCGACCACCTTCTTGATTTCCGCCACCGTTGGAGGCTTGCCATTGAACTGTTCCTCAGGGTTGGTTGGCCACACCAGACCTTGAATGTCGAGTGGTGCTTTGCTCTGTGGGTCAGAGTATGTTTTCCTCAGATGCTGCTCAAGAACTCCTTTGTCCACACTTAGGGTCCCAGATTTTGGCTGCTCAAACAGTGTTCTGGCAAACTGGAAGGGGTCTCTGAAGAAGCGCTCTTGTGTCTTCTTCTTTTTGCTCTTCCTCTTCCTCGTAGATTCCGCTTTGCTGAGGGCACTGTGTTTTTCTTTCAGGTCTTTCCACAGTTTTTCCAAGCCTTGTTTTTCAGCTGGCAGTGCGGTCTTCATTTGCATCTTGAGGTTTTTCTTTTGGACCCTGATCTTGTCCATCTTTTCTTGGCGTCTGGATTTCTTTGGAGGTGTTTTCTCTTTGGGTAGTTTTGCTCCATAGGCGTCTCTACATGTGGCATACACAATGTCCCCATATGTGGCTAGTTTGTGTTCCAGGGTGCTTTTCCCTATCAGTGCATCGAGTCTTTGGACGATTTTTGCATCCAGTTTCTCCCAATCTTCAGTTTCGTTTGCTCGTGGCAGGTTGAGTTTCAGGTGCCTGGCATCGAGGGCCTGTGCAAATTCCTCATCCGAACCAACAGCGTGGATGTCCTTGGCACTGTGGTTTAAATCCTGGCCTTGGTCTTCCGACGTCTTATCTGCTGATGCAGTGCGCTGCTGCTCATTCAACATAGACATCGACATGTTGCTTAAGACAAGACGCCGCTGCAACCGCAGTCTAAGGGAGAAGGACTACACTTCTTTTGACAAGGACTGGAGCAAGAGGAGCACCAACTATATGGCGTTGGATTCACAGTGCGCAACTCTCTCCTATCCTCAGTTGAACTACTTTCCAAAGGGATAGTACGAATCCTCTCTCTCCGGCTCACAACCTCTTCTGGACCAACAAATATCCTTAGCGTCTACGTCCCCACACTCTGCTCTACAGCCGAGGCTAAGGATGAGTTCTATGAAGTGCTGGCAGCCAAGATCAGAGAGGCACCTGCAAAGGAACACCTGTTCTTGCTTGGGGACTTCAATGTCTGGATTGGTGCAGGCCACAGCTCCTGGCCCCTCTGCATCGACATCGGCAAGCTCATCGAGAACAAACAGCGGCTTCTTGAGCTTTGCTCCTTCCACGACTTCTGTATCATGAACACCTTCTTACCACCAAGCCACACCACAGAGTGTCCTGGATGCACCCCAGATCCCGTCACTGGCATTAGTTGGACTTCGTGATCACCCGAAGATTCTTGCTCAGTCATGTGCTCGTCACCCGCAGCTACCACAGTGCTGACAGCGACACTGATCACTCCCTGGTCAGCAGTAAGATGCGTCGTCATCCCAAGCGAATCCACCATTAAAAGCAGAAGGGACGTCCTCGACGAATCAACCCAGCCATGACGTCAGTGCCTGAACTGCGCGAACTCTTTGCCAGAGCCATTATCAAGGCCCTAGAGGACTGCCTGACAGACAGCGCTTCGTCATGGCGGATCCACATCCGTGATGCCACCTACCAATCCGCCTCAGACACCTATGGGAAGAGAATGAGGAAGAATGAAGACTGGTTCGAAGTAGGAATCGTGGAGATGGAACCTGGCATTTCTGCTAAGCGAGCCGTTCCCCTCGATCACAAGAGAGAGCCCTCAGAAAGGATGCTAGCCGCACTCCGAAAAGCTCGCAACAACGCCCAGCGGATCGCCCGTACACGCACCAATGAGTGCTGGCTGAAATTGTGCCAGGGCATCCTGATCTCCGCCGACTGAGGCAACATCCACGAAATGTACGAAGGCATGAAGAAAGTGTTCGACCCTTGCGCCATCAAGGTCACTTTTCTAAAATCTACGTCGGGGGATGTCATAACTGACCACAGCAAACAGATGGAGAGATAGGAGGAGCACTACCAGGAGCTGTACTCTAGGGAGAACTCAGTCATCCACACAGCCATCTGGAACACCATCCCCCTGCCTGCCATGGAGGAGCTCAATATCCCACCCACCATTGAGGAACTCGGTAAGGCCATCGATTTGCTAGCCTATGGTAAAGCTCTGGGTAGCGACGGCATTCCACCAGAAGTCATCAAAGCCGGTAACGAGAGTCCTCTCTTCAGTCACCTCCATGAGCTTCTGCTGCCATGTTAGGAGGAAGGGACCGTACCCCAGGACATGTGCGATGCAAATATTATCATGCTATACAAGAACAAAGGGGACTGCAGGACTGCAATAACTATCGCGAAATATCCCTCATCAACATTGTTGGCCGCCCTGTGGGTTGGGCATAGAATAGACCCACTGCCCTGCCATGCATATCGTAAGAGGCGACTAAGGCAGGACCACCTCGCCCGGAGGATAAAGGGGTTTGCGTAGGGCTAACAACCCTACCTGTAAAAAAAGTCAGTTACAGAAGCATCGACGACAACAAACCAAAACATTCACCTGGGCAAGGAGATCCTTCTCCATCCCGGAGACTTATGACGCGGTGCAGTGAAAGCCGAAAGGAAGCTGCAAGGCTGACTCCCCTTCTAACACCCAGGACAACAATGAGAGTAGCCACATGGAACATCAGGACGATGTACGAAACAGGAAAAACCATCCAAGTAGCGAGAGAGATGAAAAACTATAAGATCGGAGTGCTAGGACTGAGTGAGACAAGGTGGCTACAGTCAGGACAGCTGCGACTTTCATCTGGAGAACAGCTGCCGTACTCAGGACACACAGAGGATGAGTATGGAGCCCCCCCCCCCCCCCCACACACTGAGGGTGTGGCCCTGATGCTGGCACCGGAGGCAAAGGGGGCACTTATCGGATGAGAACCTGTCAACTCCCGCATCATCACAGCCAAGTTTACCACGAAGAAGAATTACATCAGGCTGAACATCATCCAGTGCTATGCTCCCACCAATGATGCGGAAGAAGAGAAGAAAGATGAATTCTACCAGCAACTACAGACAGTGACAGACAGAAGAGGAACAAAGGACATAACCATACTGATGGGAGATTTCAATGCCAAGACTGGAACGGACAACACAGGCTACGAGGACATCATGGGAACACACGGACTGGGACAGATGAACGAGAATGGTAAGCGCTTTGCAGACCTGTGCGCCCTGAACCAGCTGGTGATAGGAGGAAGCATCTTCCCACACAAGCGCATCCACAAGGCCACATGGAGATCGCCGAACCACGTCACGGAGAACCAGATTGACCACATCTGCATTAGCCGCACGTTCACGAGATCATGGCGGGATGTACGAGCGATGAGAGGTGCTGACGTGTCATCAGACCACCACCTTCTTTTAACAACAGTGAGACTTCACCTCCAGAGATTCACCAACACCAACAACACACGGACAAGGTACAATGTTGGACTGCTCAGAAACAGGGACACACAAACAGCATTCCAGATCAGCCTTTCCAACAGGTTCCAGCCGCTACAGGAGCTGATAGAAGATGGGGAGATGGACATCGAGACACCGTGGGAACACTGCAAGAAGCTCTGGCAGACACATGTGAAGAGATCCTTGGCAAAAAGAAGACCCAGCTCAAGGAATGGATCTCTGCCGACACCATCCACAAGCTAGAAACAAGGAGAGAGAAGAAAACTACGCTGAACACGAGCCGAACAAGAGCAGCTAAGGCAAAGGCACAGGAAGATCACACAGCAGCAAACAGAGAAGTGAAGAGGAGCATCAAGAAAGACAAGAGGGACTACTTTGACGACCTGGCCAATCAAGCAGAGGCAGCAGCCGGACAGGGGAACCTGAAGGACCTGTACCTGGTGACCAAGAAGCTGACGGGCAAGTTCCAGCAGACAGACAAGCCAGTGAAGGACAAGAACGGAAACCCACTGACAACAACCGAAGAACAGCTGAAACGATGGGCAGAACACTTCAGAGAGCTGCTGAACCGCCCCGCCCCTGACGCACCACCAGACATCCCACCCGCGGAGTCAGAACTGCCCATCAGCTGCGACAAACCCTCAAAGGCAGAGATCAAGAAGGCCATCATGACTCTGAAAAATGGGAAGGCTGCAGGGCCGGACGAGATACCAGCAGAAGCCATCAAAGCAAACACAGAGACAGCTATCAACATGCTATACAGCCTCTTCAGCAAGATCTGGGAAGGAGGAGGTACCGGCCCAGTTGAAAGAAGGAATCATCATCAAGCTGCCGAAGAAAGGAGACCTCAGGGACTGCAGCAACTACCGAGGGATCATGCTCCTGTCAACGCCAGGCAAGGTTCTCAACAGGATTCTACTGGAGAGGATGAAGGAGGCTGTCGACCCCAAGCTCCGAGACCAGCAGGCAGGCTTCCGGTGGAACAAATCATGTGCCTACCAGATCGCCAGCCTGCGCATCATCGTGGAGCAGTCACTGGAGTAGAACTCCCCCCTCTACATCAACTTCATAGATTATGAGAAGGCCTTCGACAGTGTGGACAGAGAGATGTTGTGGATGCTGCTGAGGCACTACGGAGTCCCCGAGAAGATCATCTCCCTCATCCGGTGCACCTACCAGGACATGAACTGCAGGACTGCCCAGCCCATGATCGCCGGCCAGCTGTCCGGAAGTTTTGAGGTGAAGACCGGAGTTCGGCAGGGGTGCCTGCTGTCGCCGTTCCTCTTCCTCCTGGTCATCGACTGGATCATGAAGACCACCACAACAGGCAGGAACAACGGTATACAGTGGACACTCTGGACGCAGCTCGATGACCTCGAATTCGCTGACGACCTGGCGCTCCTGTAACACAGCCACAGCCAGATGCAGGACAAGACCACTCGCCTGCAGACCACATCAGCCGGGACAGGGCTCAAGATCAACAGGAAGAAGACCGAGCTGATGAAAATCAGTACCACTGCCAACACATCAGTCACAGTTGGTGGAGAGCCCATCAGGGAGGCCGAGTCTTCCGTCTACCTGGGAATCGTGGTTGACCAACAGGGAGGCACGGACCGAGACGTCACAGCCAGAATCGACAAGGCAAGATCAGCTTTCGTCATGCTCAAGAACATCTGGGCATTTGGAGGAATCAGCATAACAACCAAACTCCGCATCTTCAACTCCAATGTGAAGTCAATGCTGCTCTAGCTCTACGGATGCGAGACATGGCGGACAACATAGACGATGCAACAAAAGATTCAACACCTGTCTGAGGCGCATCTACAAAATCCGATGGCAGGAGAAGATCCGAAACGAAGATCTGTGGGAGCGTGCGGGACAGGAACCAGTGGCCAAGCAGATACCGCGAAGGAAGTGGGGCTGGATCGGACACACCCTCAGGAAGCCAGCGTCCAGCACCACACGCTAAGCCCTGACCTGGAACCCGCAGGGAAAGAAGAAGAGAGGCCGGCCTCGCAACAGCTGGAGGCTAGACACTGAGGCGGAGCTGAAGCAACTAGGGACCAACTGGACTGGAATGGCCAGAACAGCCCAGAACAGAGTGCGATGGCGAAGGGTCGTCGATGGCCTATGCCCCACTGGGAGCGATGGGCATAATGATGATGATGAACATTGTTGGCAAAGCCTTTGCCCGCGTCGGCCTAGGGTGCAACCAACCGCCAAACGAGTGTACCCAGAGGCACAGTGCGGCTTCAGAGTTACGAGGTCGACGATCGACATGATATTCTCCCTGAGGCAGCCGCAAGAGAAGTGCCGCGAGTAGAGACGACCCTTGCTCATCGCCTATATCGACCTTACCGAGGCGTTTGACTTGGTTGGTAGGTCAGGCCTTTTTACCCAGCTACACCGGATTGGATGTCCCCCCAAGCTCCTGAAGATGGACCCTGTCTTTCCACGATAACATGAATGGCACTGTCTAGTGTGACAGCTCATTTTCTGATCCCTTCCCAATCAAGAGCGGTGTCAAACAAGGGTGCGTGCTCGCTCCGACACTCTTAGGAGTCTTCTTCTCCATGCTACTGTGCTACGCCTTTCGACGGTCTGAAGACGGTATCTTCCTCCACACCAGGAGTGACGGAATCCTCTTCAACCTGGCACGCCTCCGAGCAAAGACGAAGGTGCGGAAAGTCCTCTTCGCAGACGCCGCCGCCCTCACTGCCCACACCGAGGAAGCGCTACAACGGCTCATCACCTGCTTTGCTGATGCCTGCACCGAGTTCAGCCTCACAATCAGCCTAAAGAAGACAAGCATCAAGGGCCAAAACGACAGCAGCACTCCCCGCATCTCCATCGGCGATCACATCCTCGAAGTGGTCGACGACTTCCTTACCTGTGTTTCACGATCTCCAGCAACCTCTGTCTGGACGCTGAGCTGAACGTGCGGATCGGCAAGGCAACAACAGCGATGGCCCGTCTGGCGAAGAGAGTCTGGGACAACACCATGCTAACGTCAAACACCACCATGCTGACGTCAAACACCAAGCCTGCGTGCCGAGCATTCTTCCAAGCCTTATGTGCCTCCTGGCACAGAGAGATTTAAGGTTAAGGTAAGGTAAAGCGAAGCATGGACGCTGTACTCTCGACAAGAACGCAGCTGCCTCAGAAGACTCCTGGGCATCACTTGGCAGGGCCGCATCACTAACAAGGTTGTCCTGGCCCAGGCAGGGAAGCCTAGCATGTTCGCCATGCTGACACAGATTCGCCAGCGCTGGCTCGCCCAGGTCTGCATGGATGACGGTCGCATCCCAAAGGACATGTGGTACGGAATGCTGGCTACAGGCTCCAGACCCACAGTACGGCCCCCCTACGCTGCAAGGATGTATGCAGGCAGCCTCCACCCAGCAGATCTGGAGATGGCAGCTTCAGACTGGGTCAGTTGGCGGTCCACCATCAAGGCCGGTGTCGTATATAATACTGTCGCCGTAGAATTGTATCGCAGCGATAGCATTTCACGTGAAATATTGTTGCAGCGACAATATTTTCTTGAAAAAATTGTCGCGCTACAACTTTTCACGAAAAATGTCCTATAGAATATTGTAGCTGTCTATAAAATACTGTCGCTTGAAATTTTGCGACAGCTTTTTGCGACAGAACACTGTGAAATATTGTAGTCAGTGAATGTTGTCGCTTGCAACACATTTTCACGTGAAATCTTACTGCTAGAGTTAACATTTCCCGTGAAATATGGTAGCAGCGTTAATATTTCACAGCGACGATTTTTTCTGCTGAGTGAAAAAACGTCGCCGCGGTTGAGCGTCAAAATATCACAGAAAATAATGCAGCCTGCCCTGGAATGAAAAATTGTCGCAAGTGATATTTTATCATAAATGTTTTTGACGAAAGTCAAATTTCCATTCGTGTGTGTGTCGTCGTCGGTTTAATGTCCTTCCACTGTAGTGATTCAGACAGTTTATGTGTGGGTGAATGAAGTATGCAAGTGATGAAGTGTATAATTCCATTAACGATAGAATATGACATCCCCTGCTCTCCCCCCCCCCCTTTCCTCACCCCCATCCCTCTTCCACCTTAACAATTTTAAGTGAGAAGTGATAAGATCTACAGATAAGGGCCAATTGAACTATTTAACAAACACTTACAAACTGGGTCAAGAACAGAGTAATTGTTTAAAATATATGGTAGAGGCAATGGAGTCGATCCATCAGTATAACCATCAATACCCGAATGTCTTAGGAGCTCTCTTGCTCTTGGGCATTGAATCAGCAAATGACTGACATTTAAGGACTTCCCACACATACATTTAACATTATGACAATATTCTGTTTTCAACGCGTTCAAACGGAATCTATGGATTAAGCTTTCAATCTCCCTAGACGAGGAGGAGACTTGTTTGAACGTTTTCCTATCGTACCCATCACTAAATTTGTGTGTGTGTGTGTGTGTGTGTGTGTGTGTGTGTGTGTGTGTGTGTGTGTTGTGTGTGTGTGTGCGCGCGCGTTTGTGAACGCGTGTGTGTGTGTGTGTGCGTGTGTGTGTGTGTGTGTGTGTGTGTGTGTGTGTGTGTGCGTGTGTGTGTGTGTGTGTGAGTGTGTGTGTGTGTGTGTGTGTGTGTGTGTGTGTGGTGTCTGTGTGTCTGTGTGTCTGTGTGTGATGTGAAATGTGATATTTTTATCAATATTGTAGGCCTAGGACATTCAGCACAACGAAAGTAGGGGAAGATTGGGTAAGTAAGAACCCCTAAGAAATGCAGCCCTACCTCTTTCACTAATTTTACTTCATCCGATGTTAATTATTTGTAAAGCTTACCATAAGAGCTTCATGTAGTACAGCCATCAAATGGTTATCTTTATTTCAAAAAGTTCTATATAAGAAATCATTAAATTCTTAAAGAAAATGAAGCCCACTTTAGACATCATTTCGGGTTAAATGTACCAGGGAGTGGTAAATATTGGGCCACGGGCCTATATTAACCGACAAGCATTATTCATAAACCCAAACCAATATTGTTTGTCTGTTGGCCATATAAGATGTGTGAGCTTGTTCGATAATCCATTTAAAGGCACCTAAGGTCTCAACAAACTTAAAGAGTAAATGATTATCTTTAATTGTCAGAACAGAAACACAAACATAATAGAGTCTAAAAGCTAATAAAAGCCCAATCGCAGAACAGACAGTTTCAGTTGTCTTGCTTTAATTGCAGTGCTTCTAGGGCACTTAAAATCATGGATTTACAAACGAGTCAAAGTAACCCATTTTAGTCACAAGTAACCCAAAAGTTATCAGAGGCTATAATGCAGAGCTTCAGGCATCATTTGGCTTTGTTTTACTGCAGTCCTTTTAAGGCATTCAAAGCTCCAAGGAAGCCGTGATTTGAAATTAATTAACATAGTATTTGGTTGAAAGGATCATCCATTCCTTTTCGAAAGCTTTTATCTAGTTTAATGAAATAAACAACGCAGAAAAAATGCAGAACGTAACGTTCAAAATGGGTTTTCTTTCATTACGCTCGTTTTAAGGCACCTACGGCCTAAACATAATAATAAATATAATAGTATGTTCAAAATGTGAAACATAACACATTTATATAAATTATCTTTTGTTTTGGATGGGTTCTTTTAAAAAAGACAAACGAATTAATCTTCGAAAACAAAAGAAACATTCAAAGCACCGTCAATATTTGGATATGCTTCTTCTAAACAAGTGGATGCCACACACGCGCGCGTGCGCGCGCACGCACATACACACACACACACACACACACACACACACACACACACACACACACACACAACACTGCCGACAAAGCTGGATCTTGAACCTCTGAAGTCTTGCGGTAGAAGACAGAACCGAAATTTTCAAAAGATGAAGTTCCTTTTGACCAAGATCAAAGACATGTGTTCGTTTTGTGATGCCGCGAAGTTAAGAAGTAAAAAGGTCACATAGTCCAATAAGGTCGAAGCCGTTAAATAGCTAATAACGCAAATTTCTCAAATATCATTGTCATAATTATTTCTCTTTCTTCGTCATACACTATTTAGGCCTATCAATAATGAGCAGTCCAAAAGCTGCAACTTGTAATAAGTATGCTATAATGCCATGGAACTACTACACATCATTTTTTTTTCTTCTTTAAAATAAGATCCAAATCAGAAATTCGGACATTTGAGGTAGGATATCCATAATATAAGAGTGCGGCTATTATACGATTTCGTGTCTCTCGTTGTCTTCCCATGACTATCCATATGTCTTCTAATGACTATCCATACTGACATTCACATAGCCCTGTCACTCTATTATGGGGATAATTATATGATTTGTTCCCTCGGCTTTGACATCCTCTCTGCCCCATCCATCTCTGACCTATCAAACCTCCTTCAACGGTTTGTGTCCCTCCTGTACTGTAAGGGAGTGCATGAGTGAGGAAATGTATGTGTGAGTTTGTGTGCGTGTGTGCCCACGCATGCGTGTGTACATGCGTGTGTGCATAGTCCTCTCTCTCTCTCTCTCTCTCTCTCTCTCTCTTACACACACACACACACACACACACACACACACACACACACACACACACACACACACACACATATACACGTGGAACACGTAAACGCGCATGCGCGGGCATACACAAACAAACTCAAACACAACATACACTTCTACAAAGAGATTATTGTGTAACTTGCAGGGATTGTGGGGAGAAGTCTTAAGGGTTCTATTCAATTGTCTAGGGGAAAGAGCATCGTCCCACGAGAAGATGTTCAGAGTGGGTGGGGTATGTAAAGTGATACTGACACGGGGGTATCCTAGGAGAGAGAGAGAGAGAGAGAGAGAGAGAGAGAGAGAGAGAGAGAGGGA
>CM065719.1:42701149-42703649 GCA_033310375.1 Conus canariensis
ATGATTCAACGCCTGCATACCTTGCGCTGAAGAGATCAAAGCTAAGTGACAAATTCGTTCATTTTCATTGTCCTATTTGTTTGTGTCTTGCCTGAAGAAGGCCTAAGAGGTCGAAACGCGTCGTGTTTTGTCTTGTGACTCGTTTGTCTACGTTTCTCTTGGCGGTTCGCTAACATTTATTTAAGATTTGTTTAGATTTCCGCCTGCAGTCATCTCACTTTGCAACGTGACATCATTAGTCAAGAAATCCAGCACTCCGTCATCAACACAGGCCTTGAGCATTCTATAGACAGAACAGTGGCAGGGTTTGATACGGGAGTGGTGAAGGGTTATGTTGCCACCTTGACTAACAGAACAGTACAGAGACGGTTGAGAGAAAAGAACAGAAATTAGCGTTCAGAAAGATCGTGCTTCATCCAACAGACGGTGTGGGTGTGTTGATGTGCGAGTCGGATGACATTGTTGTAGAATACTCCTGTGATCCGTGTTCATAAGACGACTGTGTGTTTTGATGCGTGAAGCAGGAACACAGAAACATGTCACCAGAAGAACGTGTTAAATTGGCCCACCTGCGGAAAGGAAGACGTGCCAGCACGTGCTCTTCGGCAGTCGGCCTGATCCAGTTTGACTGCCCTCTACTGACCAGATTATGCACACATGGCAGAGACATGTTGTCGTTCACGAATTTGTTATGTAATGTGGAAAACAAAAAACATTGCTGTGGTGACCATGTCAATGAGACTGTCGGGTTTTGTCAATGTACATCTCGTCGATTTGCTAAATGGGCTGTACGGTTTAATAGCAATAAATTTCGTTCCTTTGTTCGTTTTCTCTCTCTCTCTCTCTCTCTCTCTCTCTCTCTGCTCTTGGTCACGTGGTTTGACACGAAGCGACAGGGCGCCATTTATTTACGGTACGTAAATATTTTCGACAATTGTTTGAAAATGCCAGTTACTGGACTTCCAGCGGCTGTGGAGACAGCTCTGAACGCCCTGCTGAATATCAACATAGTGTCAAGCTTGAAAATTACCGGTGAAGGCAGCAACACCGTCGTCGTTCTTCGACTGAAGCCAGCCGTCCCTGTCACAGCAACAATGGCAGATCCTGTGTTGAACCGGGCAAAGCGAGTTCAATACAGAAAGAAACCGCCCAGCCAGGTGCGACGTGACCAAGAAAGGGCCAAGCAGCAAAATAAACGACTAGAACAGGTTAGTGCAGATAACACTTGTGAAGAGAATGAACTGGCCATGTTCGACACAGAAGTGGAAGATCACGGAACACACTGCGCCACACAAGATGTTGTTGAAGAACACAGCGAGTCTGACACTTCGCATGTACAAGACAGTCTTGGATTTTTGCATTCAGATCAGTCTGATTGTGGCAACATACATCATGAATTTCAGCACCCTGTCAGCAACCCAGGCCTTGAAGACATTATAGAAAGAATAGTGGCAGGCTTTGACACGGAAATTGTGAAAGACTTATGTTGCCACTTTGACAGATCGGCAGGTACAGAGACGTCTGCGAGATAAGCACAGAAACAGCGTTTAGAAAGGTTGTGCTTCTTAAGTCAGGTGGTGTCGATGTGTTGTGCGAGTCAGATGACATTGTTTTAGAATATTCCTGCGCGCCGAATACGGAGGACGATTGTGTAATCTGGTATATTAAACAAGAACACAGGAACATGTCATCTGAGGAACGTGTCAAACTGGCCCACGTGCGGAAAGGAAGACGTGTCAGCAACACACAACACGCTGAGACTCAAGCACGTGCTCTACGGCGGTTGCACGCTCTCCTCGGCCTGGTCCAATTCTACCTGGGGTGACGGTCCTTCGCTAAACAGATTGTGTACACATATCAGGGACACTTTGTCATTCACAACTTTGCCGTGTAATATGAAAGAAGAGAAAAAAAAACAGAAAACATTGCTGTGGTTTCCACGACAATGAGATCGTATCGTGTCGCGTTTTGTCAGTCGCGCCGACTTGCTAAATGGGCTGTAAGCTTAATAGCAATAAACTTCGTTCGTCTCTCTCTCTCTCTCTCTCTCTCTCTCTCTCTCCTCTCTCTCTCTCTCTCTCTCTCTCTCTCTCTCTCACACACACACACAACACACACACACACACACACACACACACACACACACACACACATTTACCCGTCGAGTTATATTTGAAATTGCCTCAAAAAGTTCTCAAAAGGCATGCGTTTCCGCTCTAGTGTATGAAAAACAGTATATTGAAAATTATGTGTGGAACTCTGACTTTGAGAATGTTTATATCAATGTATTAGAAAACAAGCTTGTTGTATCAAAAAGAATATTTGTTTGTCTAAAGAAATGAAAATAACTGCTATGACAAGGAACGCAGATTAAATAAGATTAGTGCAAAAGGTTTGTTCTCAATGTTCAGGAAAACAAGGGATGAAAGTGACAGTGATGCGCACTGTATTGCAAGAAGAGAATATTAGAATATGCTGAACAGAAAAGAAAAAGAGTACA
>CM065719.1:42708649-42768649 GCA_033310375.1 Conus canariensis
TGTCTGTCTACCTGTCTGTCTGTCTCTCATTCAGTCAGTCAGTCTGTCTGTCTGCCTCTCTCTCTCTCTCTCTCTCCGCTCGCTCTCTCGCTCGCTCTCTTCCTCTCCCCTTCTCTCTCTGGTCTCTCTATCTCTCTGACTCTGTCTCTGTCTCTTTGTCTCTGTCTGTCTGTTTGTCTTCTGTCCGTCTATCTGTCTGACTGCCTGTCTGACTGCCTGTCTCTCTCTCTCTCTCTCTCTCTCTCTCTCTCTCTCTATCTCTCTCTCTCTCTCTCTCTCTCTCTCTCTCTGTGGCTCTTAACTTCTTCCTCTTCTCTACCCTCCTAACACACACACACACACACACACACACACACACACACACACACACACACACACACACACACTGAGAGAGAGAGAGAGAGAGAGAGAGAGAGAGAGAGAGAGAGAGAGAGAGAGAAGAGAACGAGAATGATAATGATAATGATAATGATAACGATAACGATAACGATAATCTATTCAAGAAAAGGCCACAGCCCCGTTTGAAGGGGGTGAGTAATAATCAGTATATTTTAAACATGGTATTTTCTAACTAAAATATAAACATCCACAACATATGCATCTACTTATGTCAAAACAAACTCCGCCAGGAGACCCTTTTTGGGAATCATGCCGGTCCCAAGCCCGGATAAAGGAGGAGGGTTGGGCGTTGGGCCAGTCACCCTACCCCGTAAAACAAACCACAGCTACAAAAACGCCAACCAAGAATCAAATCGGCATCTCAGCCCTGGGAAGGGATGGGTCTTCGACAAGAAGATGTATGACGCCATGTGGTGAAAGCCTGAGATCTCGGGAAGCCACAAGGCCGACCGCCTTTCTTTCAACCAGGGCAGCCAACATCGGAACATGGAACGCCAGGACCGTTTTTGAGACAGGAAAGACACTCCAAGTAGCGTAAGAGATGAAGAACTACAAAACCTAATCCTGCTTGGAGTCAGTGAAACCCACTGGACACAGTCCGGACAGAAACGATTGACCTCGGGAGAGATGCTGCTGTACTCAGGACAAGAAGAAGACAATGCCCCCCCCCCCCCCCCCCTCCCCATACTCAAGGAGTTGCACTGATGTTGTCTAAAACAGCTCAGAGAGCGCTAATTGGGTGTGAAGCTCATCGCCCAAGATTCATCACGGCATCCTTCAGAACCAAGAAGAAGATCAACATGAATGTAATACAGTGCTATGCACCTACAAATGACAGTGACGAAACTGACAAGGACCAGTTCTACGATAGACTGCAGTCCATCATAGAAAAGTACCCAGAGAGAGATATCACCATCCTGATGGGGACTTAACCCCAAGATCGGAAAGGACAACACTGCTTACGAGACCATCATGGAAGCCAATGGACTCGGGGACATGGACGAGAATGGTGAACGACTGGCAGATCTATGTGCACTCAACAACTTTGTCATCGGTGGCAGCGTTTTCCCCCACAAGAGCATCCACAAGGCCACTTGGGTTTCACCAGATCACACAACAGAAAACCAGATTGACCACATCTGCACCAACAAGAAATTCAGAAGATCCATGCAGGATGTGAGGGCAAAGAGAGGAGCAGACGTGGCTTCAGACCACCACCTCGTTGTGACCAGGCTTAAGATGTAGTTAAAAAAATAACTGGATAACGGCACATGCAGTACAACACAAGTACAACACAAGTGCAACTCCTGAGAAATACTAACAAGATCCAAGAATACAGAACAACTCTAGGCAACAAGTTTCAAGTATTGCAAGACATACTGGAAGAGGAAGACGGTACACCAGAGGACAAGTGGAAGGAGATCAAGGAGGCAGTAACATAAACATGCCAGGAAGTGCTCGGCCACAGTAAACACCAACACAAGGAATGGATCTCGGCAGACAGCCTATGCAAGATCCAACAGAAGAAAGAGAAGAAAGCGGCAATCAACATTAGCCGAATAAGAGCAGGGAAGGCCAAAGCAGAAGCAAAACACACTGAAGCAAACAAACAAGCAAAGAAGAGCATCAGAACAGACAAGAGGAAATATGTAAATGACCTAGCAATAGAAGCCGAACAAGCAGTAAAACAGTGAAACGTGAAAGGACTGTATGACACCACCAAGAAGCTGGCAGGAAAGTACAGGAGGCCAGAACGACCAATAAAAGTCAGAGATGAAAGGCACCTCACAGGAGAAGAGCAGCAGAAGAACAGATGGGTTGAGCACTTCGAGGAACTCTTGAACAGACCATCGCCAGAGAACCCTCCAGACATCGAAGAGGCTGACCTGCCCATAGACTGCGGGGCACCAACCAAAGGAGAAATTGGGAAGGCCATCAAACAGTTGAAGAACGGAAAGGCGGCAGGACCTGATAAAATCCCTGCAGAGGCGCTGAAGACAGGCATAGAGGTCACAGTAAAGATGCTTTGGCCTCTCTTCAAGAAGATCTGGAAAGAGGAGCAAGTGCCCGCAGACTGGAAGGAGGGATACCTTATCAAGATTCCGAAGAAAGGCGACCTCAGCAACTGCGCGAACTGCAGAGGAATCACACTGCTGTCAGTGCCAGGAAAGGTTTTAACAGTCATTTTAAACAGGTTAAAAGATCCAATTGATGCTCAACTCCATTTAAACAGGTTAAAAGATCCAATTGATGCTCAACTCCGCGACCAGCAGGCTGGCTTTCGCAGGGATCGATCCTGCACAGACAGATCACAATGTTTTGCATCATTGTTGAGCAATCGAACGAGTGGAACTCATCCCTGTATGTCAACTTTATCGACTACGAGAAAACTTTTGACAGCGTAGACCGAGACATCCTGTGGAAGCTTCTTCAACATTACTGTGTGCAGGTCAAGATCACCACCATCATCAGAAACTCGTATGGGGGTCTGACCTGCAGAGTCATCCATGGAGGGCAGCTCACGAAGGCATTCGAAGTGAGGACTGGCGTCAGACAAGGTTGCCTGCTTTCACCATTTCTATTTCTACTGGCAATCGACTGGAACAGATCAGAGAAAACATGGGATCCAGTGGACACCCTGGACGCAGCTTAACGATTTGGACTTCACCGACGACCTGGCACTACTTTCGCACACTCAACAGTAGATGCAAGAGAAGACAAGTAACGTAGCAGCCACATCAGCACAAGTAGGGCTCAACATCCATAAAGGCAAGAGCAAGATTCTCAAGGCCAACACTGTCAGCACCAACTCGATTATGCTGGACAGCGAAATGCTAGAGTACGTCGATCAACATTTAAAACGTGGTGAGATTTCTCAAGTGCAATTCTCAGGATGAATTTTTTTTTAAAAGAACATAAAATAATTCAACAAGAAAATCAATCCCAAGGTCCTCTTATCCAAAAACAAAATCACCAATCAGTCCATCAGGCCCTGCTGCTTTACCATTTACAGTTTCTTTATAACAGTTCAAATCTACAAGACTGAAAAGTATGCTGATCTGGCAAACAGCCTGAGGAGAGAAGGCTATCAGGTCAAAGTCCTCACTGCAGAAACTGGAGCTAGGGGTTTGTAGGAACGTCTGCATACAGCCTCATGAAACAGCTCTCAGTTGCAATGGCAGAAGCAGCAGAGAGGTGTTCAAGCTGGATCTGGTCAAGGGGGAACAAAAGTGAACTTCACAAGGCTTAACTTTCCCTACAAATATCAGGTGCCCCAGTGGCTCAGTGGTTAGAGTGCGAGACATTAAGTGGACAATCCCTAAAATGAGCATGTCCAGAGTGTCATAGGTTCGAATCCCAGCCATGATTCGTCCCAAGATGGAAAAAAGGGGCAGCAGAGGGACATCCGGAGTCATGAAACGGGTGTGGCCCAACTCCCCTAGAGTGTCAGGAGATAAGGGCCGAAACACTTGCTTGAAGGGGGCTTCTCTTCTGAGGACTCTCAGCTGCCACGCTCTCCACGAGTTTCTTTCTACTATTGTACTGATTGTTTTGTTATTGGTCAGTCCAAAAATTCAGAATATTCATAATCTAATATTGTTTCATTTTCACAGGCATCTGTATCAACGCTTATGTCCTTTTCCAACACGTTTTTACAATGGTAGTACCATTGCTCTATAGTGATATTATTCTGTGTAAGTGCTTGTGTTTTAAATGCTTCTTTGATGCTTTTCCAGAAACAAATTGCTGGCTGTTCATATTAGTGACAATTTCTTTAAACAGTTTATCATTGTGTGACGTTTGTTTCCTATATAATAAATCTCTATACTCCGATCGTGATACACAGTATAAGTGTCGGTCATTTTTGTCTAAGGTTCTCTTCCATACCCTAAGTAATCTCCTGACATTTCTTTTAGCTTGTGTACACTCTAGATCAAACCTGTCACTTTGCCTTTTTGTCCTGTTCACACATACTCGTTTTTCCCGTACGTTTACCAACTTCTTTAACAGTATTGATAAATAAATCAAAAGCATCGTTTATATCATATCTATTAAATCAACGGCATACAAAAACTTTAATTTCATTTCATCTGAATGCATTATACTTATAAAGTCTGAGGCGTAATCATTATTGCAAAGTTTTGGATATCCTCTTTCTTTTCTTGCTTCACATTTTCACAATAAGTCGAACTTAATGCATTCACGTGAAATTCAAGAGGCATATGATCAGGTTCCATCCGTTCTTTTTTTATGAAGATTACAAGAAGATTGTATGAAATCAGAAAGGTCACAAGAAGCAGCAAAGTAACTGTTCACACCATTAACAGATTCACTAATATAAGTAAAACAGAAATTGCGATCACCAGGACACGCTATTTTAAATATATAAACCCAAAGCGTCACACATGTTCGGTAAACGTTTGTCATAAGCATTTATCACTGTATCTTCAGAGTGACGTCTAATTTCAACAAAATCAAATGTATCAAACTATGAAAATGTTTTTGTTTGTTCATCAACTTGCGATGAAATATCAGCTGTTCGGCCGTTAATGTCACCACACATTATATTGACATTTCTTCCTTGTAATACAAATGATCTACAACATGATCCTGCAGTTGATTAATACCATTATCAACATTAAACACAGAATAACCATTACCAACAGAATAAATACAGAGCTTTCTGGGGAAACATACGAACGTACATATGGAATATTATTTGTCAAATTAAATAAAGTTTTGTCAATAACAAAAAACAAGACATTATCACAGTCAATACTCACTTTTGACACGTATTTCATTCGATCATTCCTTATTAGACATATTACTCTCCCTGATCTCCGTCCATGCTGAATAAATATAACTGCTGGCTGAACAAAAATAGTGTGATCAGAAAATATGGAAGACTGGAAATTGTCAACAAAAGTTTCAACAAGACAAACAAAATCAAAAGAAGACACATATTCAATAACATTAGGGTCAGAAAGTTTCGAGAGTAAACCACAAATATTCCAACGTAGAAAAGAATAGCTTCTTGTGAAGCTAACATTCTCCGATTTAGAATGACCACCATCAATCATTAGCGAAAACTTCTCTGCTTTCAGAACTCTGACACAGTCGTACATTTCTTTATTATCGTGCATGCATCCAGACACGCTTTTCACACTTTTTGAAACACACAAGAGAGCATGCGTAGCACTATCCATACTACAAGAAAACTCCCTCTCCTGATTATGCCCCAGTCCGTGTTCACCTATACATTAAACCATCCCCCTTGAAACATTCTGAAATGTTGCCTTCATGTATTTACAACTATCCTATTAACACGGAAATTATCAAAATTATCAAGAACATTTATTGAAGTAGGCCGGCTGTATTCCTATGGTACTTCTACAATGCTTGTGTCATCACCAGCCAAGAAGAATTTCTTCCCTTCGATGACCAAGTGGTTGTAGATCTTGGTAGTCCCTTTTCCCCAATCCTTGGCAGCTCTCAGGTGAGATGACAACTTTTTCTAACAGACCTAACTCGCTGAGAAAAGTCCGCTCCTACAAAAAGATCACTCATTTCTCCTTAATCAGCACTCTAATTCGTCCGTTTTTCTTTCTAAAGCTTTTAGTTGTTCTTGCATGCACTTAATCGATTGCGTGAGTTCATAATTTGCCTGTCTTAAGATTTTTACTTCTTCAGTAAGAACCTGAACTTCATTTTTTAGAGTCGAGAAAGATTCTGTAATTTCCCCGAGGGCTTCTTGAACTTTGTCAAACTTACCCTGCATAATGTCGAATTTTGTGCTCAAGCCAGTCGGCATGGTCATGATGTATGTCAAGATAAGTTCTGACCTCATCGAACCTTCCTCATGTCTAAATGGTTGCCCACTGTCCTGACCTTCAAACCTTTCATCCAGACTCACCCTCGAACAGCTGAGAGAGAGAGAGAGAGAGAGAGAGAGAGAGAGAGAGAGAGAGAGAGAGAGAGAGAGAGAGAGTGATGAGAGAGAGAGAGAGAGAGTGTGTGTGTGTGTGTGTGTGTGTGTGTGTGTGTGTGTGTGTGTGTGTGCGTGCGTGTGTGTGTGTGTGTGTGTGTGTGTGTGTGTGTGTGTGTGTGTGTGTGTGTGTGTGTGTGTGTGTGATGCGCCCCGGGAAGAAAAGAAAAGAGAATGATAAAATTGTTTGCTGTTGTTGAACTGGCATTAAAACGCACCTTTACTGGTTGCTTGCTCCTCATGGGTTGTTTTTTTTTTTTCCAATGAGTAGTAGTGATTTGTGCTCTTGAAAAAAAAAAAAAGAGATTGCCTGGCATTTTGGCAGAAGCAGTGGACAAGAGAGAGAGCAGTCTTAGAAGAGAGGAAGAAATTAGGAGGAAAAGAAGAGAAAGAAGTAAAGAAGTTTAAGAAAGTAGAGTTGAACTCTACTATTTTTGTATGCCTCAATATTGTTAATAATAATAATGAATACTTATATAGCGCCTATTCTCGGCTAGAGACCAAGCTCTAAGCGCTTTACAATCAACACTCGTTTACACAACGGGCTGCCTACCTGGGTAGTGCCGACTGAAGAGCTGCCAGCTGGCGCTTCATTCAGTCGTTTCCCGTGTCACCAGTCAGTATCGTTCAATATCGATGACTCATTTTCCTTACTTCCTTCATTCTTTCCATGTCTCACGCAGGGTGCATGCTATGTGTAACGTGTCTTCCATACCAACGGCCAAACTGGCCTACTCTTCCGAAAGTTGGTGATGGGATTTTACGTGTGTGCAAGATGATGCGTGCGTTCACACACGGAACCTCGGTTTATAGTCTCATTCGAAGGACTGTATGGGAAATGGAGTCAGAACCAATGTTAACTCCGAGGGAAAAATCCCCCTGTACCGAAACGCCCCGGCGGAGGTTCGAACCCGCAACCCCAGGATCACCAAGATTACGAGTCCGGCGCTCTACCAACTGAGCTATTCTTCTTTTTTTTTTTTGTCCCTCCACCTTTACTATTCTTTTAAATTTTCTTCTTTCATTTTTGGCTTTTTTTTTTTTTTTTTTTTTGTAAAGGCGGTCCTTTTTTTTCTTTTTTTTCCCCTCGTCTCCTTTCTCCTCCCTTCATCTCTCACGCACCATGCAAGTCTGTATGCTGTATCACTATCAATGGACATTGATTATCTTGCAGATTTTAATATTTTGGCGTTTGTTACAGCGCGTCTGGGTTTGTTTTTGCACTAGTGTTTGGTGTTGTGACACATTCACACCGTGTGTAACAGGATTGAAAAAGAAAGAAAAGTTAAATAAAGAGAGAAAGGCCCGGGCATCTTCCAGGAACCATCCTTGAAACGAAAGACGAAAATAAGGTACAAGGATGACACCAGAAGTGCACGAAGAATGAGAAAAGGGAAGAACAAGAAGAGAGAGAGAGAGAGAGAGAGAGAGAGAGAGAGAGAGAGAGAGAGAGAGAGAGAGAGAGAGAGCGTACATCTCGTCTCGCAAACCGGCCTATTCTCCCCGAAGGCTATCCTTATAGTGAACAAAGGAGACAACAAGGAAGACACGAGGAAATCTCTGCATCGAGACAATCAGTATCAATGAGAGAGAGAGAGAGAGAGAGAGAGAGAGAGAGAGAGAGAGAGAGAGAGAGAGAGAGAGTTAAAGAGAGAGAGAGAGAGAGAGAGAGAGAGAGAGAGAGAGAGAGACTGCTTTTGTGTGTGCATGTGTGTTGATTTTGCGTGTTGATGTGCGTGCATGAGATTGTGTGTGTGTGTGTGTGTGTGTGTGTGTGTGTGTGTGTGTGTGTGTGTGTATGTGTGTGTGTGTGTGTGTGTGGGCGCGCGCGCGCGCGCGTGTGTGCATGTGTGTGTGCTATACAAATACAAAAGTAGCGGGGTTATTTCTCAATTCGTTCCCCCCCCCTCTCTCTCTCTCTTCCCCCCTCCCCCCCTCCTCTCCCTTCAATTGTGGTTACCGTTTATTCTTCACTTACAAATATCTAGATTTGTGATTCTATGCTGACTAAAGCTTCTTTTCCTTCAAGCGGTATGATATTTGTTGTTCAAAGATTAGAAACAGAGGGGACGTTGATTTGGTCTTTTTTGCGATGCTTATGCACATTTTACCGACTAGAATAATCATATTTATGGTCTTTGTTTTCCTTGCGTTGTTCTTGGCTCTGTAGTCCAAATAATACATTGCATAAGCTGAGTTCTATGCGCTTTCCTAAGCCATGAATAAAATCTTCTATTTTCTTCCAAAATGCTTTAACTGGAGCACATTCATAAAAGAAGTGCTCTGTGTGATCTATTTCATCCCTGCATGTTGAGCATTTGTTGTCCTCTGTTACTTTCATTTTGTGTAGGAGTATGTTTGTTGGATATATGTTGTGTATTAGCTTCCACTGCAGCTCTTTCAAACGAACTTCCTTGGTAACAAACTCAGGGATTTGCCATATGTTTTCAGTGATTTCGATTCGTAATCTTCTGAGCCAAAACCCGTGTGCACATGGTTTAATTTCTTTCTCCCTCGGTTGTCCCTCTCTTAACAATTTTAATATGTTCTTTGGCTTTGTATTATACAGCTTGACTTCGCATTCCGGAGTGTTTTCTGCCTCTGTTCTCAAGTCATTGTTATTTATCCATTTCTTCCACTGTGCAGGAATGGCGTTTATCATTGCGTTATACTGCATAAGGGTATTGGCTGCATTTTGGTTAACTTTGTTCTGGATTTCTTGTAATGATAAAAATCTGTTTTCATTAGCTGAAATAATGTCCCTGACTCTTTCAATATTGTTGTTTTTTCCATGCACTGAAAAAGAGGGGTTTGTTTTTGTATTGTATCAAACTGTTGTTCCATAAGAGAAAAAAAAGGGGGAAAAAACTGAGCTATTCCGGCTCTGATGTTATTTGATAATTTTCAATACAAGTTTTTATCGCAGTCTTAAATTGTGAATCGTTTATTTTTCATTTTGATCATGATTGGAATTATTTCCAAAGTCTACCCTGTTCACAGACTCGATTGGTAAGATGTGGATCCTGTGATCGATCATCAAGTAAGCACTATATTTAGTTCACTAACAGTGTCTTGTCTTTCTAGGGCAAGCGCCCTGTACGGGAACCCTGACAGCCCCTTCGTGGCCCTTGGGATGATGATGTCCGCTGCAAAAGGATTTTGATTTTGAAGTATTTTTGATTATAAGAATTGGGGTCTGTGAACCCGGAGTGATTTGTTTCTGTGGGGCAGGTTCTGCATCTGTGTGACCCAAAAGAAAGTGGAAAAAAGTTAAATGTGCATAATGAATGCATGAATTGGAAATAGTGTTTGATATAAATTTTGCGGAATATATGTAGATAGATAGATATAGATAGATAGATAGATATGATAGATAGATAGATAGATAATTTGGCCAAAGAAAAACAACGTTGAAAAATTACCTCCCTGCGTGCCAAAAGAAGTGAGCCACAGATAGAAAGAAACACTTTTTTTCTTTTTTTTTACCAGGGGAGAACTTTAAAATGGTATTCTGATTAGTTTTGTTGAAAGAAAGGAGTCAGGTTTGTGGTTGCGTGCGGGGCTCATGCTTGTCTTTGTATGTGAAAGAGACCCCCGTTTGACAGAGAGAGAGAGAGAGAGAGAGAGAGAGAGAGAGAGAGAGAGAAGAGAGAGAGGATTGTTGGGTTAAATCGCGCAAACATAAAGTATTGTAGAGGAGACTGTAATCAATAATTTGAAAAGCTCTTCTGATGAAATCTGCAAAGCCTGTTGAAGCGAACATTTTTGTTAAGGATAGTATACATATATAACTCTGCTTTCGACATGCGTTCAGCCTTGTTTTTTTTTTCACACGGACAGGTAGGCTATGAACAGTATTTCATAGACACTGAAAGCCCCATAACCTAATGCCGCCTATAGGGACAGAAACTGTCAGAGGTTCACTGTGTCTGAGGCACGTTATGATGAAAGATGGAGCCAATCCCTCTCCTCCGCCGCCTGTAACCTTCTCTGAACTGAATCACTGAGGAACCCATTTACTGCCACCTGGACAGAGAGGGCACGAACAGTTGGAATTCATGGAAGTCTCGTGTTCGGCAGGCAAACACTCTGACCATTTGTCTACAGGCCATTCTTGAAATAGTCTGATAGATTTGGGTTTTGATTTGTTTTGTTTGAATGTTTCTTTGTTTTTCATGAATGTTTTTCGGCTGGGGTGGGTGGAGGGGACGGACGGGAGAGAGAGAGAGAGAGAGAGAGGAGAGAAGAGAGAGAGAGAGAGAGAGAGAGAGAGAGAGAGAGAGAGAAGCTCAAGACTCAAGCTAATTTATTCACCCTCATGAAGGGGTGCAGGAAAATACAATCATAGAAGCATCATAAGAACTAGACACAGCTATAGCCAAAGCGAATTAAAAAAATCTTAAGATAACATAAGGATCGCAGTTTGAACGCTTTAAGTAGATAAATCTGGCTGTTTGTCATGAGTATGCCAAAAGAAGTGCTAATTTGAAATGATTTGGACTTTGTAATACTTCAACGGTATATACTGAGCTCTTAAGTTTTCCAGGATAGGGCAACTTAACACAAAATGCACTTTACTTTCTATCTCCTCTCTCCATAGCTGGCACATTAAATCTTCTTCGCTATAAAATCGGTGTCGGTAAAATTTCAGAAACACCAAGTCTGAATCTAAGAGTTACATACTTTAAAATGCCTATCCAGACTAAGCATTAGATAAGTTTCAACATTAGGCACAATACAAAAAAGTCCTGTAAACATTAAATATTTCGCTATTACTAATATCATAATTCCATTCTTGCCATCTGCACGCAATAAGTCTATCTCTAAAGATTCGGAGAAAATCATCAGTTGCATCAACCCCTTCGTTCAACCAGACATAACCAAACCCATACATATATAATTTACAACGAACATTTGAAGTACAGTTTCTGTTATCACGTTCGTTTAAATCAACAAACAACAAACGATAAGCCTTATATGGCAATCTACGCTCATCCATTCTTGTTAATTTTAACCAAAACCTAACACATTTTATAACAGAATTTATGCAAATATGATACATGTTCGTTTCTCCATACACCAATCATTTGGTGTTCGAAAGTCGACGCCTAAAAAACGTTTGAGCGCATACAAATGTACTTTTTCGCAAAGTAATGCCGCATTATCAAGTTCCCGTAATTCCGCACCATACTGAACCATTGGCTGAATCTCTGAGTCGAATAATTTTAGAAATGTGTTCAGAGAACTATTTTTCAACTTTTACAGTATTTGCAAAATGCAAAACAGAGCATTTTTTGGTTCGGCTGGAAAGGTTATTGCACGCTGCTACAAAACTAAGACTTGTAGAGAAGTATATTCCCAGGAATTCATACACGTTAACAACAGGCATTTTTATTCTGTTGTAAGTCCGATTTCTCACCAGCAGATAAATAACCCAACATTACTTTAATTCATATTCACCCTCAAATATAATGCTGACGCTGCGCCATACAAATTGTTTATCTGTGTTTGCAGGCCAGTAACTGTTTCAGCCAACAGAGCTACATCATCAACCAGTAATAACATAAACAACTCAAAGTAGTCATGCGTAAATATTGCACCGTATTTGCCTCCTCTTATAACTTCTAATGCTAATTCATTGATGAATAAAGAGAACAATATAGGGCTGCAAACATCACCTTGTTTCACCCAACAAGTACAATTAATATACTCAGTCAATTTAACTCTACATGTGACCTTAGCTTACATATTTATGTACATACTACGAATACATTTATACAACTTGCCTTTAATCCCATTTTTCAAAAGGATCGGCAATAGCAAGCTTCTTTCTATGGAATCAAACGCCTTTTCAAAATCAATGATTGCACTGTATAGTTTACGGTTCAAACAAAACTGTTTTGTATTAATGCTAACAAAGTGAACACATAGCCACTTGTAGAATAGCCTTTTTTAAATCCCACTTGATGTTCACCTGTCAAGTTATATTCTTCTATCCATTCTTCAGGTCTGTTATTTATAACTGCACTATGATTGTTACTGCTGATGTCACACAAAGATATGCCTCTATAATTGCTAGGATTCTTTACATCACGTATTTCAAATAAAGGAATTATGATAGAATCTGTCCAGTTGTCTAGGAAAATACTCTTGTCAAACAATGCATTGAAAAATTTTACCAAAAAGTCAGCTGTCCGATCTCCTGCGTATTTCTCCAATAATTCCATCTAGTACTGCAGCATTGCCATTTTTCAATTTTCTTATTGCAAGCATTACTTCTTTTCTTGATATAGGGCGGTTTACAGCTGTCATTTCCTCTTCGTCCTCATAAGTATATTCTAAATCAGTATCTGAAGTACCTACGCTTGTGGTTGCATCTATTTCAAGTAGGTCTTTAAAATGCTTAGTCATCAACAGTTAAGTTATTATGAACCTGTTTACGTTTAAAGGATATTCTATGAAGTTTTCCAGAACTCTCTTTGACTGTTGAGACAAGTTTTCCCAATAACATATTATTGTACTCTTTTTCTTTTCTATTCAGCATATTCTAATATTCTCTTCTTGCAATACAGTGCGCATCACTGTCACTTTCATCCCTTGTTTTCCTGAACATTGAGAGCAAACCTTTTGCACTAATCTTACTTAATCTGCGTTCCTTGTCATAGCAGTTATTTTCATTCCTTTAGACAAACAAATATTCTTTTTGATACAACAAGCTTATTTTCTAATACATTCGTTAAATTTGTACAAAGCATCGTTACAATTCTGATCAACCAAATTAATCGCACGATCGAGGAGCGATAATGTTTTCTCAGACTGCATCGCATTGATATAAACATTCTCAAAGTCAGAGTTCCACACAAATTTTTCAATATACTGTTATTCACTCTATGAAGCGGAAACACAAGCCTTGTTAGAACTTCCAGGTAATTTCAAATATAACTCAACGGGTAAATGGTCTGATTCCAATCTTTCTGAAACAATCAGTTTACAAGAAGAAAACATAAGGTTAGCAGTTCTTTAGCAACTAGAAAATAATCATTAACACTGTTACCTGTGTCTGATATGTATGCGTAATTGCCACCAGTATCACCATTGCAAATGCCATTGAGTATACATAAACCAAGCGCTGTACACATGTTTAACAAACATTTTCCGTAACAATTGAGTACACTTGGTACACTAACCCACTCTCCGAGTTTCTGAGTACACTGTCAGCGGATTTTCTTACAAGTGGAAACAGAATGGCTGTTAAAAGGATTTCCAAATAAACCATTGTCAAACACATCAGAAGAAAAATTGGAAGTTCTCCCGTTTAAATCTGATAACATTACATAAGCGTCATCAAACTCAATCATACAATCAAAAATACATTCTTTAAGTGCACTTATACCGTTATCGATATGAAAATGCGTATAAGAAGGTGTAGCCTCTGGTGGGACATAGGCACATCTATTATATAACGTCTGCTTTAAACGAAAAAGACTCTTGTCAATCAGAAACAAAAGAACATTCGGCGAATTAAGTCTTGACTTCTTGAATATAAGACATAATTTCATTTCGAATAAGACACAGTATGCCACCTGGCATTCTTCCTTTTTTTTTTTTTTTTTTTTAGCGAATTTAATGGCTGACTTGGAAAAAGTAATCCTAAATAAATGTTAGCGAACAGCCCAAAAACGGGGACAAACGAATCACAAGATAAAACACGACGCGTTTTGACCTCTTAGGTCTTCTTCAGGTAAGCTACAATGAGTAGGAGGCTGACATTACAATGGAACACACACACACACACACGTGCGCGCACGCACACACACACACACACACACTCTCTCTCTCTCTCTCTCTCTCTCTCTCTCTCTCTCTCTCTCACACACACACACACACACACACACACACACACACACACACACACACACACACATTCTTCTTTCTTTATTAATAGAAATGCTAGCTCTTTTACCGTTCATCGTTCCCATCCCTTTCCGGTGTAACGTGGTGAAACCGCCCCCCTCCCAGTTTAACTCCCGGGAGTCAGTATGGCACTGTCTCAGATTAACTCCCGGGAGTTAATCTGGGTCTGCACCAAAGCAGCCCCCCAACAGGTTCAGAACGGTCCCCCATCTCTTCTTTCTGTTTATTAGGCCTGTTCCAAAATGAACCCCTACCAGTCTCAGAATAACTCCCGGGAGTTGTTTTGAACCTAAAAATTTTGACTCTAAACTAACTCCCGGAGTTCATATGGGGCAGTGCCAAATCAGCCCCCTTGGACAGTTAAACTGGTGCTGTTCCAAACTAACTCCCGGAGTTCTTCTGGGCCCAATTTTTTTTACATCAAAATGACTTCCTGGGAGTTAAACTAGCGCAAGTGGAGAGTCATTCCAGGACAGGCCTGGAAAGCGCCCCCTCCCCCCCCCCCCCCCCCCCCCCCCCGGGAGTTAGACTGGCGCAGGCCCGAAATAGCCCCCCCCCCCCCCAACCCCTCCCCTCTGCCTCAATTAATGGAGAAATGGCCAATAAGCGCTCCAGTAGAGAGTTAATCTAGCACCAGCCAAAAACAACCCACCAGGAGAAATCTTAAATAAATGTTAGCGAACCGCCCAGAGAACGTGGACAAACGAGTCACAAGACGAAACACAACTAGTTTCGACCTCTTAGGTCTTCATCAGGTGAGACATTAACGAATAAAACAATGAAAATTCACTTAGCTTTGATCGCTTCAGATCACTTGGTAGGGTTCAGCGCAAGGAAGAAGGCGTTGAATGAGAACGAGGCTGTTGGAAGGGAAATAGTGAGCGAGTCAAAGTCGTAATGAAGATAATAATATTACTGATAGGAATACTAATAATGGTCAAAATACTGAGAAAAAAAAAAAAAAAAGGGACAAGATTACTACCAATCTGTGTCAATAAGTATGGGTATGGGAGAAAGGAGAGTGGGTTAGAGGATTCTTAAACAGCAGGGTTGCCGTGGCAACAGTCCCAGAGGCGAAGGCGATGGTGATGTCAATGCCAGTGGTAGTATCAATACTAGCAATAGTATTACTGAATGATACTGCTAACAACGATAGTGAAGGTTAAGGTAATGAAAGCATGATACAGAAATATATTTAGAAAATACAATTTTTATAACAATCAAATAAATAAATAAATGAAACATTAAAAATAATAATAAATTAAAAAATCAGTAAATAATAATAATAATAATTAAAAAAAATAATTTAAAAAAAAATAAAAATAATAATGATAATAAATGCATAAATAAGATAGCTATAAGTTGTGTGAGGTGAATAGTGGGAGGTAAGGTAGTATGTGCGTGTGTGGTGGGAAGATATTATGGGCTGAGATAGAAGTGGTGGGTTGGTACATGTTACTTTAAGGTGTAGATGCTATGAGGGTGGAGGGAAGAAGGGGATGGGTTTACGTACTAACTGGGGGAGGGGGAGGGGCAACATATTCACACCTATACACAATCTCTCTCTCTCTCTCTCCTCTCTCTCTCTCTTCTCTCTCTCTCTCTCTCTCTCTCCCCCCCCCCCCCCCCCTTTCACGACCAACGATAAAGGAGCCAGCATTCTATTAATTATGTGTGTGTGTATGTGTGAGTGTGAGTGTGTGTGTGTGTGTGTGTGTGTGTGTGTGTGTGTGTGTTCCATTTGTAATATCAGCCTTATTCATTGGTTACCCCCACCTCCACCCCCAGCAACCGCCATATCCACCAACACCCCTACACACATCATTACTAGGGCAGGGGGAGGGGGGAGTAAGTCGATTGATGTAGCAAATGGAGAGACTCAGAGAGTGTAGGAAAAGGGAAGATGATGATAGCTGCAACCTATGTCTGAGGTAAACAGAGGGAGGTAGGGTGGTATGGGTGTGTGTAGGTGGGGGATATTTCAGGCTGGAGCTGCAGAGATGGAATGGTACATACTACTTTTGGACGTTGATGCCATGAGGGTGGACGGTGCCCAGTTTGGCAATGAGATTTAAGAATTATTTAAGATTTGTTTAGATTTCCGCCTGCAGTCCTCTCGCTTTGCAACTAGATCTATTTTGATTCATACTGACTGCTACCCTTCGTTGTTTGTATTTCTGTTTACGTCATCAGTGTGTGTGATTGTTATCGTGTATACGTCTTTCGATCATTGTATACTGTTAATCATTGATCCGTATTTCGTTTAACATACGTTTTTTAGTCGTGTACGTGCGATCGCAATCAGGCACTCCTGACCTCTCAACTCTAAGAACCTAAATCAGAACATAATGCCGGCCCCCCAATTCCTCTCCCGTACACATGCCAGTTTTCACCAGTCCATTCATTTTCTGCCACCTATCATCCAGCCATTTGCACTAGGATATGCTAAAACACAGTTTCAGAAAACGAAATCTGCATCTCATCTCAACTTTCTAAAACAATGCATTCGACTGCGAATCACCCCTCGCGGCTTCTCACTTTCTCACACCCCATCCGATCTTCATAACACCGCTCTTACCACTACCACTACAAGAATTCTATTCCAAGCCAGCCGTAGACTCATGTTGGCACATATCAAAACACTAAATTCATCCCTGGAATCTCTCTCCCGTCTTCTTCAACATTTCAAACAACAAACCACAATCATCATGCCCATAGCCACTGCTTCAAGACTCAGACAGCTCATCCATACACACAACCAGCTCATTCACAATCACTGCTACCAGATTAAGCAAGACAAGTTATCAAAATTACGAAACAAACACGAGGCAAACCCAGACCAGTTGAATCCCCCTACACACAAAACTGACCCTTCTATCACCCATGAGCAACACCGCCACCTTGTTCGCTGCATTCCTGATAATCTGACTCTCACCAATGATGAAAGATCAGTCCTGGCAAAAGGTCTGAAATTTATTCCCATTCAGCCTGCCACCAATAAATATCAAAACCACGTTGATGTTGAAAGATTCTTTAGAAAATTAAGATGGATGGCTGCACTTGACGGTGTGCCCAAGCCCCTCTACCAGACAGCTCAGACATTTTTACCCACCTTTTTCGAACTCCAGTGCTTCGCCAGCCACCTCTTGACAAATCCACTGAAGTTGAACTCTACATCAAAAAGTGTAGAAAAGAAATCTCTCAAGTTAAATCCAAACCTGTCCGCAATTCCAACCTCTCACGGGATGAACAAAAAGCCCTTGAATCACTGAGACAAAGACAAGACATTGTCATCAAACCAGCAGACAAGGGTGGTGCAGTGGTGGTCTGGGACAAACAGTTGTACATAAAAGAAGCACACAGACAACTGTCAGACACAAATTTCTATACACCACTCACAGCATCACCCCTCCCCCAACACCAGAAACTCATCTCAACCACAGTTAAACAAGAAATCAAACACAACAACTTACCGAAGACAGCCAAACTCCTCATAATGACAGACACCAAACAACCCACCTTCTACCTGCTCCCTAAAATACACAAAACCAATACTCCCGGCAGACCCATAGTATCTGCATGCAGCTGCCCTACAGAACACATTTCACAGTACTTAGACTCTCTCCTCCAACCCATAGTACAAGGCCTCCCCACATACCTCAAAGACACTACACACACACTCAACATGATTAATTCATACAACACAGATCCCACTTTCAAACCCAGCCTCCTCTTTACCCTTGATGTCGTCTCTCTCTACACTTCCATCCCTCATGCTGATGGACTGAAGGCCCTCGCATTCTTTCTTAACAAACGGCCCCCCAACCAACCACACCCTCCCACAGCTACACTAGTCAGACTTGCAGAATTAGTCCTCACCCTCAATACTTTTGAATTCAACAACCACACATTCTCACAAATCAGTGGTGTTGCTATGGGAACCAAAATGGGACCATCCTATGCCTGCCTCTTCATGGGACACCTAGAACACCGCCTACTAACCTCTTACACAGGCCCAACACCAGAGCTCTACAAAAGATACATAGATGATGGATTGGGAGCCACATCCATGCCAGAACATGACCTCCAGAATTTCCTCAACTTTGCACAGACCTTCCATCCATCCATCCAGCTGACCTACACCATTTCACAGTCAGTTAATTTCCTGGACATCACTATCTCCCTCAAAGATGGACTGCTTCAAACCTCAGTCTTCTACAAACCTACTGATGCGCACTCATACCTGGACTACACATCTTCCCACCACCAGTCCACTAAAAATAGCATTCCATATTCTGAATTCCTTCGCCTACGCAGACTGTGCTCTAGCGAAGAGGATTTCACTATACAAGCAGCCAAAATGTCTGATTTTTTCACCAACCGTGGATACCCTAGTGCCGTCATCAGTGATGCTCTCAGCCGCACTGCAGCTAAATCCAGAACATCTACTCTGGAAACTAAACCTCCCAAAGAAACAGACAGACCCACTGCCTGCCTTCTCTTCCATCCTCACAATCTGCCCATCTGCAGGATCCTGAAGTCTAACTGGCACATAGTAGAAAACCATAAACCTGCCTTTGAGACCACACCAATGATCACTTTCAAACGTGACAAAAACCTCAACGACCTATTGGTGCGCTCTAAGCTGAACAAAATCTCAACACCTAAGCCACCAGGTACTTTCCCCTGCTCAAAACCCAACTGCAAAATCTGCTCTCTCACCAAACCAGACACCATCCTACATGGCCCCACAGGCTCTTTCACTATTAAACGCACTTTCTCCTGCCAGAGCCACAACATTGTGTATGCCATCCACTGTCAGCTGTGCGGTAAGATCTATGTAGGTGAGACATCTCGCACTCTTGAGACGCGCATCTCTGAACATCTGGCCGACATCCGCCACCATCGGCCCAAACCAGTCGCTCTACACTTCAACCATGCCCAACACAACATCAACCATGTCAAAGTCTTGGCACTTTGGCAATCTAAGAGTGACAGCTTGGAACGCCTTATGCAGGAATCTCATCTCATTGCCAAACTGGGCACCGTCCACCCTCATGGCATCAACGTCCAAAAGTAGTATGTACCATTCCATCTCTGCAGCTCCAGCCTGAAATATCCCCCACCTACACACACCCATACCACCCTACCTCCCTCTGTTTACCTCAGACATAGGTTGCAGCTATCATCATCTTCCCTTTTCCTACACTCTCTGAGTCTCTCCATTTGCTACATCAATCGACTTACTCCCCCCTCCCCCTGCCCTAGTAATGATGTGTGTAGGGGTGTTGGTGGATATGGCGGTTGCTGGGGGTGGAGGTGGGGGTAACCAATGAATAAGGCTGATATTACAAATGGAACACACACACACAACACACACACACACACACACACACACACACACACACACACACTCACACATACACACACACATAATTAATAGAATGCTGGCTCCTTTATCGTTGGTCGTGAAAGGGGGGGGGGGGGGGGGAGAGAGAGAGAGAGAGAGAGAGAGAGAGAGAGAGAGAGAGAGAGAGAGATTGTGTATAGGTGTGAATATGTTGCCCCTCCCCCTCCCCCAGTTAGTACGTAAACCCATCCCCTTCTTCCCTCCACCCTCATAGCATCTACACCTTAAAGTAACATGTACCAACCCACCACTTCTATCTCAGCCCATAATATCTTCCCACCACACACACACATACTACCTTATCTCCCACTATTCACCTCACACAACTTATAGCTATCTTATTTATGCATTTATTATATCATTATTATTTTATTATTTTTTTTTAATTATTTTTTTTAATTATTATTATTATTATTTACTGATTTTTTAATTTATTATTATTTTTAATGTTTCATTTATTTATTTATTTGATTATTATAAAAATTGTATTTTCTAAATATATTTCTGTATCATGCTTTCATTACCTTAACCTTCACTATCGTTGTTAGCAGCATCATTCAGTAATACTATTGCTAGTATTGATACTACCACTGGCATTGACATCACCATCGCCTTCGCCTCTGGGACTGTTGCCACGGCAACCCTGCTGTTTAAGAATCCTCTAACCCACTCTCCTTTCTCCCATACCCATACTTATTGACACAGATTGGTAGTAATCTTGTCCCTTTTTTTTTTTTTTTTTTTCTCAGTATTTTGACCATTATTAGTATTCCTATCAGTAATATTATTATCTTCATTACGACTTTGACTCGCTCACTATTTCCCTTCCAACAGCCTCGTTCTCATTCAACGCCTTCTTCCTTGCGCTGAACCCTACCAAGTGATCTGAAGCGATCAAAGCTAAGTGAATTTTCATTGTTTTATTCGTTAATGTCTCACCTGATGAAGACCTAAGAGGTCGAAACTAGTTGTGTTTCGTCTTGTGACTCGTTTGTCCACGTTCTCTGGGCGGTTCGCTAACATTTATTTAAGATTTGTTTAGATTTCCGCCTGCAGTCCTCTCGCTTTGCCACCAGGAGAGTTAAACTGGACCTGACCCAGAACAGCCTCCCTTGTGGGGAGACTTTGCTTTAAACAAACATTATTGTCCACGTTCTCTGGGCGGTTCGCTAACATTTATTTAAGATTTGTTTAGATTTCCGCCTGCAGTCCTCTCGCTTTGCCACCAGGAGAGTTAAACTGGACCTGACCCAGAACAGCCTCCATTGTGGGGAGACTTTGCTTTAAACAAACATTATTCAACCAGGAATATTGTGCAGCGAACATCAGAACATGGAGCACAACAAGCGAAAGCTTATGTGGGGAGTTAATCCGGCACCTGCCCAGAAGTGACCCCCCCCCACCCCCCACCCCGAGAGTTACTAGCCCAAAACAGCCCCCAGTATAAAGAGTTAAACTGGACCTGGCCCAGAACATCCCCCACATCCTCCTGGGGAGTTAGTCTAGCACCGGCCCGGAACAGTCCCCCCTAGGGAGTTAAACTGGACCTGCCCCCAAACAGCCCCCTAGAGAGTTAAACTGGACCTGGTCAAAAGCAGCCCCCTTCCTGGGGATTAATCTAGTACTAGCCCAGAACAGCAGAGAATGTAAGTATGTTTATTCACGGCCCACCACATCTTATTTTGCACGAAACCCCCCCTTTTCACATACAGATCACGTCCTTCACATGTCATTTTTGGCCAAAATTAACACCTGTTTTCTAAACAAAATTAACACCCCAAAACCTCTAAAAATTGACGCAATCAGTACATTAAAATGGGGGGGTTTTCGTGCTAGATAAGATTTGGTGATCGTGAACAAAACATACCTACATTCTCTCCAAGGTCATAACGCCAACTAAACATTTTAACATTTATATGGCTTGACAATCCTGCCTCCCCAGACCGGCCCCAATCAATATCGGCTGCTGCACCTGCGTTGCACGCTCTGCTGCACAGGAAACCTGCAGTCAATACTGCATTATTAATCATCACGTGATGGGCTGAGCTGTCACGTGTGCACTTTCAACCAATCGACAGGGGGTATGACATCATTTCTGCCGGGGCGCCGAGCCTGCCGCCCAAGCTGGCATTCTTGAGCGGGCTGCCTATGAGTGAAGACGTGTTTTAGCGCTGTTACTTTACAGAAGAAAACATGGCAGAGTTCAGCCTGGAAGCTAGTTTATCTTCACAAGAGGCCGCAATGGTTGTTAGTTCTCAAGAAAGCCAAACTGAGCATTTGCTTTATTCAGACGAGCAAAAAGAGATAATATTGAAATACAAAAAGTATTATCAGGAAATGATTTTATATCTTGAAAAATTAGAACGTGGCGAGCCTTGCTTGAAACCAACCCAGCCAAAAGAGAGTTTAAATCTTTTGGAAACGAAGCAAGTAAAACGTGAAATGACAGTAAGTGAACTGGATGATTTTTTACGTAATTGTTTTGTAGAGCAACTTGATGATAAGCCGATTGATGAAGGTTCTTTTATGAAGCTGAAAAACATGACTGAAATTACGCCTGTTTTACTGAAAGCCGGCTCTAAGATCAAAGATGGAAATCGTAAAACTCTTTGTCAATCTTTGCTTTTAGGCCATTGGCTTGAAAGAACAAAAACTGTTTTTAAAAAATCTAACCCAAAAGCGTCCTGGGATAATTATTTAAAAACTGAAATTCTGATGGAACCCACGCTGTGTAGAAAACTGATGGAATTATCATTTTGTTTTTTCTACTATCCAAAGTTCCACAAGCTTGGAATTTCTATCCGCAGCTTGTATGAGAAAAGAAAGCTCATTGTAAAATATATGCAAAGCGACGTTGGCTTTCGCGAGTTCTGGCAGAGTGATTAAACGCGGTCTTCTGGCTAGCTGCTGTGAAAAAATCAATACTAGCCGAGGAAGCAGACTCCAGCCTAAGGGCTAAAAATACGCCAGAACTAGGACGATTGGCCGCGGCGCCCAAGTGACACAGAAAGGCCCCCAACAGGGCTAAAAATACGCCAGAACTAGGACGATTGGCCGCGGCGCCCAAGTGACACAGAAAGGCCCTTAACAGGGCTAAAAATAATACTAAAGGGGGGTAACTCCTGCACACACCCCAACCCCAACCCTTACCCCACACCCACCCCTGCTGCACCCCACCCCGCTGCCACCCCACCCCTGCTGCCACCCCACCCACCGCCTAGTTAATTTTTTTAATTTATATTTTATTCTGGTTTAAAAAAATGAAGCCTGAAGTAGCTACAGAGCTTATTAATATACTTTACGAGTTGGATTGTGAGCGGGAGAGTGATAAAGATCAGTTAAAGAGCAGGTTTGAAGAATTAATTACTGATCTTTTTGAGCGTCTAACTATGCGAGAAAGCGTAAAGCGGGCCGTTAGCAAAATACCAGATTCTTGGCCCCAACCAGTTGTAAAGTTGTTTGCTATTTTAGTTGATAATATGGCTCCTGAGGATGCAAATCTGACTGTTTCAACCAGCCCTGAAGGAGTAGCTATTCACTTTAATGAAGATCAGGTTTTACGATTAAAAAGACTATGAATAATAAACAAATAGCTGAATTTACAATTACAATTATTTTTTTATTATATTTTTACATTTAAAAATGGCTGCCGAACCAGTGAATCTGATTTAAAAGAATTGTAATGAACTATTTGACGAAACAATGAAAGTATTAAACATTGATTTTAGTGAATTTGGGTTTGAAGAATGATGTAAACCAATATAATAAAAGATCGTAGTGAACTATTTGACGAAGCAATTAAAGTGATGAACATTGACTGTAGTGATTCAGAAAAAGCTAAAATATTAGCAGGCGTTATTGTAAGGTTAACGTGTCTTGAAGTGTTGCAACGCTTGGGAGAAGAATAAAAAGCCCTGTTTACTTACTTTTATTTACATTTATTTTTTTTTTAATTTACGTAAATATTGTGGCTTTAAAATGACGACCACAAGTAAATTTGAGGATGGAAAACTAAATACGTGGAGGAGATAATTGAAAATCAATGAACAATTAAGCGATACGTTCATTGAATTAAACATGGACATCATTAACCCCACAAACGTTCAAAAAAGCGTAACACATGCTGTTTCTAAAATCCCAGACTCTCTCCAAATTGACCCGCCAGTAAAAGTGTTGTTAGTTATTCTGATTAAATAAAATAACCCCCAATGATACTAGCATGGAAGTCTGGTTTCAACAAGGCAGAAAGAAGTAATCAGCCATCACGACTTTAATTCTAACTGGGCTGATTACATGCTTACACAGTTTAACCATGCAAGTGAGGAGGCTAAGTTAAGGGGTTCTGGCTGGTCTGAAGGAAGAGTCCTTCAAATTAAAATTGAAACAAACAAAGTTCATCCTATGGCCGGCAATTCTTACATCCCTCTCCCAAAAGAGTTAAGAGTTAAAACGAGCAGTATTAAATATACATAATTCTGACAACATGTGTTTTATGTGGTGCGTTTTAGCGCATCTACATCCTGTCAAAAATCAAGCAAACAGAGTATCTAATTATAAGCATATGTAAATGAGCTGAACTTTAATAACATACCCTTTCCAGTGATTTAAAAAGAAATATCTCATTTGAAGAACAAAACAGCCCAATTACCCGTAAACGTATACACATGGAATTCATAGACAATCTAGTCCCGCTAAGGATCTCTCCCGAAGCTCCCCCTTTAGGCGATTCACTTGAGAATCATGTAGACTTAATTCTGTTTACAGACGGTCTAAAGAGTCATTATAAATTAATTAGAACAATAAGCAGACTGTTAGCCTATACTACAAAGCATCCAGCTAAGCAGGAGCTCTGTAGAAGGTGGTTTGGGTCAGAATCCCGACTATAGAAGCAGCTGCCATTCATAAGAAACATTGTAAAAGCATTGTAGACTGTGAAACCAAAAATCCTCACACCTAAACCAGGGTCTAAGTTAGTTTTAAGAATGTACGAAAAAATGCAAATGAGCCCATACGTAGTCTATGCTGACTTTGAGTCAATCTTGCCACAGTACTACGGCCCTCAAGAACGGACACAACAAAAAACAACCTTATTGTCCCGCCATCAGATCTGTTCTTATGCATTTTTTGCTGTTAGGTCAGATGGGGCACACACAACACCTAGATTTTACAGAGGCCCCAACGCAGCTAGTAGATTTTTATGAGCAGATGAAACAACTTCGTAATTACTACCCAACCAACTAAATCTTTCAGGCATTAAGATGACTCCTGAAGATGAAGAACGTTATAGATCGCCACCCACTGCTGGATATGCAACAGAGAATTATCAGGCGATGCTGTAAGGGACCATGATCACATTACTGGAAAATTCAGAGGGGCAGCGCATAATAGCTGTAATCTTCAACTTAAGGTTGACCCCAAGACATGGAAACTGCCAGTCTTCTTTCATAACTTACGAGGCTACGATTCTCACTTTATCATGCAAGCAGTGACTTCTGAATATAAAGGGTTACCTGCATTGCACAGTCTTCAGAAAAGTACATGACTTTTACTCTTGACTGTTTATCCTTTTATGACTCTGCCCAACATCTGATGGGGATTTAGATAAGTTAGCAGGATCTTTACAAGCCTTTCCAACACTAAAAAAATACTTTAATCCATCTTTAGTCCGTAAAGGCGTCTATCCTTATGAATACATGAACTCGTGGGATAGGGTTTGACGAAGACGCGCTTCCTCCTAAAGGCGCTTTCTTTTCTAGTCTTAGAGGCAAAGACATAACTGACTCTGAATATGAACACGCCCAGAAAGCCTGGACAAATTACACTGCAAAACGATGGCGATTATCACGATCACTACTTGATGGCTGACGTGTGTTTTATTGGCAGACGTCTTATCAGAATTACAGAGCTACTTGCATGAAACATACAGCTTAGACTCATCACATTACATCTCTGCGCCTGGCCTTTCTTGGGATGCATTCTAAAGTCTACAAACATCCAGATTGACTTAATTTCTGATTTACCCACACATTCAGATGATTGAGGGCGGACTGAGGGGAGGCATTAGCAAGCCAACAACAAGTATTTAGACGATTATGATCCAACTAAGCCATCCAACATCTAATGTACTTAGACGCCAACAATCTGTATGGATGGGCCATGAGTCAGGCACTGCCATTAAGAAACTTTAAAATGATAAACGGACCTCATGATGTTAATACTGTGTTAGGTATGTTGTCACAGCTTCTACCCGATAATCCAATAGGACTAATCCTTGGAAGTAGAACTAGAATATCCTAAAGAATTACCACGATCTCCACAACGATTACCCCCTAGCCGCAGAAAGATTAAAGATGAGTCCCACCGAGCCGCCTAAGCTTGTACCTAACCTCTTTAACAAAACTAATAATGTGTGCCATTACAGACTCCTACAGTTTTACTTAAGACATGGGCTAAAGCTGACAGCTGTTCACAGAATAATTGCCTGTGACCAAGACCTTTCATGAGACCGTACATCATGAAGAACACTGATCTTTAGGACTGCGGCCACTGACGCTTCAGAAAAAGACTTTTTTAAACTGATGAACAACAGTTGTTTTGGTAAAACCATGGAGAACGTACACAATCGTAAAGATGTAAGATTATTACAAACAAAAAACAAGCAATTAAGCTGGTCTCTAAACCTAACTATCAAGACTTTAGAAGATTTAACGACAGCCTGGTTGGCATCATGATGAAGAAAAAGGTTGTTAAGTTGGATAAGCCGGTGTTTATCGGATTTGCCGTGCTAGAGCTGTCAAAGTTATTAATGCTAGAATTTCTATACGACTATCTTAAACCCCTGTACCCAAAGCAAGAGTTCTTTACACAGACACTGACTCTTTTATTCTGGACATCCCAACTGAAGACTTCTTATAAGGATTTAGAAACAGAAGTAGCTAAAGAGCTGATGGGTGGTACGACACATGCGACTAATCCTAAAGATTCACCTCTACATTCAACTGTGAACAAGAAAGTGATTGGAAAGATGAAAGGATGAACTTAATGGGGCAGTTATACAAGAATATGTTGGGCTTACGGTCGAGATGTATAGCGTTGCCAGCCAAACTTCTGTAACGAAAAAAGCTAAGGGCATAAGTAAAAGAAGTTGTCAAAAAAAATATAACTCACGACAACTACAAGCAAGCTCTCTTTGAAACCAAAGTATTCATCACACAAATGTTAATCTGCGCTCTACTCTTCATCAAGTAAACACAACTGCAGTTAATAAGAAATCACTAGTCTCTAACAATAACAAGAGAACTTACGTCAATCCTGAGTTTTCATATGCTGTAGGACATTGGAGAACTTTAAAAGATTAACTTGACTTGTACTTAACATTAAGAACCTAACTAGTACTTACTTAAGAACCTAAACTAGTACTTACTTAAGAACCTAACTATACTTACTTAAGAACCTAACTAGTACTTAACAAAGAACTTATATTTTTTTTGCACTTAACTTGTAATTTACTTGCGCTTAACTTAAAAAGTACTTTCTATAACTAACTTAACTTGTACCTATCTAGTTCTTAATTTGTACTTTATTTAGTTCTTTTAAAAACTAATTCCATAGAAAATGGGTCTACAGCAGAGGTTGCCCTTTTTTTTGCAGAAGTTGGTTCTTCTTCTTTTACTGTGGGGGTTGTGACTTTGCTGCAGGTATGGCGTTAGACATTTGTATGCTAAAAAACCCCCCACCAACAACAACCGCAGCAAATACATAATAATACATCTTATTGTTTGATTGTGATTGTGTTGTTGTTAATTGTGTTGTTGTTGACGGCGGCAATGTTGTATTACTATCTAATAATTTTTGTTTTGCTGCTTGGTTTGCTTTTTGCAGTCTGTCCATTCAGCTAGTTTACGACCAGCCTCAACACCCCAGCACTTTTAGACTTAGTAAACACTACTCACTTGTGGCACATTCTGCTCTAGCGGACCTCACTTGTGGGACACTCGCCTGTAGATTCACTTGTGGGGCGACTCACTTGCGGCACATTCTGCTCCTGCGGAGTCTTCTTCTCTGATCGCTCATTTTTTTTATTGCGATTAAAATTAATATGATTAAAATTAATATGATTAAAAGTAATTAATCCCCATGATGAATGGACATAACATCGTCCCCAAATCTATAATAATGTCACATCCTAGAGACTCTAATGACTTTGGTTAAAACCGGATCTTGTGATAAGTCATATTTTAAATCTTCTTCTGAATCAACAGGCGCCATCTTACTTACTAACTTAGCATATAAACTAATCATTGTCTGCCCCACTGATCTAACCATTTTTGATCCTAGCTGCGCTTCGTACCTGGCGTAATACTTCTCAATGTCTGATGTAGACAATTGCTGAATCTGTTCGATACTTAGTTCAACGCCTAAATACTGTTTAGTTTTTCCACACGCGGCCAGAGAGTATAATCTTTCTTTTATGGCAGAGGTCTACGGAGTAGCCTGCCCGCTCCTCACACTTTAATAGTTCGTCACAATCCATTTTTAAAAGCAATAAAAAATAAATAATAATACTTTTAAAACCATAGTTTAACGCTGGTTAATTATGCAGTGCCTATCGTTGGTGTTATAGTCTATTCAACCATTGCAAAATGTTTGTTAGGAATAAAACCGCCCAACATGGGAAAGATAGAAGATTTGCCAAGGCTAGTTGCGGCCTTATTTTTAGCTTTAACAACAAAAATTATTTGATTAAAAGGCACATAGACAGCCTTTCGTATTATGATTATTTTAATTATTTTTTTTATTAATAAAAAGATGAGTGAAAAAAAGATTATCAATACGATTTACCATTCTGCTGTAATTAGCGGCCTTAGTATTGGTTATAGCGTGTTAGCAAAAAACATGTTTAAAATAATGCCGGCGGATCTAGGAAGGTTAGACATTGAGGATGTTGTTTAAGGTTATAGTTGTAATTACGGGCAGGGATTGCCTCAAAAGAATTTCTTGTTGCACAGGGGATTATCCCAGAAAATATTAATGCATAGAAAGATTAATGCATAGAAAGATTAATGCATAGGCGGATTAATGCATAGAAAGATTAATGCATAGCAGATTAATCCCATAGGCAGATTAATTTAGAAAATATTGATTTATAAAAAAGATGTCTGGATTGGTTCTGATGGTGGGAGGAGCTATTGTTAATGCTTTGGCCTTCTCTGGCAGCAATTATATGTTTAGTAAATTGCGATCTGATGAAGAGAGAGAACGCCATAACAAGGCAATGGAAGATTTAGCTAAGGCAAGAGACGCTTACGAGAAAAGGAGAATTGCTCACTTAGACTTTATTAATAAAAAGTTAAGAGAGCAGGGACATGCAAGCACACATTTACAGACGTTGATGAAGCAATGAATGAATATTACTTAGTGACAGGAAAGAAGTTTCTAACATCGCCGCCGCCAGAACTGTCTGACTTTTATGAACCATCTGAGGATCAGAAAATGGTAGAAATAGGCTTTATTATAGGCGCTATGGGAGCAATCTTTCTTCTTGCATAATTCAATCTAAAAAACATACTTAAAAATGTAATAAAAACATTTCTTATGGGCGATACAAAGTACAATACGAAGTACAAAATATATTATTCTCCTGGAGGGTATTGGAAAGGAAAGGCCGCTATTGATAAACTGAGTAAAGCAGCTAGGGTGTCTGAATCAGAAGCGAAAGACTGGCTTTCAAAACAAGCAATTTGGCAAATATTCTGCCTGCCCCAAAAAGAATAATAAGACCTCGATTTGGTTAATTCAGTTCCTAATGACACCCACCAGATGGACTTGTTGTATCTTCCACATGACAAAGTTAGAAGAAAAAAGTTTAAGTATGCTCTTACGGTTGTTGACATGGCTTCAAGGTATAAAGATGCTGACCTTTAACGGATAAAAGCTCAACTGCTGTGGCTGTGGCTTTACAACAAATATACATGCGAGGTCCATTAAAGTATCCTAGGATGATCCAGGTTGATGATGGAAAAGAGTTTAAAGGTTCTGTAAACCAGTTGTTTTTAAGACACCGGGTTACAGTTAAGAGAGGGATCCCAGGCAACCATCGATCACAAGCTCTAGTAGAAAACTTTAATAAGAATCTAGCTGAACGTCTGTTTACCTATCAATATCATAGAGACCTTATGGACAGAGAACGCAACACAGAATGGGTTTAGGAGATTGCCAGCAGTCTTACGCGCCATGAACAATGAAGAATTTAAAGCAACGGGTCTTAAACCAGTAAACGCGATCAAATTAAAAAAAATTAGCATTACTGAAGATGTGCAGGGGGCTCAAAAACTCTTGCCGTTTGGACTAAAAGTAAGATACTTGTACGCGTCAGGAGAAGCAGAAGGCGATGTTAGAATTAGAGCCACAGACCCTATATGGAGCGTAGATGTATATGAAGTTGAAAGAATTATGAAAACAGCCCCTCCCGTGTATTATTTAAGAGAAACTCTCTCTTCTAGCGGCGCTACTGCGTCTAAAAAACCCGCCCCTAAAAGATCCTTTGTTCGTGAAGAGTTGCAAGTTGTCCCGCCAAACACAGTGCCAATTAGTTAAAAAAAAATAGTATTTGCTAAACATAATTTATTTTTTGCTAAACTTATAATTTATTTTTTTGCTAAACTTATGATTTATTTATTTTTAGTTCACATCTTATTTTTTGGCTTATTTCGGGTTTAAACCAGTCATGTGTTTGCTTTTCAATGTTCTGTTTGATTGTCTCAGTGTCTACCTGTTGTGAAGTAAAAGTCTTTCTCCACTCCTTTTGAAGTTCAATTTTTTGTCGCCTGTAATCCTCACCGTCAGCCATAAGCTTCTGAAATTCTTCGTCTGTAATGTTTTCATCCTGTATTGATTTGCTTATTCTTAATTTTAATGAAGAAAGTTTTGCTGATGCTAGGGCTACAATGGCAGTGTGCTTTTGTAATTTAGGAGTTAATTTTTTTAAAACAGCACTCACAATCATAGACATGGCACCTAAACCCAGTCCAAGGCTCCCTAATGCTAAAGAGGCTGGCGCCCCAGCCCCAGTAGCTAAAAGAGCAACACTAGACCCGGCACTTACGCTAGCTACAGCTGATGAGCCAGTAATTACATGAGAAAAGAGTACTTAAAGCTTTAACATATTTCTTTCTAGTAGCCCTATACTTATCTAGTCACTTTCTATTTCCTTTCGAAGTTCAGTTATTTGCTCTAACCTAAACTTTTGAGCCTCCATTTTTAATTAAGATTAATTTTTTTAATTAAGATTAATCTTATACATATCTACTTATTAATCCTTCTGGCAGCACTTCATCAACAGAGTAAAACGCAATAAAATCAACATACTTAATGAAAATAAAGTCAAGTACTGTTAGTTTGTCTTTGTCAACCGTCACAGTAACCTTGTCAGATGATACAAGGGTGTTTATTTCATCTCCGTTTTTTAGTAATAACAATAGCGAGCTTCAGAGGAGCATCCAAGTTTTCGGCCTTTATTTGTATGCCTCTAATTAACGTATGTTCTGGCAAACTAGGATCAGCCTCCCTTGGAGTAATAAATAAGCGAAAAAGCATCGTCATTTGCCTAGGTAGTGACTGTAGCGTTGGAGTAAATTCTAAGCCAACGGTGTCATCCCCCACTTCAGCTAAGGGCCTCTTTCTCTTTAGCATATATTCAGAACCCTGCCTAGTTATTTCAATCTGTTTTTTCTGATGTGTTCCTGGGACTAGGCTAACAAGAAAGGGGCCTGCATTCAAAGCTTTTCTAAAATTGTTTTTCTTATCAAAGTATACATTAGGGCTTCGTAGTTCAAACTTAAATTCCAAGCAATTTCAGGAAGCAACGCCCAAACATTCTCTCGTTTATGAAGTTTGTATTCGTGTTTGCCAAAATCGTTTGTTCTTAGATTTCTTATCTCTTCTAGGATAGGATACTGCTGCCGTTTTTTATCTTCAATTTCTGTTCGTTTGTAAACACCATCATCTGTGTATTCAAATCCATAAACATTTCCTGGCACTCCTATTAGATCAAACTCAGTTTGTGTCTGCTAGTCTTTTAGCTCTACTGCAGTGCATTTAGGAGCTAGCTGCGCTTTTGATTCTGGCCCTCGAGACATTCTTTTTAATATTTAAATTATAATAAACAATCTACAATAAACAAACGTATTGAACTGGAGGGTCAGTCCGTAAGCATAGCTTAGCGTGCTTAGATTTTTCTAACTGCTCTTTTATATTTTTTTAGCTCATCTTTGTCCCTTATTATATAATTTTCACTTAAACATTCTTCAAAACTATCCCTGTCCTTAGTGTAAAATAAGATGACTGATTTTAACTGCGATCTAAAGTCTTTTAAGACAGCATTGTATTTTTGAGTTAAGAGCCACACAGAAACTAAGGCGTGGCGACCACTGAAGGCTAGCTTAGACAGAGTCCTTCTTTTTTTAACAATGTCTCGTTCAGCTGAACAGTCATCAATAATAAATAACGTTTCAGTTCCCTCAAATAGCCTATAGTAATGTTCTAAACAGTCGCTCAGTTTGTCGCTAGGATCAACTAAAATATATTATCGTCTGTCCAAATAAACTTCCTTTCTTTGTAAGACTTGTTGTGCTTAATGGTTGTGCAGAATATAACAATGTGCTCGTAATGAAACCTGTAGACTGTTTTGTAACAAATCAAGTACAAAGGCAGTTTTCCCACACCCAGTAATCCCGCAGATAAGAGAACAGTGCGGATCTTTTGGCAGAAACTTCAAACTATCCATCTGTTTTTTATTAGAATATTTTCTTCTGCATTTTAATAAGCCACATCTTTTAGCCTGTTTTCTTCAATGTTTAGCTGAGGCATCACAAACCATAAAAATATGAATTTGTATTGGTGCGTTTCCGTCTGCTTTCTTGTAAATATTTATTTTTATACCGTCTTGCCCCACCCTTTCTCCACTTCCAAACAATCTGTTGTCAAATGTGGATCTAAAATCCAGCCACAGCCCATATTTGGTTATTAAGTAGTCTTCGAGTCTTACATCATAAAGGCGAAGTTTTTTACATACACGATCAACTGCAGGATCTCTTTGCCTACCTCCAGCGAATAACTTTCTTATTTCATCAAAGTGTTGGTGAGGTAAAAGTCCGCGGCCCGAATACAACTGATCAGACTTACCATTTATTGCACAGTCAACCTTCTCAATTTTGGATTATAAAACGCTTCTGATTCTCTATGAAAAGGAGTTGTTCCTTCAGTAAACAAGAACAAAATTCCTTTTAAAGACTTCAGAGACTGATTTAGATGTATGTTCCAGAGAGTGTCTCGCTTGTTTCTATTTTCTGTAGTGGAGTGTATAACTCTTTCATAATAAATAACTGTTTTATTTTTATACTGAGTTAAGATTGTTCTGGCCAGTTCAGGGTTAGTAACAACATCAAACTCAAGAGAAATGTTGCTAACTGTGTATTTAGCTTCAGGGTCTTCAGACAGAACAACAGAACCCGCTAGGATTAAATGTCAGTTCATAAGTAAGTTTTTTCTTTTAGTGCACCTTGGTAATATGGCATATGCGTCTTTAACAGCTCAAAATCTAGAGGGATGCAGAATCTGTTGCCAAATGCTTCTGCTACTGCTTCATCTTTAACATCATCCTTTGCATCCTCCGCTCCAACTCTGTGCTTGAGACCGTTTGGACTTTGTATTCCCTGATAAACTTTCTCTTTTCTTTCTTTTTTAGGCAGCCATAGGTCAGAATAGAGGGCAAAAATGTCTGCCTCGCCTAGTACAAATACTTCTCTGCCCTCCAGTTTGATTGCCATATGATTAACGATTGCCCTGCCCAAATTAGCAACAACAGTAGCATTAGGATCTTCCGATGTAATATCTATTTTGAATGATAGTTTAGCAGTGCCTGGCATTATAACATCGCCAGCGCCAAGATCAGGGAACTTAACTATTAAAGTTTGTCCGGGCTGAACTGTTGATGGAGTATTTACACTAATTACAGTCTGCCTTATACCTTTTACGCCGTGGGGTTCTTTCTCTTTTCTGTATGGATCAAGGTCACAGCCGTATGAGTTCATTTTTTATAAAACAAAAAAGAATATAAATAAAAAATATGGATGAAGATTTTGACGCGATTGATCCTATTGAAGAGGAAGATGATGAAACAGAATCGGGCCCTTCATTAGAAGATGAACTTGAAGAAGCACGTTCTTCAACCCCTTCAGTAGAAGAAACGCCCCCTGGAGTTTATTACAGCTCGTGCAGAACTATTAACAAATAAAATTAACTCATTCTATAGAAGCATAGGACTAGAGCCGCCAGAAGGCCCACAGTGCTTTTGATTTTAAGAATGGATAAAAATAATCATCTGTATGTAAGGACTAGTAAAGGCCTTGTACGACTTACTAACAAAGCCAGACCCGGCCAAGTTTTTAAGCATGAGCACAATTCTTAGAGAACTCCCTGTTGCCGACCGAAGGCGGTTAGCCCTTATTAAAGATTTAAGGCCCGAGGCTGTTAGTGCTTTACAGAACGTGGAGCGGAGGTTGCTAACACGATCTGAAATACAAGTGATCTCTATTCAAGAATTAAGTCAAAGAACAGATGAGGCAATAGCAGAAATTGAGACGAGTTTTTAATGAGGAGACGCAGTTAAAAACAATTGTCGGCTCGCCTAGTCAAAGAGAACGTGAGCTGAGCCCTGAAGAAGAGGCAGCTTTACAAACAATTGATGACCCTCCATTGCCTGAGAGTGTACACAGGAATCTTAAAGCTGCAATACGTGAACTCAGGGGCCTTGATGAAACTCTGCAGAGAATAAATGGCGAGCTAAAAAACAACTTGTCAAAACTTGGTGAGCTAGAGAGAGAGATAAGAGAAGAAAAAAATAAACTGGCTGATGCAGATGATAACAATTTAGGGCGAGAAGAAAAGGCTAGAATACAGGCAAAAATACAGGAGTTAATGTTACTAAAGGCAGCCAGGTTAGAAACGCTGTCTACTAACAGAGAACAAATAGTATTACAAACAAACAGCATCAAAGAAACTATACGCAGAATACTTTATGAAAATACTACATTAGCAGAAAGAATAAGGACTCTGTTCAGAGAGCAGGGATTACAATAGTTAGTATATTAACAGCCATTGGGTTTGCTATCTCTACACTGGTTTATGCATTAACTGGCAGTGCGCCAACAGGGCCAGTAACGCCTCCAACACCTCAGCCCGGTAAAAGCTGGATTAGAAAACAATTGCGCCATCTAGCAAACTTATTAAAGAAGTTAGCAGCTAAAGCCCTTGATGCTCTGCCTGGCATAATTGGCAGTGTTGTTAGTTGGGTTTTGTCTACTATAGGCAAAGTGGCTGGCTATATGGCTGACCATCTGTGGACGTTAGGAGTGCTGGCTGCCGGTTTAATTTTTTAGTGAAATAAAGTATGGCTAATCCAGTAAAAGTTAAAAACACAACAAGGGCTGTCTTTTCGCTAGTATGACTGTCGGGGTAAGGCAGATCAACAGGTGGCGTGCTTTCTGGTTCTGGCTGTGGGACGCTTATAACTGTGGTGGATCGCTTTCTGGCTGTGGGGTGCTTATAACTGGATCGCTTTCCTTCAAGGCTAGGTACTTTTTTTAAAATGGATGGAGCAGGCCTTGTGTTTAAGCCTTGATTGTGTCCTAAGTTTTGGTCGTCTCCAGCTATGAGAATTTCATTGTTATAATTCTGTATCATGCCAATCTGTAGTCTAAGGTCAGAAGGCAGCATGTATAATCCATGACCAACAACAAAGTCAACCTTTGACCTAGCATGTGAAAGAACGTTTTGATACCTTTGTATGCTGGCAGGCAAATCAACAGCAGAGTTAATAGCATCTTCTAAATTGGCTAGAAATTGTTTTCTGGCATCAAAACCTGTAGATTGATCCACTATGCTAGATTTAGTCTGTGCTTGTGCTCCTAATAGACACCAAACGTATGTCCTTATGGAGTCATTAAGCCTTTGCACTCCTGGCATTGTTAGACCCTTACTTTCATCTAAGATAAATGTTGCCCAAGCATTAGGATGTTTTTGTTCTATGGATCCTAATCGAACTTGTTTGTTTGGTTGAAAAGAGGTGTGGCCTGGCCATAGTCATAAGTATATTCTCTTTTTGTACCCCACAAATACAATGTCCTAGCCCATGATTGCGGTCTAACTTTTGTCTAAAGTCAGTTGAAGGATTAATGTTAAATTCATTGCAGATTCTTTCATATGCATTATTGTCCATTGGGCTGAGAAATGGATTAAACGCGTTGTCGTTAGGGAGGGGCACTTGTAGTTCAGTTAGTATGGCGTCTGTACTGATAATAAACATGAAAGTTATATACTGACCTTACTAAGAGGTTGGGGTGGTTTAAATGGTTTGCATATGAAACACCGCAGCCAGTGGTTGCGCAGTAAATGACAAAATTTAACTGATTCTGGAAAAAAGCCATAGGGCGAGATGGCCATGCTGATGGCACTCTGTCACTCTTTATTGGCGGATTTAAATATTTAGTTAGTGGGTTTACAAGTCTGACTTGGAAGCCGTATGATCCATCTACTGCAATTGTTAAATTGCTGAAGTCCAAAGATTTGGGGTTATAAAGCGCTCCTACATTGTAAGTAGCACTTTCATTATATTTAAAAGGTTCCATTTTTAAATAGTTTTTTAAATAGTTATAAAAAAGATGTACATCTATATAACCAAGCAAAACGAGCGTGTGTTCTTAGCGTACCCAATTACTAATTGGAGCGGGAGTTGTAGGATTGCCCTTAGAGAAATTGGTTTTAAAGTTATGTGGGTTAACATATCTGAAGAAGCTCAAAATAACTGGATTAATGTTGATGACGAACAAGGCAATCAAATAAGCCATATACAAATACCTGATGGTTATTACAACTTTTGTTCTTTAAAAGAAGTACTTAACGAATCTGGCATATTGTTAACAATTAACGAGGCAAACCTTAGAATTACTATGAATTTTCCACTAGAAGAAAAAAGAGAGTACACTTTCCCTAAAGGCCTAGCTAAAATCTTGGGCTTCCACAATAGTGACAAATCTTATAAATTTAGCACAAGAGAAGGCATCTATCAATTTGAAGGTAATAAACCTTCTGATTTTCTAATTAACCAAATGTTGTATGTCCATTTACAACAGTTAAAAACAAATACTAATTTGTTTAATGGTCATCCATCTGCAGTTCTAAGAGCGCTGCCGTCAATTAAGGCGGGGTTTTGCGATTATCAGCTATATGGGTTTGATGGAAACAGTCAATTTAAAGAATTAATTGAGGGGGCTATAAATTCATTAGATGTAAAAATAACTAATCAAGATGGGGGCTAGTTGTTTGTTCTGACTTATTAATATGCTGGAAGTAGAAGAACAAATTAAAAAAGTAGTAAGGGCTAAGTCCCTCGAACGTTAATAGCTGAGAGAGAATGTAAGTATGTTTTGTTCACGATCACCAAATCTTATCTAGCACGCAAGCCCCCCATTTTAATGTACTGATTGCGTCAATTTTTAGAGGTTTTGGGGTGTTAATTTTGTTTAGAAAACAGGTGTTAATTTTGGCCAAAAATGACATGTGAAGGACGTGATCTGTATGTGAAAAGGGGGGTTTCGTGCAAAATAAGATGTGGTGGGCCGTGAATAAACATACTTACATTCTCTACAGCCCCCCTCCCCCCCCCCCCCCCCCCCCAGAGAGTTAAACTGGACCTGGCCCAGAACAGACTCCTAGAGATTAAACTGGATCTGCCCCGAAGCAGCCCCACCGGGGGAGTTAATCTGCCACCGGCCCAGAACAAACCACCAAGAGAGTTAAATTGGACCTAGCCCAGAACAGCCCCCCTTTGCTTTAAACAAACATTATTCAACCGAAACATTTTGCAGCGAACATCACAACACGGAGCACAACAAGCGAAAGCTTATGTGGGGAGTTAATCCGGCACCTGCCCAGAAGTGACCCCCCCCCCCCCCCCACCCCGAGAGTTACTAGCCCAAAACAGCCCCCAGTATAAAGAGTTAAACTGGACCTGGCCCAGAACATCCCCCACATCCTCCTGGGGAGTTAGTCTAGCACCGGCCCGGAACAGTCCCCCCTAGGGAGTTAAACTGGACCTGCCCCCAAACAGCCCCCTAGAGAGTTAAACTGGACCTGGTCAAAAGCAGCCCCCTTCCTGGGGATTAATCTAGTACTAGCCCAGAACAGCCCCCCCCCCCCCCCCCCCCCCCCCCCCCCCGAAAGTTAAACTGGACCTGGCCCAGAACAGACTCCTAGAGAGTTAAACTGGATCTGCCCCGAAGCAGCCCCACCGGGGAGTTAATCTGCCACCGGCCCAGAACAAACTACCAAGAGAGTTAAATTGGACCTAGCCCAGAACAGCCCCCCTTTGCTTTAAACAAACATTATTCAACCGAAACATTTTGCAGCGAACATCACAACACGGAGCACAACAAGCGAAAGCTTATGTGGCACCTGCCCAGAACAAACCTCTCCCACCCCCCACCCCCTAGAGAGTTAAACTGATTCGAAACTGCCCCCTTCCTGGGGAGCTAATCTGGCACTGGCCCTGAACAGCCTCCCCCCCCCCCCCCCCCCCCCCCCGAGAGTTAAACTGGACCTGGTTCGAAACTGCCCCCTTCCTGGGGAGCTAATCTGGCACTGAACAGCCTCCCACCCTCCCCCTCCCGGAAAGTCGGAAAGTTAAACTGGACCTGGTCCAGAACAGCACCCCCTGTAGACCGCTGTTTTATCGCACCCCACCGTTTTGTCACACATTCGACTAAACGGCGGGATAGCGACAAAACAGCGGTTGAAGGTCCACCGTTTTGTCTCTGTGCGACAAAACGGCGGATGTGAGACAAAACAGCGGTTTACGGTGTAACAACCCAAAAGTACTCACCGTCCAGAAGTGCTCCGGGGGGGGGGGGGGGGGGGGGGGGGGGGACACTGGTGGGCCGCGCCAGAATGACTCCCGGGAGTACATCTGGGTCGGGTAAAAAATGGACCCCCTGTTTTCATAAAGTACTCCCGGGAGTCATTCTGGGCCGGTCACAGAATTAACACCCCCCCCCCCCCCCCCCCCCCCCCGGCATATCTCCGTTAAGGTGTTGAGGGTTGTTATTTATTAGTCATAAAGTCATACATGCACATTCTATCTGAATCAACATTCAAATATAGTCTGAATCAACTTGAGGGGGAGTACTTCTGGGCCGGTCCCAGAAGTACCCCCCTTGCATATCTCCTTTATTAATGTGTTCAGGGTTGTTATTTTCTGGTCATAAACTCACACATGGGCATTCTATCTGAATCAACATTGAAAACCAGTCTGAATCAACTTTAGGGGAGTACTTCTGGGCCGGTGTCGTATATAATACTGTCGCCGTGGAATTGTATCGCAGCGATAGCATTTCACGTGAAATATTGTTGCAGCGACAATATTTTCTTGAAAAAATTGTCGCGCGACAACTTTTCACGAAAAATGTCCTGTAGAATATTGTAGCTGTCCATAAAATACTGTCGCTTGAAATTTTGCGACAGTTTTTTGCGACAGGACACTGTGAAATATTGTAGTCAGTGAATGCTGTCGCTTACGACACATTTTCACGTGAAATCTTACTGCTAGAGTTAACATTTCCTGTGAAATATGGTCGCAGCGTTAATATTTTACAGCGACGATTTTTTCTGCAAAGTGAAAAAACGTCGCCGCGGTTGAGCGTCAAAATATCACAGAAAATAATGCAGCCTGCCATGGAATAAAAAATTGTCGCAAGTAATTTTTTCTCATAAATGTTTTTGACAAAAGTCAAATTTCCATTCGTGTGTGTGTGTGTGTGTGTGTGTGTGTGTGTGTGTGTGTGTGTGTGTGATTGTGAACGTGTGTGTGTGTGTGTGTGTGTGTGTGTGTGTGTGTGTGTGTGTTTGTAAACGCGCGCGCGCACGCGCGGGCATGTGTGTGTGTGTGTGTGTGTGTGTATGTGTGTGTGTGTGTGTGTGTGTGTGTGTGTGTGTGTGCTGTGAAATGTGATGTTTTTATCAATATCGTAGGCCTAGGACATTCAGCACAACGAAAGCAGGGGAAGATTGGGTAAGTTAGAACCTCTAAGAAATGCAGCCCTGCCTCCTTCACTAATTTTACTTCACTCAAGCTTAATCATTTGTAAAACTTACCATAAGAGCTTCATGTAGTACAGCCATCAAATGGCTATCTTTATTTCAAAAAGTTCTATATAAGAAATCATAAAATTCTTAAAGAAAATGAAGCCCACTTTAGACATCATTTCGGGTTAAATGGACCAGGGAGTGGTAAATATTGGGCCACGGGCCTATATTAACCGACACGCATTATTCATAAACCCAAACCAATATTATTTGTCTGTTGGCTATATAAGATGTGTGAGCTTGTTCGATAATCCATTTAAAGGCACCTAAGGTCTCAACACATTCATAAACTAAACTTAAAGAGTGAATGATTATCCTTAATTGTCAGAACAGAAACACAAACATAATAGAGTCTAAAAGCTAATACAAGCCAAATCGCAGAACAGACAGTTTCAGTTGTCTTGCTTTAATTGCAGTGCTTCTAGGGCACTTAAAGTCATGAATTTACAAACGAGTCAAAGTAATCCATTTTAGTCACAAGTAACCCAAACGTTATCAGAGGCCATAATGCAGAGCTTCAGGCATCATTTGGCTTTGTTTTACTGCAGTCCTTTTAAGGCATTCAAAGCTCTAAGGAAGCCGTGATTTGAAATTAATTAACATAGTATCTGGTTGAAAGGATCATCCATTTCTCTTCTAAAGCTTTTATCTAGTTTAATGACATAAACAACGCAGAAAAAAATGCAGAACGTAACGTTCAAAATGGGTTTTCTTTCGTTACGCTCGTTTTAAGGCACCTAAGGCCTAAATATAATCATGTTCAAAATGTTAAACATAACACATTTATATAAATTATCTTTTGTTTTGGATGGCTTCTTTTAAAAAGGACAAACGGAATTAATGTTCGAAAACAAAAAGAAACATTCAAAGCACCGTCAATATTTGGATATGTTTCTTCTAAGCAAGTGGATGCCACACACGCGCACGCACATAGACTTCCACAAAGAGATTACTGTGTAACTTGCAGGGTTTGTGGGGAGAAGTCTTAAGGGTTCTATTTAATTGTCTAGGGGAAAGAGTATCGTCCCACGAGAAGATGATCAGGGTGGATGGGGTATGTAAAGTGATAGCTGACACGGGGGTATCCTAGGGAGAGAGAGAGAGAGAGAGAGAGAGAGAGAGAGGAGGGAGAGAGAGAGAGGAGAGAGAGAGAGAGAGAGAGAGAGAGAGAGAGATTGCGTGATTATGGACAAATGAATCACAGATAAATCTGAGCATGAATGCAGTTGTTTCAGGGTCCACACACACACACACACACACACACACACACACACACACACACACACACACACACACACACCATCGCGCTCTCTCCACATACACGCACACATGCTTTCACGTCCAGAGAGAGAGAGAGAGAGAAGGGGGGGGGGGGGGGGGCGGGAAAGGCAGAGACCAACTGACAGACAGTTTGATGGACAGAGTGAAACTAAAGAGAGTCAAACAGATAGAGGGAGGGCGATGCATAGACAGAATGAGCGAGAAAAACAAATAGAGACAGAAAGATAGACCGACAGTCAAGCAGATACAAATAAAATCATAGACAGAAAGACAATGGGGCAACTGATACGTAAAACCATGAGAGAGGGAGGTGGGGGTAGAATCGGGGCAGAGACCGAACATGTCTTTGACGTCGTTTTTTTACGGGAAAAGCTGTCTCAGAGCGACAACTTTTCTACGGCAGCAATTTTTTTACATGAAATGCTGTCGCTGCGACATGATTTTATTTTTAGGCAACGACACGATTTTATGGACATTTCTCGTGAAATCCTGTCGCGCTACCAATTTTTATGAAATTCAGTCGCTCAGCGATAATTTTTCATGAACCAGCTGCAGTATTTCCCGGGAAATACTGTCGCTGCGACACGATTTTATGAGCGACAGTATTATATACGACACCGGTCCCAGAAGTACCCCCCTTGCATATTTCCTTTATTAATGTGTTCAGGGTTGTTATTTACTGGTTATAAACCCATACATGGACATTCTACCTGAACCAACATTGAAATATAGTCTGAATCAACTTGAGGGGGAGTTGTTCTGGGCTGGTCCCAGAAGTACCCCCCTCGCATATCTCCTTTATTAATGTGTTTAGGGTTGTTATTTACTGGTCATAAACTCACACATGGACATTCTATCTGAATCAACATTGAAAACGAGGCTGAATCAACTTTAGGGGAGTACTTCTGGGCCGGTCCCAGAAGTACCCCCCTCGCATATCGCCTTTATTAATGTGTTCAAAGTTGTTATTTACTGGTTATAAACTCATACATTGACATTCTACCTGAATCAACATTGAAATATAGTCTGAATCAACTTTAGGGGGAGTTGTTCTGGGCCAGTCCCAAAAGTACCCCACTTGCATATTTCCTTTATCAATGAGTTCAGGGTTGTTATTTAATGGTCATAAACTCACACATGGACATTCTACCTGCATCAACATTGAAACGAGGCTGAATCAACTTTAGGGGGAGTACTTCTGGGCCGGTCCCAGAAGTACCCCCCTCGCATATCTCCTTTATTAATGTGTTCAGGGTTGTTATTTACTGGTTATAAACTCATACATTGACATTCTACCTGAATCAACATTGAAATATAGTCTGAATCAACTTTAGGGGGAGTTGTTCTGGGCCAGTCCCAAAAGTACCCCCCTTGCATATTTCCTTTATCGATGAGTTCAGGGTTGTTATTTAATGGTCATAAGCTCACACATTGACATTCTACCTGCATCAACATTGAAAACGAGGCTGAATCAACTTTAGGGGGAGTACTTCTGGGCCGGTCCCAGAAGTACCCCCCTCGCATATCGCCTTTATTAATGTGTTCAGGGTTGTTATTTACTGGTCATAAACTCACACATGGACATTCTATCTGAATCAACATTGAAAACCAGTCCGAATCAACTTTTTGGGGAGTACTTCTGGGCCGGTCCCAGAAGTACCCCCCTCGCATACTTCCTTTATTAATGTGTTGTTATTTACTGGTCATAAGCTCACACATGGACAGTCTATCTGAATCAACATTGAAAACGAGTCTGAATTAACTTTAGGGAGAGTACATCTGGGCCAGTCCCAGACGTACCTCCCTTGCATATCTCCTTTAATGTGTTCAGGGTTGTTATTCACTGGTCATAAACTCACACACTGACATTCTATCTCAATCAACATGAAAGTATAGTCTGAATCTACTTTAGGGAGAGTACTTTTGGGCCGGTCCCAGAAGTACCCCCTTGCAGATCTCCTTTATTGATGTGTTCACGGTTGTTATTTACTGGCCAAAAACTCATACATGGACATTTTATCTGAATAAACATTAAAAACGAGTCTGAATCAACTTTAGGGGGAGTACTCCTAGGCCGGTCCCAGAAGTACCCTCCACCCCCCACCCCCCTTGCAGATCTCCTTTATGAATGTGTTCAGGGTTGTTTTTTGACTGGTCATTAGCTCACACATGGACATTGTATCTAAATCAACATTGTCATATTGATTGATTCAACTTTAGGGTGAGAACTTCTGGACCGGCCACAGAAGTGCCCCCCCCCCCCCCCCCCCCCCCCCCCACTTGCATATCTCATTCATTAATGTGTTCAGGTTTGTTACTTACTGGTTAGAAACTCATTCATGGACATAAACTCACACATAGACATTCTATCATCTGAAATAAATCAACTTTAGGGGGAGTACATTTGGAGCCGCGCCAAAGTTACTTCCGGAAGTACATTTGGGCTGGGTCCAGACGTACTCCCGGGAGTCATTCTGGTGCAGAGGGGGGGTGGGGGGTGGGTTGGGGGGGGGGGCGTCGGGGGTCAGTTTGGGACTGGTACCAAAAGTACTCCCCTGTCTAAAGGAATCATCGTTATAAGATAGTTACATAAAACAAACATTTATTTGCAAAGTTGTCAATAGGGGGGAGTACTTCTGGGACCAAGGGGAGGTACTGTCCAGAAGTAGTCCCAGGAGTCATTCTGGCGCGCGGGCCCAGAAGTACTCCCGGGAGTACTTCTGGGCGGTGAGTACTTTTGGGGTGTTACACCGGGTCAAGCTAACACTCCAGGAGGGCTGTTCTGGGCTGGTGCCAGATTAACTCCCCAGGTGTGGGGCTGTTTTGGAGCAGGTCCAGTTTAACTCTCCAGGGGGCTGTTCTGGGCTGGTGCCAGATTAACTCCTCAGGTGGGGGGCTGTTTTGGGGTAGGTCCAGTTTAACTCTCTAGGGGGCTGTTTTGGGCTAGTACCAGATTCACTGCCCAGGAGGGGGGCTGTTCTGGGCCGGGTCCAGATTAACTCTCTATGGGGCCTGTTCTGGGCTAGTACCAGATTAACTCCCCAGGTGGGGGGCTATTTTTGGCCAGGTCCAGTTTAACTCTCTAGGGGGCTGTTTTGGTGCAGGTCCAGTTTAACTCTCTAGGGGAGGGGGGGGAGCTGTTTTGGGCCGGTGCCAGAGTATCTCTTCAAGGGAGGGGGGGAGGGGGGCTGTTCTGAGCCAGATCCAGTTTAACTTTCCAGGGGAAATATTCTAGGCTGTTGCAATATTAACTCCCCAGGAGGAGGTTTGTTCTGGGCCAGGTCCAGTTTTACTCTCCAGGAGGCTGTTCTGGGCTGGTGCCAGATAAACTCTCCAGTAGGGGAGCTGTTCTGGGCCAGGTCCAGTTTAACTCATTAGGGGGCTGTTCTGGGCTGGTGCCAGATTTACTCTCCAGATGGGGGTGGGATGTTCTAGATTAGGTTCAGTTTAACGCTCCAGTAGGGCTGTTCTGGTCTAGTGCCAGATTAACTCCCCAAGACAGAGGGCTGTTCTGGGTTTTGTCTAGTTTAACTGTCGAGGGGGCTGTTCCATGACGGTGCCAAATTAACTCCCCTGGTGGGGGGCTGTTCTAGGACAGGTGCAGTTTCACTCTCCAGAGGGGCTGTTCTGGGCTGGTGCCAGATTAACTCCCCAGGAGAGGGGGGAGGCTGTTTTGTGCCAGGGCCAGTTCTACTCTCCAGGGAGGCCTGTACCAGGCTGGAGCCAGATTAACTCCCCAGGAGAGGGGGGGGGGGGGGCGGGGTGCTCTAGGCCAGGTCCAGTTTAACTCACCAGGGGGGCTGTACTGGGTTGGTGCCAGATTTACTCTCCAGGATGAGGGTGGGATGCTCTAGATTAGGTTCAGTTTAACGCTCCAGTAGGGCTGTTCTGGTCTAGTGCCAGATTAACTCCCCAAGATGGAGGGCTGTCCTGGGCCTTGTCTAGTTTAACTCTCCAGGGAGGCCTGTACCAGGCTGGAGCCACATTAACTCCCCAGGAGAAGGGGGGGGGGGGGGGGCTGCTCTAGGCCAGGTCTAGTTTAACTCTCTAGGGGGGCTGTTTCATTACGGTGCCAGATTAACTCCCCAGGAGGGGGAGGGGGCTGTTCTGGGCCTTGTCTACTTTAACTCTCCAGGGTGGGGGGGGGGGGGGGGGCTGTCCATGACGGTGTCAGATTAACTCCCTGGAGGGGGGGCTGTTCTGGGACAGGTGCAGTTTAACTCTTCAGAGGGGCTGTTCTAGGCTGGTGCCAGACTCCCCAGGAGGGGGGGGGGGGGGGGCTGTTTTGTGCCAGGGCCAGTTCAACTCTCCAGGGGGGCCTGTACCAGGCTGGACCCAGATTAACTCCCCAGGAGAGAGAGAGGGGGGGGGGGGCTGCTCTAAGCCAGGTCCAGTTTAACTCTCTTGGAGGGCAGATTTGGGCCGGTGTCAGATTAACTCCCCAGGAGGGGGAGGGGGCTGTTCTGGGCCTTGTCTAGTTTAACTCTCCAGGGGGGCTGTTTCATTACGGTGGCAGATTAACTCCCCTGGAGGGGGGGGGTGTTCTGGGACAGGTCCAGTTTAACTCTCCAGAGGGGCTGTTCTGGGCTGGTGCCAGATTAACTCCCCAGGAGAGGGGGGGGGGGAGTCTGTTTTGTGCCAGGGCCAGTTTACCCCCAAGGGAGACCTGTACCAGGCTGGAGCCAGATTAACTCCCCAGGGGAGGGGGGGGGGGGGGGTGGGATGCTCTAGATTAGGTTCAGTTTAACGCTCCAGTAGGGCTGTTCTGGTCTAGTGCCAGGTTAACTCCCCAAGATGGAGGGCTGTCCTGGGCCTTGTCTAGTTTAACTCTCCAGGGAGGCCTGTACCAGGCTGGAGCCAGATTAACTCCCCAGGAGGGGGGGGGGGGGGCTGATCTAGGCCAGGTCCAGTTTAACTCTCTAGGGGGGCTGTTTTGGGCCAGTGCCATATTAACTCCCCAGGAGGTTGAGGCGGCTGTTCTGGGACTTGTCTAGTTTAACTCTCCGGGGTAGGGGGGGAGGGGGGGGGGCTGTTCCATAACGGTGCCGGATTAACTCCCCTGGTGGGGGGCTGTTCTAGGACAGGTCCAGTTTAACTCTCCAGAGGGGCTGTTCTGGGCTGGTGCCAGATTAACTCCCCAGGAGAGGGGGGAGGCTGTTTTGTGCCAGGGCCAGTTCTACTCTCCAGGGAGGCCTGTACCAGGCTGGAGCCAGATTAACTCCCCAGGAGAGGGGGGGGGGGGGAGTCTGTTTTGTGCCAGGGCCAGTTTACCCCCAAGGGAGACCTGTACCAGGCTGGAGCCAGATCAACTCCCCAGGGGAGGGGGGGAGGGGGGGGATGCTCTAGATTAGGTTCAGTTTAACGCTCCAGTAGGGCTGTTCTGGTCTAGTGCCAGATTAACTCCCCAAGATGGAGGGCTGTCCTGGGCCTTGTCTAGTTTAACTCTCCAGGGAGGCCTGTACCAGGCTGGAGCCAGATTAACTCCCCAGGAGAGGGGGGGGGGGGGGTGCTCTAGGCCAGGTCTAGTTTAACTCTCTAGGGGGGCTGTTTCATTACGGTGCCAGATTAACTCCCCAGGAGGGGAGGGGGCTGTTCTGGGCCTTGTCTACTTTAACTCTCCAGGGTGGGGGAGGGGGGGGGGCTGTTCCATGACGGTGTCAGATTAACTCCCCTGGAGGGGTTTTGTTCTGGGACAGGTGCAGTTTAACTCTCCAGAGGGGCTGTTCTATGCTGGTGCCAGATTAACTCCCCAGGAGAGGGGGATGGGGAGGGGGGCTGTTTTGTGCCAGGGCCAGTTTAACTCTCCAGGTGTGTGTGTGTGTGTGGGGGGGGGGGGGGGCTGTACCAGGCCGGAGCCAGATTAACTTCCCAGTAGAGGGGGGGAGGGGGGGGGGCGGCGGCTGCTCTAGGCCAGGTCCGGTTTAACTGTCTAGGGGGGGGGGGGGGGGGCTGTTTTGGGCTAGTGCCAGATTAACTCCCAGGAGGGGGAGGGGGCTGTTCTGGGACTTGTCTAGTTTAACTCTCCTGGGGGACTGTTCCATGACGATGCCAGACTGACTCCCTTGGAGGGGGGGGGGGGGGGCTGTTCTAGGACAGGTGCAGTTTCACTCTCCATAGGGGCTGTTCTGGGCTGGTGCCAGATTAACTCCCCAGGAGAGGGGGGGGGGGGGGGGCGTTTTGTGCCAGGGCCAGTTTAACTCTCCAGGGCGGCCTGTACCAGGCTGGAGCCAGATTAACTCCGCAGGAGATGGGGGGGGGGGGGGTGGTTCTAGGCCAGGTCCAGTTTAACTCTCTAGGGGGTCTGTTTTGGGCCGGTGACAGATTAACTCCCCAGGAGGTTGAGGGGGCTGTTCTGGGACTTGTCTAGTTTAACTCTCCTGGGGGGCGGGGGGGGGGGGGGGCTGTTCCATAACGGTGCCAGTTTAACTCCCTGGAAGGAGACTGTTCTAGGACAGGTGTGTTTTAAATCTCCATAGGGGCTGTTCTGGGCTGGTGCCAGATTAACTCCCCAGGAGAGGGGGAACGGGGGGGGGGGGGGGGGGGGGGGGGCTGTTTTGTGCCAGGGCCAGTTTAACTCTCCAGGAGGGGGAGGGGGCTGTTCTGGGCCAGTTTAGTTCAACTCTCCAGTGGGTGGCTGTTCCAGTCCGGTGCCAGATTAATTCCCCAGATGTCTTAGGGGGCTGTTCTGGGCCAGGTCCAGTTTAACTCCTCAAGAGGAAGGGCTGTTTTGGGCCAGTGCCAAATTAACTCGCTGGGGGGGGGGGGGGGGGGGCCTGTTCTAATCCTGTTGGGGGGCTGATTTGGTGCAAACCCAGATTAACTTCCGGGAGTTAATCTGGGACAGTGCGAGACTGACTCCCGGGAGTTAAACTGGGAAGGGGGGCAGTTTCACCACGTTACACCGGCCGCTGAAATTTTTGCTAGTGTTGCTGCACTTATCATTACTACTATCATTATTATCCTCATCCAACAGTACTGTCTGCTGTTATCCATTGAGCATTTCAACTCCTTTCCATCTAATTTTTATTACCAATATTACTTAATACCTTTATTATTTATATAATATACCTGTTGGATTCCATCCTTCCCATAATTTATACCTGCCATCTCCTCTTTGTTCTTCCTGTCCTCCCCTCCCCCTCCTCCCCTTTGCCCCTCCCCCCCCCCTCCACCCCCTTAGTATTAGTGTTAGTATTAGTTTTATTATCATCATTACTATTATTAATACTGTTATTGTTTTTTTAGTTAATGTATTTATTCTATTATTATTATTATCATTTATTATTATTATTATATTATTATTATTATTATCATCATTATTATTATCATATCCCTTTTTAAAATCTATTTATTATATATATATATATATATATATTTATGTATCATGCTTTTATTATCAGTACCATTATTACCATTACTTTCACTGCATTATCATCATTCATACGATTGTTAGTATTGATATTAGCATCACTACCATTAACATCACTATCGCCATCGCCGCTAAAAGTGTTGCCACGGCAACCATATCGTTTAAGAATCCTCTAACCCACTCTCCGAGTTTCTCCCATACTACAACTGCTATTGCCATATTATCACCAAAAGTGGTAGTAATCCTGTCATTTATTTATCTATTTTTTTTTCAATATTTTGATCATCATCATTACCATTATTAGTATTCCTATAAGTACTATAACTATCATCATTACTACCTTGACTCACACAAGATCTCCCTTCTGACAGCCTCGTTTTCATTCAACGCTCATCTTGCGCTGAAGAGATTCAAGATAAGTGATTGCTCGTTCATTTTCGTTGTAATAATTGTTTTGTATCTTGCCTGAAGAAGGCCTAAGAGGTCGAAACGCGTCGTGTTTTGTCTTGTGATTCCTTTGTCCACGTTTTTGGGGCGGTTCGCTAACATTCATTTAAGATTTGTTTGGATTTCCGCCTGCAGTCGTCTCACTTTGGAAAAAGTAATATATCCTCAAAATGTGACATATTGGAGACCATCTACACAAGTTTCTACAAGACATATGACATCAAATTTAAGCAAATAAGAGATCAAATCCCTGGTAGTTACCTTAGACAGCAGACCATTTACATTCCAATGTATAAACGAAAAAGAATTCTCGCATTTTTTGAACCATCAATATCATTTGTCTTGTTTGATCGACGGAACATGCTGTACACCTTTCAATACCATTTTCCTTGTGAGATGCCCCTCATTTAAACCACAAACATAAACATCTGACAGTAAATAACACTCCGGTCCCTGGAAATGATCGTCAAAAAATTCTCTTTTCGTCTGTGCATTCCATTCTATAATGTGACGGGTCTGCATCGCGAGTGTTTGTACAAAAATCATCATATTTGAAAGGTATGATATCAGAACTTGAAAAAGTATCATTTAACACCCCATCATCTATTGTCACCCCCTCCCCTGTACATCAACCAATCCAATATATACATTGTGAACCGCTTCTTTACTCACTGCGCGAACGTGCCTGACCTCTGCACAAGCGTCCGTTTTGCACGGATGTCACGCCCGCACCTGTCATACTCCGCCGGTGTCACATTCCCTAAGATTTTGGCCCTCAAGATAAAACGTTTTTCGTTCGATAAGGAGGTGTGTTAACGACCAATCTGTCGCCCCTGCCCAATTTGTCGCCCGGCGACAGATTGGTCTTCAAACTGTCGCCCGGCGACAGATTGGGCCTGGGTGTTGCATATTTTGATGGGATAGACCTTATAGGGTCTATCCCATGATTGAAGAGGGAATATTTGAGCGGATAGAAAAACACAGCGTCACAGCGAACTACTTTTGAAGTTGGAGTGTTTCTACTCCTGTGGCGGAGTAATAAAGAATCGCGGCCCTGTAACTCCAGGGTATTGGGGCCAATTCTCTCTCTCTCTCTCTCTCTCTCTCTCTCTCTCTCTCTTCTCGGTTCCTAGTAATGCCAATGCTGCAACAAAACCCAATTAATTGAAATTCCTTGGGACTACTCCTTGACTTGCTCAGTTAATTTCAATTTGCTAGGTTTATTTTGAGTTTGTTTTATATTGGGCAAAAATTTAGATTAACTCAACACGCGGATAATTTTGAAATCGGATATTTTAAAGGCCATAGGTGGTTCAAAGGCTCTTTCAATTAACCGGGTTTTACTGTACATGGTCAGTTCAGTGGTGTTCATTATCTCTTTGATACAGAATCTATACAACCTATTTTGACCTACATCATATTAAGAGGAGACGTACATATTAAAATATAGATAGATAGATACTGCATCAAAGTGACCACAGGTCATCTACGTCATGAAAGGTAAGAAAACAAATGCTCACCACACAATAATATGCAATCAAATAGAGAAAACATGGAATTTACATCACAATGAAAACTGGTCATTCTTACTGATTACCAGTCATCTGCGTTGTAAGGAGCAGAGAAACGCCCATACCACAACAATATTCTGTTTGTCAAACATTTTTTTTTAAATATGGAATTGGCATCAAACTGATCACTGGTCATTGTCACTGACCACTGCAACAACACTCTGTCTGTCAAACATTTTTTTTAAATATGGAATTGGCTTCAAACTGATCACTGGTCATTGTCACTGACCACTGGTCATCTAAATTGCAAGAAGCACAGAAATATTCATATGATAAACAGTAAGCAGTTACGTTTTCCAAACTGGTCACTGGTCATTGTTGCTAACCACTAGTCATACTACGTTTTAAGAAGCATATACATCCTATAACACATCAATACAGAATGAGATAGTGAAAATATGAAATTGACATAAAACTGACCACTAGTCTTTCTTGCAGACCACCGGTCTTCTACATTAAAAAAAGAAAGCATTAAACATATCAATATGGAGTGAACTCAGGGAAATATTAAATTTACATGAAACTGACCACTGGTCAGTCCTGCTGACCACCGGACATCTATATTGTAAACTGTACAGAAGCGTTTATAACACACCAGTATGCAGTGAAATAGTGAAAACGTGACATTTTCATGAAGCTGACCACTGGTTTTGGCACTGACCAGTAGTTATCTAGGTTGTGAATATTGTAAAATTACCATTAGAGCATACGCAGCCTAAGTAGTGAACATTTGGGTTTTACAATGAACTGAACTACTTCGTGGTCACCCCATTCGATAGGGAGAGTATTGGACAGGTAATGTTTATAGCCAATGTTTAATACCATGTCCACATAAACTTACCAAAATAACATAAGCAACATAATTCATGCTGGAAAGTAGGCAAACAGACAAAAGATGTTGCCTACTTTCCAGCATGAATTATATTATTTGGATTTGATAACTAGTTGATTTAACTACTTGACACTTGCATGTTTGATTTTTCTGATTGATTAGGCACTATAAAGATTTCTCAATGTGACCATTCAATAGAAAAACAACAATAAACTCCTGTCTCATTCCATCACTTTTTATTAGATTTTATTATCATTTGGCTCTTAGTTTGATGTTAAGGAAAGACACGAAGCTAATAACGAAATTGAAAATAAATAAATAAATAAAAGAATGGGGCACTTCCCACACTTTCTCTCACAATCGGAGAAAGTGTGGGGGCGCCCTCATACTTTCTCTTACATGGGAGAAAGTGCGAAAGGGGAAGGACCACACTTTCTCTCAGTCCCGCACTTTCTTCTTATGTGAGAGAAAGTGAGCCCCCACACTTTCTCCTAAAGTGAGAGAAAGTGTGGGAATGAGAGAAACTGTGGTCCAACATCAAGTTATTGAGAGCAAGGTAAGTTGGCGACAAATTGGCCAAGGGGCGACAGATTGGACAGTGAAGTGCGACCCAATCTGTCGCCCTCAAAAACTTAGAATGGGCGACAGATTGGTCCTGGTGTTGAGGCCCAATCTGTCGCCGGGCGACAAATTGGGCAGGGGCGACAGATTGGTCGTTATCATCGATGCCCGTTTACCCTCCCCTCTGACTTTCTTCAGAAAAGGGTACAGTAATCGTTGTACATTTCTGACCCGGGAGAGAGAGAGAAAGAGAGAGAGACAGACAGAGACAGAGAGAGACAGAGACAGTGAGACGGAGACAGACGGACGGACGGACGATAGAGTTTGGGGACATAGAGGTTTGGGAAGGAGGGGAGGGGTGCAAAACCTTCCAGCTGTGTGCCTTGTTACCGTGGTCTCCATAATCAGTGGGGTCGGCAGTTAAAGGAAGCTGGTCCGCTGTGGCTGATAAAATCGGACACTATCTACCTGTACCGAGAAATGACCCCTACCTTCTTGCTGCATGAAGGAGGGAGGAACTGGACTGGAAGGGGTTGGGGGGCAAGCAAGGGAGGGGGTACATGGTGGTGGAGGGTGGCAAGAACTGCCCTGTTAGTCACCCGTAAAAATACTACGAGGGGGAACAGGTGAAGGAGGGAGAAGAAATAAGAAAATAACTCACTTGTTCATTCACACACACGCACACGCACACGCACACACACATACACACACACGCATACAAACGCGTGCGCCCCCCCCCACCCCCCCCCCCCCCCCCCCCCCCCCCCCCCCCCCACACACACACACACGTACACACATCATACATACATACATCACGCGCACGCGCACGCGCGCATACACACACACACACACACACACACACACACACACACACACACACACACACACTCGCGCGCGCGCGTGTGAAAACAAGCGCACAAAACTCACAGGCTGTATATGCAGAGAGGAGGCACAGACAGAAAGACAGGCTCATCGGTAAAGATTGAGGTGATAACACAGAAGTTCGAACGAAGTGAATGGTTGATGGAAAGCAATAAGAGACAGACAGACAGACAGACAGTTAGGCAGACAGCACAAAGACAGACAGACAGACAGGCAGGCAGACGAATAGAAAATAAGACAGATAGGTAGGGAGACAGACAGACAGACAGGCAGGCAGACAGACAAAAACATAGATTGAGCGAAGGAGAGATTAGTATTACAAACAAGCAGAACAGACTGGCTTAGCATGTAAAAACGCATCTTACAACAAAAAAAAAAAAAAACCCATCGCTTTGCGCCAAGCATCAGAACACTCACACAATATATATAAGATTTCTTGAGTCTCCGAACTACAACGTTGTTTCAAGCTTTCGCTCTCATCAGGTTCTAGAAGTTATTAGATGGCGTAATTTATCAGATGACATATTTATCAGATGACGTGATATATTGGCTACGTTTTATATGTGTGACGTTCTGATAGGGTCTTTCTGTGTGTCATTTATGTTACGTTTGCTAGGAGGAACTTTCGTCTATGTGGGCATGCGCTGATCATCTCCACTCTTGAGTTCAAAGTTGCCATGCCTGGTTTGCAGAGTATGTAGTACTTCTCTGTTGTGCACAAGTTGCATCTGTCGCAAGTGTATATATATATATTATATATATATATATATATATATATACGTTGCGACAGAGAAAGATTTATTACTGGTGTGTATGCGTCTTTACGGGTGGGGTGGGTGGTATGGGGTGGGATGAAGAGGGGGGCAATGAGGAGGGCTGAGGAGTGCGGACGGAGGGAGGGGTGAGGGTGAGGGGGTGGAACTACGATACATAAGCGCGCAGATTGTAAAGTACAGCCTCAACAGGCGCATGGCACCAGTAACACCAAGCTTCAGTGGACATTGCCATGAGCAGTATCAAGAGACAAGATAGCAGCAGAACTAGCACCAGCAGGTCTTTCTGCTTTCTCTAGCTGCATCCTCGCAGCCCTGCACCAGTACCTCACTGCAGACATGAATAACAGGAGGCGCTTAGAAAGCACCAATGCCCATAGAAACAAAATATAGATAGCCAATCAAAGCAAGCAGTCCCTTACAGGCAGCTCCAAATCTGTCTTCACTGAGCCTCCCATGAGCTGCAATCTCTGCCTTCTTCCCAGGGCCCATGATAGACAGCAGCTCTCAGCGGCCCATCTAAACCAAACGACATGGGCGTCCGTTCCCAGCTCCTGTTCAGACTTTGTGCTGCACTTTGGTCATCCTGAATGGAAAATAAACATGAGAACGGAAGGGAGCGGGGAGGTAGAGGAGGAAAGAAAAAGGGCAAGGGGATGTGGTTACCGGGGGACTGAAGAGGATGAGAGACGGGGGAAGGGTAAGGGAGGAGGGCTTTTACTGAGATTTTGCACACACGGAAGGCTGTTGTTGTGCTTCATCCGAGGAGACTGGCTCGCTTCATCTCTTTAGGCGAGGTCAGATTACATATCTTCTTTTTCTGCTCACCCTTCACTCCTCTTTTTCTTGAATCTTCAACTCTCCCTCTTTCTCCTCTTATTTGCCATTTCCTCCCCTCCTCCTCCTTCTTCTCCATCTTCACTTCCTCCTCCATCTCATTCACCTACTCTTTCCATCCGACATCTTCTCCTTCTCCTCTTCCTCTCCATCCTCATCCTCCTGTTCCTCCTCCTTGACCACCTTCTCCTCCTTCTTTTCCATCTTCTCCTCTTCCACCCCTCCTTCCTTCACCTTCTCCTCTTTCTTCTTCTTTTCCTTCACTCCCTCCTTCTTCTCCTCCTCCAGCTCCTCCTTCTCCCACCACTCTTGTCTTCTTTCTCGTGTAAAGCCGGGCTTTCAGCTCATAAACGAGACAGATGCAGAAGGAAAATGAATGAAAGAAAAAAATGCTCTTTTCACAGAAGTGCCGGCGTTTGTGGAGCTGCTGACAGGTACGTTGCATCTCAAAACCCTCCGCGCAGGACTGGAGGGCTAATCCTCCGGCCTCTTAGATAAACCTTTGTGTTTTGCCCGCTCCAACCAATCCAGAATAGTTAAAAATAAAGGACCAATGTATATGTAATGTAATGTAATGTAATGTAAAAGGGTATTTATAGAGCGCTTTACCTCACGAGAGCCCAAAGCGCATATTACAGAAACATGATAAAATACTAATTCTAACTCAAAGCACACACACACACACACACACACACACACACACACACACACACACACACACACATACACACACGCGCGCGCGCGCACACACACACACAACACACACACACACACACACACACACACACACACACGCACGCACGCACGCACGCACGCACGCACACACACACACGGAAAACAAAACACATGCACACGCAAACAGACACACGGGCGCGTCAAAACAAGCACACTCGCGCACAGAGATAAGTGATATCGTGGGAAAAGATGTGTCTTTAGGGAGGTTTTAAAAGTCTTTAAAGAGTCCGTGTTACGCAGAGAAGAAGGCAGACCATTCCACAGAGCAGGTGTCAGGTAAGAGAAAGATCGTTGGCCTGAAGTTTTCAGGCGAGCAGAGGGAAGCCGAAGCAGACGAGAATCGGTGGGTGAGCGTAAGCTGCGAGACGGAACATAAAGATGAAGGAGGTCAGAGAGGTAGGAGGGAGCCAGATTATTCAGTGATTTGAAAACCAGGAGGAGAACTTAAAAGTCAATGCGAGATTGAATATGTTGCCCAATTTTAAATTGTAACCTGGTGAGTGTCGCTTTTCAAACACAGAGGTTAAGAAAAGAAATATATTAACATACATGCCCTCATGAATCAACAAAATCGAAAGTGACCACGCTAAAAACTATAATTCAACGTAGGTACCCATGTGTGTATTGTGGGTAACAAAAACATCGCAATAAATGTACAGACATATACTCACGCTCTTGCATCCCAGTGTTTTGAACAATAACAAGTGGCATGAAATACAAAAGGGCAAAATATGCAGATTATTTGATGAACCAGTCGGTGAACAGAAATTCAGTGCCCTTTTGAAGGCAGCAGTTTTTTTTTTTTCCAAACCATGGAAACGAATACTTATCGCAAGATACTAAACGTTGGATCAGTTTGTCAAGCCATCAAGCAGCACATATGAAGATTTTTTTTTTCCATTTGGACAGTGAACATTCATATATTCAAAACCGTAATGAATCATTACAAAACACATGGAAAAAAGAATAAAGGTCTCAACATAGACAAGACAAATAAACATATTCAATGGATAGAAACTTTAAATTAGATTGAACTGCATACACATATCGGAACAACAATGGAACTTGAACAGAATGAAAAATGACTGATGAAAGCTGTCAAAAAAGAACATTCAGCAGCAGCCGACAGAATGACAACAAAGAAACGTATCTGTGTGCAAGCATATCACCATGAAGATGTCAGTACAATTTAAATTTGCAGTTGTGTATACCTGCGTGTGTGCGCGCACGCGCATGCTTATGCATGCACGCGTGCATGTGTGGACGCGTGCATATGCCCGTGTGCTTGTTGGGTACGTCATGTGAGTGTGCACACACATGGCAGCACATATTAGTTTCTGCTTGCAGCCGTATAGTCCACCTAGTGCGTGTGCTTGTGTACTCTCTCTCTCTCTCTCTCTCTCTCTCTCTCTCTCTCTCTCTCTCTCTCTCTCTCTCTGGCTTATGTATGAATGTCTGTCTGCTATTCATATTGTGTATACTGTCAAAACTGTGTTCAAATTGAGCTGTATATATTCTGCGCAACCATTCTGTAGGTATAGTCACCTAATACTACAAGGAAACATTACTTTTAGAATCGGTAATCAACTATGGCAATCTCATCTCCCCCACCTCCCGTTTAGCCAGCAGAGCGAAAGTTTAGAGCACAATCTCAACGCCACTCTTACATCACCAGCACCTTTTCTGTTTTTAGTATAGTATAATACACAGTCATGATACATTATTGTTAATGTTAATACTAGAAACCTAAGTTTTAAAACCCAACACTGATATCAATCTGACAAACCGAGCGTATTTTTCAACGGTAACATCAATATTGCCAATGACAACAGCGATATCAGCACTTGAGGCTGTGATACCAGCAAACAGCAGATTACCCTAAAACTTCCACTTCCTCCAAGGGAAAAGAGAAAAAAAAAAAAAGACAAAATGCATAGTTCCATGTCTACTAGCACCATCACCGTCAAACTCAAATCCTGGTGATGGTTCATGTTTATTCAAAACCCATCACTTGGAAGGGAGAGTGGAGATCTATTTGAAAGGGCGAGGGGGAGGAGAAGGGGGCGGGGGAGGCTGAACCCATTGTCGCACCATACTCCAGCCCGGCCACCTGTTCGGGTGAAGAACAACTCATATTATATCGGGAAGGGGAAATGAGGAGGACGCGGGCGGAGAGGGGGATGGAAGGGGGAGGGGGGCGGGGAGGATCAAGGGGTCAGCCTTTGATACTTTAGTGAAACCAGCTGGGGGTGAAAACAGTTACCTATGATCAATCCATGAATCGCATCAGACTGTGATAAACAGGTACATGTTGCCAATTATATCTATACATCAGTTGCAATTCTATCAAACTGAGTTCCATTCGACCATTGATCTAGGACAATATCATCAGCCTAAACTACATCATATTAGTGATCAGTTACAATATTATCAATCAGTGCCTCACCTATGACCGATAATCATTTACAACAACCATCACCCAATGCATCACATCAGGTCGGTGGTTCAATGCAGACTATAAGTATCATATAATACCCCATTGGTTACATTTGGACGGTAATCATTCACATGTTACCAAGCGGCGCATTACATTAGGCCGGTGGTCGGCAGCTTTCCGTCAGCACCACAAGTGGTTTATGTCAACATTTGTACACCAATATACTTCCACAGCCATGCATTTTTACTACTCCATGTACAGACGCTAAGTCACACATCCATCAGAGAACACCTGTATACACGCGTTTACACGCACACACACACACACACACACACACACACACACACATGCCCACACACACCCGCACGCACACACACACACACACACACACACACACACACACACACACACACACACACACACACACACTCACTCACACACACACATATGCCATTTTAACAAGCCCACACCCTGGCGCCATCCGCAAGATGCGTGTACATAAGCGTACCTGCCTGCATACACGCACACAAAGTACATGCACGTGTTTGCGTAAAACACCACAATCACACACATGCGCTCACACATGCACACACACCTTTACCCACAAACATGCACTGACCCACGCTCACAAACACAAACACACACACACATGCCCACACACACACCCACACACACACACGCGCGCGCGCGCGCGCGCTCACACACACACACACACACACACACACACACACACACACACACACACACACACATCCTACCATTTTTACCGAATGCACCTCTGTTCACAATTTGATGTGTATCCAAGCGTCTCCAACAACCAAAGGACAGTATTTGCAAAGTTCAACCAAAACACAGTATTTGCAGCGTTCATCCAAAAGCACAGGTAGTTGCAGGGTTCATGCCATTTCACTTATTGCCGATAGTCCTTGGGATTATCTTTGGTCATAGATTTTTACAAAAACATAAAACACTTGTCACTGTCTGCTATTTGAGCTTCCCGACCCAAACCGGATCTGGGAATTGACTAGTGTATTATACCCCCCCCCCCCTCCCCCCCACCCATTTTTTTTTTTTTCGCTTACTCTTCTATTTCCCACCCCGACTCAAGAGTGAACTGGGTACTGTTATTTGCTTTGTTAACTGCCCCCGTCAACCGATTCCACCCCACCCCCAGCCCTCCGATTGATTCAATCGGCTTTGATTAACTATTTAGCTTTTACTGTAACTATATAATTTCATGTATTTACTTATATATTATGCACACATATGCTTTACTGTGTAAGTAACCCGATCATTGAATAGACGAAGACACTTGTCAGTACAGTTTTCGTCGGATGTTTCTTTGAGACCAAACACCTCAAGTTCCACCTCCTTGAATACTGTTCTTGTTCGTTTTGGTTCTTTTCTATGTTTCTCGTTAAAGTTTGAAGCTGTTGTTTCAGTTGACGGTTTTCGTTTTTAGTTTTTTCCACCTCTGTGCGAAAACTGTCTTTTTCAATTTCCAGCGCGACGATTCTTTCTTCCATTCGTTCTAGTTTCTCCGTTAGAACTGTTGTCAGCGACACTAAGTCTTCCTTCGTTGCTAGTTGTTTCAGTTTTTTCGTGAATTCCTCTTTTGTTGGTATCTCCCTCAATGTCTGATTGATTTCCTCGAGTGAATCCCTGGTTGACTTGCTAGTCGCCATGTCCTCTGTTTCGTCTGTTGAGTGACTCCCTGGTTGACTTGCTAGTCGCCATGTCCTCTGTTTCGTCTGTTGAGTGACTCCCTGGTTGACTTGCTAGTCGCCATGTCCTCTGTTTCGTCTATTGAGTGACTCCCTGGTTGACTTGCTAGTCGCCATGTCCTCTGTTTCGTCTATTGAGTGACTCCCTGGTTGACTTGCTAGTCGCCATTTCCTCTGTTTCGTCTATTGAGTGACTCCCTGGTTGACTTGCTAGTCGCCATTTCCTCTGTTTCGTCTATTGAGTTTTCCGTTTCACAAACACTTAACGCAGATTTTCTCTTTTTCGCTACTGATTTAACAGTATCTTCTTTATCCGGACTGTATTCGTTTGAGGAGCTGGATGAAGTTTTTCTCTTAAATCTCTGGAGGTATTGATGAATGCCGGAGCTCATAGTAGTGATCGGCAGACACTAGTAACACATTGCTGCATCCCACATATGAAGATCTGTTGACACCAGTTTCGAACAGAAAACTGCGTTGTTATGGCCATGTAACAAAAATGACGCAATGCTTAAATAATTTTCTGGGGGTGGTGGGCGGAGGGGAAGACAGGAAAAACGATGGACTGACTACATTTATGACAGGAAAATCATTTGTAGAGACCGAAGTCCAAACATACAAATGACAGAACGAGAGAAACCTGTTG
>CM065719.1:42773649-42885515 GCA_033310375.1 Conus canariensis
ATTTCTTGTCTTATCTAATGAATACAGTTTTTACATCTACAAGGTGATTTATCAGTTAGCTTTTTTGTTTGATTATATGAAAACATTTTTATTCCATACAAACATCATTTCAAAGCCATGTACCAGACTATTTTCTGTTTCATTTCATGATTACATAACTTTTTGTTTTCTGTAATGAATACATATTTATTCCATGAATTTTTTTTTACGAAATGTTATACGATTTCCCATTTTGTTTTACTTATCCCATTCATTTTAAAATTAATCTGTGAAAAATTATTAGAAATAGATTTACCTCTTCGCTGTTTGTTTTATTTAATGAATACGTTTTTATTCATTATTATTGTGAATACTTATACAGCGCCTATCCTCGGCCAGAGACCAAGCTATAAGCATTTTACAATCCCCACTCGTTTACACAACGGGCTGCCTACCTAGGTAGTGCCGACTGAAGAGCTACCAGCTGACGTTTCATTCAGTCGTTTCCCGTGTCATCCAGTCAATATCGTTCACTCAATTTCCTGACTTCCTTCATTCTTTCCATTTCTCACGCAGGGTGCATGCTATGTGTAACGTGTCATCCATACCAACGGCCAAACTGGCCTTCTCTTCCGAGAGCTGGTAATGGGCTTTTACGTGTATGCAAGATGTTATGCGTGCGGTCACACACGGAACCTCGGTTTATAGTCTCATTCGAAGGACTGTAAGGGAAATGGAGTCAGAACCAGTGTCAACTCCGAGGGAAAAATCCCCCTGTACCGAAACGGCCCGGCGGAGATTCGAACCCGCAACCCCAGGATCACCAAGATTATGAGTCCGGCGCTCTACCACTGAGCTATTCCGACCTCCACAAAACGTGAATACAAAGTTATATACTACAAAGCTTTTTGTTTTGTTTAATAAACACATTTCTATTCAATAAGTAGAAAAAGCACGTGTGATATTTTGATTAGTTTTGTTTGATTCTGTGAACAAACCTTTATTTAGAAAGAGAAGGAGAGTCCGTCACAAAGTGTTACATCGCATAGTTGCAAACAAGATACCGATTTATTTTTAATCAAATAATATTAGAGCTTACCAATGCGCAGAAAGAGGACAGTGCGCAAAGTTGTCATCATTTTTTTTAAAGAGAGACATAAAAAAAACGAAACAAGCACATAAGGTAAGAACAAAATCAAGCATAGAGCCATGTACACACAAAAGGGTATTAAAAGAAAAAATTCATATATTGATGGACAGTCTGTCGGGTTTGATAGTCACTTGACGCTGATCTGTATACAATTTTTATTTAGTGTGATTATTCCCCAAGGAGAATTGCTAATCAAGAGTTAACTCGGTAGGCTGGTACAGAGTGAGGGGAAATATATATATATATATATATATATATATATATATATATAATGCTGAACAATTAAGTAGTGGGGGAAAACAAGTGTAGGCTAACAATTCTTCGGTCATTATAATAATGACTTCGCAAAGATTTGAACTTTTTGAGAAAAAAAAAAAAAGGAAAAGAAAATGGGGGAAATATATTATAAATATGAGAAACCCTTCACTAGCTGCCTGAGGGAACCATTGTGATCCCTTCTGAAGGCAGATCTATTTGTATTGCCTGCTCCTAGGCCTTTCGTCCGCTGGATCGGACTCATCAGGGAGACACGGCTGATTGTGTCTGCACTCCCGGTGTCAAATAGAGACACACCACAGTCCATAATTCTGTGGTGTTCTCACCACCAAGGGTTAAAAAAAGAATCCAACAGCACCCCAAAGCAGCCAGCGAAGGATAGTAAAATGGAATAAAAGGAAAGTGTGGAGAGGAAAAAAGTTGCTGAAAAACTAAAAGCATTATGCAAACAGTATAAAATGTAGGGGACAATCTTTGAGCCTATGCCTGAGGATCCATTCAAGGATACAAGGGAGATCAACAGTCTGAGTGGTCAGCTCTGCTGTTCAATAACTCAAGCAATGTCAGTGGCTAAGAATTGTGCAGGACAACCTTTACTTGGATCTCCTAAGAGATGCAATCTCCCACTGATTGACCAAACAATATAATGCTGAACAATTAAGTAGTGGGGGAAAACAAGTGCAGGCTAACAATTCTTCGGTCATTATAATAATGACTTCGCAAAGATTTGAACTTTTTGAGAAAAAAGAAAAAAAAAAGAAAAAAGAAAATGGGGGAAATATATTATAAATATGAGAAACCCTTCACTAGCTGCCTGAGGGAACCATTGTGATCCCTATATATATATATATTATTCACCCTCTCAAGCACATACTGTTAGTTAGGCAGAATTATCTACCACTGCAGATATGAATGCTTATCTCCCCCTATTTCTTCAATCTAAGACATAAGAGCAAGCTTTGTTTATAATTGAATATTTCTTGCAGTCATTGCAACACCAAGCTGCTCTGTAAGTTGCTGGAATGGTGCTCGGTTACTTATCCTTAGAATTTATTAGTTCATTATATATATATATATATATATATATATATATATATATATTATAACGAGCAGCATAGTACAGATAGGCGCCTATTATGTATCTGACTGAAGAAACATTGGTGTATAGTTGTTCCATGAGGCTTCAAAGTTTGTCTGATTATCATTAACTCTGGCATTGTGTAACTCGACTTTAAATCTGTTGTTCAGCTGATTTTGGAATCCAGTATCGCCTGGCACACGTTTTTCAAATTTACATTTACAGATATAATTTTTTGCAAACATTATGATAAAGTCAAATATTTTGCCTGTTTTATGATGGTGATCCACCCCGAAAATTACAATATTACAAGCGACCTTAGCATTGGAGATGTTTCTGCATTTTTCATTCATTAAATGTTCAATAGCTTTCCAGAAAGTTTGCACATGGTTGCATTCCCAAAACAAGTGTTCAATTGACTCTCTTTCTTCATTACAAAAAGTGCAGTTCGTCGTATTTGTTATCCCCATAGCATTAAGAATAATGTTCATGCCAATGATTCTATGAACAGTTCTAATTTGTAACCATCTGAGTTTGATATCATTTATGTTGTGGATGTTGAGAAATACTTTTTTCCAAGGGATTTCAGACTTTAGTTTTCGTTCCCACTTTGTAGAACAGTTTGGTTTCTGTTCATCATAAGTTAAAATTTCATAGTATTGTTTGACTCCTCTGCCTGCCTTGAAAATAATATTCACCGCTTTCGATATGTCGAGACTACAGTTGGTGGTAGTGTTTAATTCAATCCCAGTTTTATTTATGTAACTTTTTATGGAGGAAATCCATCCGTTGTAAGTAACGAAATTTATGTTATAATCAAGGTCAGTAGTGAATTCTTCATATGTCATGAATTTTCCGCCTTCTTCTTAGAAATGCATTACTGCATATTTTCCTTTTTCAATCAGCTTCTTTTGTTTGATCATGACGTTACCTATTTTAATTTTGTCATTGTAAAACACAGGTTCCGACAGTAGTTCATTCACTGTCTGGGGTGTGTATAAGCAAAATTCTTTGTAAGCCCTAAAAACATGAGTCCAAAAATAAATTTGAGTTCGTACATTCACAAGCAACTGCTGATCCATAACTTTCAAGTTTTTCGATAAATGGATGGGTTTTCCTTATAATATTCTTCCATTTATGATTAGTCGTGTTAATTTTTTTTAATCCACGAGATTTTCAAAGCATAAATGTATTTTCTAATGTCAAGTATGTTTAGACCACCTTCTTTTACCGTTTGGATCGTTGTCTTCCTGCTAATCTTATCTTTTTTACCATTCCAAACAAAGTGGAAGCACGTTTTTTTCTAAAGTTTTTTAATAAAGGGGTCAGGTGGATCTGGCAAGAGAATCCAAAGATGTATCAGTTTCGACAGGACTAATGACTTTAAAACTGCGACTCTTCCCACTGGTGTAATAGTTCTTTGAGTCCAAATATTTAATAACGTTTTGATTTCAGAAAATTTATCATTATAGTTCATCATTTCATATTCTTTTTAAGTCTTGTGTAAACCAAATTCCGAGTATTTTAAATTTCGGGGGATTCCATATCATTTTTAAAGGTGGACAGTATGTTGTCTTTGATATCGTTTGACACCTGAGCCATACAGCTTGCGTTTTCTCACTGTTCATGTGTAAACCTGAAGCTCTGCCAAATGTGTCGAGAATATGAATAGAACTTTCAAAAGAGACTCTATCACCATTATTTAATAACTGAGTGTCGTCAGCAAACTGAACTATCTTATGGTCCATCTCACCAATTTTTATTCCTTTTATCAATTTTTCTTCCTTTATCATTATAGCTAAAAGCTCTACACTGAGTATAAACAAATACGGAGAAATGGGATCTCCTTGCCAACATCCTTGTTCTATCTCAAACCATGGCGCAGTCTGTCTGTTTACAATAACTGTTGATTTAATATTCCTATAAAATGTTTTTATCCACTGCCATATACTAGAGACCGATTTTACTTTTCACACACACACCACACACACACACACACACACACACACACACACACACACACATACACACACGCACGCACGCACGCACGCATACATGCACGCACGCACGCACGCACGCACACACACATACACACACACAGGGCATTATCTATTAAAGATGCATACCTGTAAACCGGAACATTACACGTCTTCAATAATACTTCCACGTCATATGCATGAGTGGTTGATGCCACACTGATAAAGATGTTATGCATTGTACTCACTCACACACACACACACACACACACACACACACACACACACACACACGCGCGCGCGCGCGCGCGCGCGCGCGCGCGCGCATCCACGCACATTCACACTTGATTTGGGAAGTGGAAGGGGGAGAGAAGATAAGGGCAAGGGGGAAGGTGAGGAAGGAGCGGACCAGCGAGAGAAATAGAGACCGAAAGAAATGTGTAAGTAGGTAGAGGTATGGAGCACAGAAGAGAGAAAAATTCCCATTTCTGTAATTACCATCAGAACTGTATTTAATTTGTCAAAAGTTGACTGAAATCTCTACTTTTTGCTCTTTGATCGAGAATAAAAATCAAAATTTGAGAACGCTGGTAGCTTGCTGCTATTGAAGAAATTCCATAATGATCATTCACACACGCACTCTCTCTCTCTCTCTCTCTCTCTCTCTCTCTCTCTCTCTCACACACACACACACACATACACACACACACACACACATACACACACACACACACACACACACACACACACATACATACACACTCTCTCTCTCTCTCTCTCTCTCTCTCTCTCTCTCACACACACACACACACACACACACACACACACACACACACACACAACTTGATAAAGACATGAATAAGTTAGACTTGATGAAAGTGGAGGGAAGAAAAAAAAACTCAAAAATGACGTTCTAACGATTTTTTTCGGTAGATCTACATGCATCACCGTTCCCAGCTCAACAGACTTTCAGAGCGGACAACCTGTGAATATCGGGTAGTACAAATGGACACAGCCACTCTGACAGAGTTGTCGGCTTCTCCTTCTCACCTGCCTGGACAAATCGAGGTTGACATTACGGATTGAACACTACGGTGAAACCGGGACCTGAACAAAGTTCTCTAACCATAATGCCGACGAGACTGAATTGAGTAAAAGAGGCGCGCGCCTCTCTCTCTCTCTCTCTCTCTCTCTCTCTCCTCTCTGTGCGTCTGTGTGTGTGTGTGTGTGTGTGTGTGTGTGTGTGTGTGTGTGTGTGTGTGTGCTCGAGTGTGCGTGCGTGTGCGAGCGTGCGTGCGTGCAAGCGTGCATGCGTGCGTGCGTGTGTGTGTGTGGATGCGTGCGTGCGTGCGCACGCGCATGCGTTCGGGTGTGCGCGCATGTTTGCATGCGTACGAGCGTGTGTGTGTGTGTGTGTGTGTGTGTGTGTGTGTGTGTGTGTGTGTGTGTTTCGGTGAGGAAAAGGGACTACAAGCTATGCTGAAGAACGATGACAGGGCACATGTTTACAATGAGTTACAATCGTAAGCAAAGTGTGTCCACTCAGTCCTCTTTTTTGAGTCACTGCATTGACGTCAGACATGTGGGTGGTATTTGTTGGTGGTAGGGAGGTGGGAGGGGAGAAGTCAGGCGGGAAAGGGAGGGAGGGGTACTGGGGAAAAAGAGGTGGGAGAAAAAAATGTTACTGTTGGTGTGGAACCCACTGACCGAATGAAGTAGTAGCTGTCAGAACTATTGCTGGGGTGTGATTTTACATGATTATAAGAGCAAGAGTAATTTGGGGGTGGGGGTGGGGGGGTCTTTTTGTGCAGTTCTAGCTTGGTTATTGTGATACGTACCACGAACAGCGTAAACAACCAATAAAAGAAAGAAACTGAAGAAGGAGGAAAAACGAATAACAACAGAGATAGAAAACTTGACGATGTGTGTGTGCGTGCGTGCGTGGGTGGGTGCGTGTATGTGTGTGTTCGTGTGTGTGTGTGTGTGTGTGTGTGTGTGTGTGTGTGGGGTTTGTGTGTGTGTGTGTGTGTGAATCGGAGTGGGAGAGGGAGGGGGGGGAACAGAGTGTAAGATTAGGCAATCTCTTAATAAGACCGGTTAAAAAGGCAGGCAGACATACAAAAGGGCAGAGAACGGGCTCAAAGGTGGAAGCAGGTGTAGTAGAAATGGAAGGAGAAAGATTTCCTTTTTCTTTGGGGAGATGGTGAATCGGGGGGAAAATGGTCGGGAAAAGAAGGGAAGGTGATGGCTGGTTGAGAGAGACAAATCATTCAGTTATAATCACATGTAATAAGCAATCAGGCGCAAACAAAGAAAGCTTTAAGGCAAAGGAGCAACAAAAAATTAAAAATAAACAGCACTGAATCAGTATGACTCATGCAGACACACGAGAGATATTAATTAAAGCACTGTCTCAGGGAGCAGACAGAAGAGAGATATTAATTGAAGCACTGTCTGAAGGGAGCAGACAGAGGAGAGATATTAACTGAAGCACTGTCAGAGGGAGCAGACAGAGGAGAAATATTAACTGAAGCACTGTATGAGGGGGAGCAGACAGAGGAGAGATGATTAATTGAAGCACTGTCTGAGGGGCGCAGACACAGGAGAGATATTAACTGAAGCACTGTCAGAGGGGAGCAGACAGAGAGAGATATTAATTGAAGCACTGTCAGAGGGGAGCAGACAGAGGAAGATATTAATTGAAGCACTGTCAGAGGGGAACAGACAGAGGAGAGATATAATTGAGCACTGTCAGAGGGGAGCAGACAGAAGAGAGACTTAATTGAAGCACTGTCTGAAGGAGCAGACAGAAGAGAGATATTAATTGAAGCACTGTCAGAGGGAGCAGACAGAGGAGAGATATTAATTGAAGCACTGTCAGAGGGGAGCAGACAGAGAGAGATAATATTTGAAGCACTGTCAGAGGGGAGCAGACAGAGGAGAGATATTAATTGAAGCACTGTCTGAGGGGAGCAGACAGAGAGAGATATTAATGAAGCACTGTTAGAGGGGAGCAGACAGAGGAGAGATATTAATTGAAGTACTGTCTGAAGGGAACAGACAGAGGATAGATATTAATTGAAGCACTGTCAGAGGGGAGCAGACAGAGGAGAGATATTAATTGAAGCACTGTCAGAGGGGAGCAGACAGAGGAGAGATATTAATTGAAGCACTGTCAGAGGGGAGCAGACAGAGGAGAGATATTAATTGAAGCACTGTCAGAGGGGAGCGGACAGAGGAGAGAATTAATTGAAGCACTTCTGAAGGGAGCAGACAGAGGAGAGATATATTGAAGCACTGTCTGAAGGGAGCAGACAGAAGAGAGATATTAATTGAAGACTGTCAGAGGAGAGACAGAGGAAGATATTAATTGAAGCACTGTCAGAGGGGAGCAGACAGAAGAGAGATATTAATTGAAGCACTGTCTGAAGGGAGCAGACAGAAGAGAGATATTCATTGAAGTACTGTCAGAGGGGAGCAGACAGAAGAGAGATATTAATTGAAGCACTGTCTGAGGGAGAAGACAGAGGAGAAATATTAATTGAAGCACTGTCTGAAGGGAGCAGACAGAAGAGAGATATTAATTGAAGCACTGTCTGAAGGGAGCAGACAGAAGAGAGAGATTAATTGAAACACTGTCTGAAGGGAGCAGACAGAAGAGAGATATTAACTGAAGCACTGTCATAGTGGAGCAGATAGAAGAAAGATATTAATTGAAACACTGCAGAGGGGAGCAGACAGAGGAGAGATATTAATTGAAGCACTGTCTGAAGGGGTCAGACAGAGGAGAGATATTAATTGAAGCACTGTCAGAGGGGAGCAGACAGATGAGAGATATTAACTGAAGCACTGTCAGAGGGAGCAGACAGAGGAGAGATATTAATTGAAGCACTGTCAGAGGGGAGCAGCCAGAGGATAGATATTAATTGAAGCACTGTCAGAGGGGAGCAGACAGAGGAGAGATATTAATGAAGCACTGTCTTAAGGGAGCAGACAGAGGAGAGATATTAATTGAAGCACTGTCAGAGGGGAGCAGACAGAGGAGAGATATTAATTGAAGCACTGTCTGAAGGGAGCAGACAGAAGAGAGATATAATTGAAGCATGTCAGAGGGAGCAGACAGAGGAGAGATATTAATTGAAGCACTGTCAGAGGGAAGCAGACAGAGGAGAGATATTAATTGAAGCACTGTTGAAGGGAGCAGACAGAGAGAGATATTAATTGAAGCACTGTCAAGGGGAGCAGACAGAGGAGAGATATTAATTGAAACACTGTCAGAGGGAGCAGACAGAAGAGAGATATTAATTGAAGCACTGTCAGAGGGAGCAGACAGAGAGAGATATTAATTGAAGCACTGTCTGAAGGGAGCAGACAGAAGAGAGATATTAATTGAAGCACTGTCAAGGGAGCAGACAGAGGAGAGATATTAATTGAAGCACTGTCAGAGGGAGCAGACAGAAGAGAGATATTAACTGAAGCACTGTCAGAGGGAGATGAGCAGTAAAGGAAGAGAGAGTATTAATTGAAGCACTGTCTGAAGGGAGCAGACAGAGAGAGATATTAATTGAAGCACTGTCATAGGGGAGCAGACAGAGGAGAGATATTAATTGAAGCACTGTCAGAGGGAGCAGACAGAGGAGAAATATTAATCTGAAGCACTGTCAATGGGAGCAACAGAGGAGAGATATTAATTGAAGCACTGTCTAAGGGAGCAGACAGAGGAGAGATATTAATTGAAGCACTGTCATAGGGGAGCAGACAGAGGAGAGATATTAATTGAAGCACTGTCGAAGGGAGCAGACAGAGGAGAGATATTAATTGAAGCACTTCTGAAGGGAGCAGACAGAGGAGAGATATTAATTGAAGCACTGTCGAAGGGAGCAGACAGAAGAGAGATATTAATTGAAGCACTGTCAGAGGGAGCACAGAGGAGAGATATTAATGAAGCACTGTCAGAGGGAGCAGACAAAAGAGAGATATTAATTGAAGCACTGTCAAGGGAGCAGACAGGGGAGAGATATTAATTGAAGCACTGTCAGAGGGGAGCAGACAGAAGAGAGATATTAATTGAAGCACTGTCTGAAGGGAGCAGACAGAGGAGAGATATTAATTGAAGCACTGTCTGAAGGGAGCAGACAGAAGAGAGATATTAATTGAAGCACTGTCTGAGGGGACAGACAGAGGAGAGATATTAATTGAAGCACTGTCGAAGGGAGCAGACAGAAGAGAGATATTAATGAAGCACTGTCAAGGGAGCAGACAGAGGAGAGATATTAATTGAAAGCACTGTCAGAAGGGGAGCAGACAGAAGAGAGATATTAATTGAAGCACTGTCATAGGGGAGCAGACAGAGGAGAGATATTAATTGAACACTGTCAGAGGGAGCAGACAGAAGAGAGATATTAATTGAAGCACTGTCGAAGGGAGCAGACAGAGGAGAGATATAATTGAAGCACTGTCGAAGGGAGCAGACAGAAGAGAGATATTAATTGAAGCACTGTCAGAGGGAGCAGACAGAGGAAGATATTAATTGAAGCACTGTCTAAGGGAGCAGACAGAGGAGAATATTAATTGAAGCACTGTCTGAAGGGAGCAGACAGAGGAGAGATATTAATTGAAGCACTGTCAGAGGGGAGCAGACAGAAGAGAGATATTAATTGAAGCACTGTCAAGGAGCAACAGAGAGAGATATTAATTGAAGCACTGTCAAGGGAGCAGACAGAGGAGAGATATTAATTGAAGCACTGTCATAAGGGAGCAGACAGAGGAGAGATATTAATTGAAGCACTGTCTAGAGGGAGCAGACAGAAGAGAGATATTAACTGAAGCACTGTCAGAGGGAGCAGACAGAAGGAGAGATATTAATTGAAGCACTGTCAAGCAACCTGTCAGAGGGAGCAGACAGAGGAGAGATATTAATGCACTGTCAGAGGGAGCAGACAGAAGAGAGATATTAATTGAAGCACTGTCTGAAGGGAGCAGACAGAAGAGAGATATTAATTGAAGACTGTCAGAGGGGAGCAGACAGAGAGAGATATTAATTGAAGCACTGTTAAGGGAGCAGACAGAGGAGAGAGATATTAATTGAAGCACTGTCAGAGGGAGCAGACAGAGAGAGATATTAATGAAGCACTGTCTGAAGGGAGCAGACAGAAGAGGAGAATTAATTGAACACTGTCTAGGGAGCAGACAGAGAGAGATATTAATTGAAGCACTGTCAAGTGGAGCAGACAGAAGAAGATATTAATTGAAGCACTGTCAGAGGGGAGCAGACAGAGGAGAGATATTAATTTGAAGCACTGTCTGAAGGAGTCAGACAGAGGAGAGAGTATTAATTGAAGCACTGTCATAGGGAGCAGACAGAGGAGAGATATTAATTGAAGCACTGTCAGAGGGGAGCAGACAGAGGAGAGATATTAATGAAGCACTGTCGAAGGGGAGCAGACAGAGGATAGATATTAATTGAAGCACTGTCGAGGGGAGCAGACAGAGGAGAGATATTAATTGAAGCACTGTCTGAAGGGAGCAGACAGAGGAGAGATATTAATTGAAGCACTGTCAGAGGGGAGCAGACAGAGGAGAGATATTAATTGAAGCACTGTCTGAAGGGAGCAGACAGAAGAGAGATATTAATTGAAGCACTGTCAGAGGGGAGCAGACAGAGAGAGAATATTAATTGAAGCACTGTCAGAGGGAAACAGACAGAGGAGAGATATTAATTGAAGCACTGTGGAAGGGAGCAGACAGAAGAGAGATATTAATGAAGCACTGTCAGAGGGGAGCAGACAGAGGAGAGATATTAACTTGAACACTGTCAGAGGGAGCAGACAGAAGAGAGATATTAATGAAGCACTGTCAGAGGGAGCAGACAGAGGAGAGATATTAACTGAAGCACTGTCCTGAAGGGAGCAGACAGAAGAGAGATATTAATTGAAGCACTGTCATAGGGAGCAGACAGAGGAGAGATATTAATTGAAGCACTGTCAGAGGGGAGCAGACAGAAGAGAGATATTAATCTGAAGCACTGTCAGAGGGGAGCAGACAGAAGAGAGATATTAATTGAAGCACTGTCTGAAGGGAGCAGACAGAAGAGAGATATTAACTGAAGCACTGTCGGAGGGGAGCAGACAGAGAAGAAATTTTAACTGAAGCACTGTCAGAGGGGAGCAGACAGAGGAGAGATATTAATTGAAGCACTGTCTGAGGGGCGCAGACAGAGGAGAGATATTAATTGAAGCACTGTGTGAAGGGAGCAGACAGAGGAGAAATATTAATTGAAGCACTGTCAGAAGGGAGCAGACAGAAGAGAGAGATATTAATTGAAGCACTGTCTGAAGGGAGCAGACAGAGGAGAGATATTAATTGAAGCGCTGTCTGAAGGGAGCAGGCAGAGGAGAGATATTAATTGAAGCACTGTCAGAGGGGAGCAGACAGAAGACAGATATTCATTGAAGCACTGTCAGAAGGGAGCAGACAGAAGAGAGATATTAATTGAAGCACTGTCAGAGGGGAGCAGACAGAAGAGAGATATTAATTGAAGCACTGTCAGAGGGGAGCAGACAGAGGAGAGATATTAATTGAAGCACTGTCAGAAGATAGCAGACAGAGGAGAGATATTAATTGAAGCACTGTCAGAGGGGAGCAGACAGAGGAGAGATATTAACTGAAACACTGTCTAAAGGTAGCAGACAGAAGAGACATATTAATTGAAGCACTGTCAGAGGGGAGCAGACAGAGGAGAGATATTAACTGAAGCACTGTCAGAGGGGAGCAGACAGAAGAGAGATATTAATTGAAACACTGACAGAGGGGAGCAGACAGAGGAGAGATATTAATTGAAGCACTGTCAGAGGGGAGCAGACAGAGGGGAGATATTAATTGAAGCACTGTCTGAAGGGAGCAGACAGAGGAGAGATATTAATTGAAGCACTGTCAGAGGGGAGCAGACAGAGGAGAGATATTAATTGAAGCACTGTCTGAGGGGAGCAGAGGAGAGATATTGTGACCTTCCAACAGTCTGACCACTCTTTACTCGTTCTGGCATCCCGCAAATACATACACAGGCGCATGCGCGCGCGCGCGCGTACACACACACCACACACACACACACACACACACACACACACACACACACACACACACTCACTCACTCACTCCCTCCCTCACTCAATCACACACACACACACACACACACAGCACAGAGAGACGAGAGAGAGAGAGAGAGAGAGAGAGAGAGAGAGAGAGAGAGAGAGAGAGAGAGAATTGACCTCATGCAGCGTTCTGTTCGTGATTCAAGTTTCATTTTTACTCTCTCTCTCTCTCTCTCTCTCTCTCTCTCCTCTTCTCTCTCTCTCTCTCTCTCTCTCAGCACACACGGAAGAGAGATATTGTGACCTTCCAACAGTCTGACCACTCTTTACTCGTCCTGGCATCCCGCAAATAACACACACACACACACACACACACACCACACACACACGCACACACACACACACTCACGCACGCACGCACACACACACACACACACACACACACACACACACACACACACACATACACACACACACACACACACACACACACACACACACACACACACACACACACACAAAATGGACCTCTGCAGCGTTCTGTTCGTGATTCAGCGTATTCGTGTTTATAATCTCCAATGGCTTTGTTTTCAGCTTGTGTATGTGCGGGTAGAAAGATGGGTGGAAGACGGAAGTGTTGTTTGATTTTCTGTTTGCTTTGTTTAGAGGGACCTCACATACAAATGGTTAGAATGCTCGGCTGTGAGTGTTACTGTCAATAGTTTCAACCAGTGTCGGGTCGGATTTTTACGGCTAGAGAAGACTCTGTCCACGCAACAGTAAATGGGTCAATGAAAGACACTGTCCCCTTAGCAGCCAATCGGTTTCTGAAAGACTTCTCTACCCAACAGTAAATGGGCACATGAAAGACTCTCTCTATCCAGCGGTAAATGGACACATGACAAACTCTCTCCACCCAGCAGTGAATGGGCATTTGAAAGACTCTGTCCCTCAGCAGTAAATAGGCTCCTGAAAGACTTCTCTACCCAGCAGTAAATAGGCATCTGAAAGACCCGTCCACCCAGGAGTAAATGGCCACCTGAAAGACTCTATTCCCACGGGAATAAATGGGCACATGAAACTGTCAACTTAGCAATAAATGGACACTTGAAAGATTCTGTCCCCACAGCAATGAATGGGCACCTTAAAGAGTCTGTCTACCCAGCAATAAATGGGTACACGAAAGACTCCGTCTGTCCAGCAGTAATACACACATGACAAACTCTCTACCCAGCAGTAAATTGACACCTGAAAGACTCTGTCCACCAAGCAGTGAATGGGCACCTGATACTGTCAACTTGGCAGTAAATGGGCACCTACAATGTTCTGTCCCCCAGCAGTTAATGGGCACCTGAAAGACACTATCCACCCAGCAATAAATGGGCACTTGAAACTGTCAATTTAGCAGTAAATGGGCATCTGAAACATTCTGTTCACCCAGAAATAAATGGGCTCCTAATAGACATCCAACAAGCAATAAATGGGCTCCTAATAGACATCCAACAAGCAATAAATAGGCTCCTGATAGACTGTCCAACTAGCAATAAATGGGTTACTATAGACAATGTCCACCGAGCAATAAATAGGCTCCTGATAGACTGTCCAACAAGCAATAAATGGGCTAATAATAGACAAGGAACAAGCAATAAATGGGCTCCTAATAGACATCCAACAAGCAACAAATAGGCTCCTGATAGACTGTCCAACTAGCAATAAATGGGCTACTATAGACAATGCCTACCCCAGCAATAAATAGTCTCCTGATAGACTGTCCAACTAGCAATAAATGGGCTGCAATAGACAATGTCCACCCAGCAATAAGTAGGCTCATGATAGACTGTCCATCCAGCAATAAATGGGCTCCTAATAGACATCCAACAAACAATAAATGGGCTTTTGATAGACATCCAACAAACGATAAATGGGCTCCTGATAGACATCCAACAAACAATAAATGGGCTCCTGATAGACATCCAACAAGCAATAAGTGGGCTCCTGATAGACTGTCCAACAAGCAATAAATGGGCTCCTGATAGACATCCAACAAACAACAAATAGGCTCCTGATAGACATCCAACAAACAATAAATGGGCTCCTGATAGACATCCAACAAACGATAAATGGGCTTTTGATAGACATCCAACAAACAATAAACGGGCTCCTGATAGACTGTCCAACAAGCAATAAATGCGCTCCTGATAGACATCCAAAAAACAACAAATAGGCTCCTGATAGACATCCAACAAACAATAAATGGGCTCCTGATAGACATCCAACAAACGATAAATGGGCTTTTGATAGACATCCAACAAACAATAAATGGGCTCCTGATAGACTGTCCAACAAGCAATAAATGGGCTCCTGATAGACATCCAACAAACAACAAATAGGCTCCTGATAGACATCCAACAAACAATAAATGGGCTCCTGATAGACATCCAACAAACGATAAATGGGCTTTTGACAGACATCCAACAAACAATAAATGGGCTCCTGATAGACTGTCCAACAAGCAATAAATGGGCTCCTGATAGACATCCAACAATAGGCTCCTGATAGACATCCAACAAACGATAAATGGGCTCCTGATAGACATCCAACAAACAATAAATGGGCTCCTGATAGACATCCAACAAACAATAAACGGGCTCCTGATAGACATCCAACAAACAACAAATAGGCTCCTGATAGACTTCCAACCGGCAATATATGGGCTGCTGTAGACACTGTCCACCCAGCTGTAAATGATGGACCTAATTCAGTTCAGGGAAGAACAGTAAACAAGTGGGGTATTTTTTGCTCCCATAAGAAAACCTAACACAGAGTAACTTTTATTCAAGACTGGCACAACCTTTTAAACTTGAATAAAGTCAGACAAATACATAGACGAACAATCTAATAGTGGGGGAAAAAAAACAAGCGCAGGCCAACAACTGAACTGTCTTCATAGTAATGACTTGGCAAAGATTTGGACTTAAGGAGGGGGGGGGGGGGGGGGGGGGAGTTTGAAGATGGAGAAACTGGGAACATGAAATTAAGAAAATATGTTACAGATATGAAAACTCTTCACTAGCTGCATAAGGGAACCATCGCAATCCCTTTTGAAGGCAGATATATTTGTATTGCCTGCTCCGAGGCCTTTCGTCCGCTGGGTCGGAACTCATCAGGGAGACACGGCTGGTTGTGTCTGCGCTCCTGGCGTCAAATAGAGACACACCACAGTCCATAATACTGTGGTGTTCTCACCACCAAGGGTGCAAAAAAGAAACCAATAGCACCCCCAAAGCAGCCAGCGATGAGTAGTAAATGAAACCAAACGAAAGTGTGGGGAAGAAAAAAGTTGCTGAAAAACTAAAGACATTATGCAAATAGTATAAAATGTAGGGGACAATCTTTGAGCCTACGCTTGAGGATCCACCCAAAGATGCAATATGATCCAAATGAAACACGGAAACACCATTTTTAGCTTCGGAGCTCTGATGCTCCTTCTTCAGCAGTCATATTTTATTTGTCAATAGTGAAAAAACCCGCCACGGCACAACGTCACAGATAAACGAAGGATGAAAAAAAACGTCACGGCACAACGTCACAGATAAAGGAAAGAACAATGAAGAAAAGTCACGGCACAAAGTCAAAAAAAAAAAGGTCATGGTACACGAGAGGGAGGATGGGAGGTTGGTGCTGGGGGAGAGGGAGAGGTTGGGAAGGAGGGAGAGAAGGAAGGAGAGTGTGAAAGAGGGAGGGAGGGAAAGAAGGGAGAGAGAGGGAGGGTAGGAGGGAGGAATAGAGAGAGGGGAGAGTGAGGGGAGAAGGGGGAGGAGAGAGAGAGAAGGAGGGAGGGGGGAGAGAGGGAGAGAATGATCAGGTGAGTGCTTTTGCAATGAAGAACTGTCTTTCCTCCAAGTCCTCCAGGTGTTCAAGGGGGCCACTACTGATACAGGAAGACGAAGGACAGGTACCAGAAGAGGCAATCAACACCAACTACCCCAAAGGGATTAGTCAAAAACATTCAGACCATTGGGGTAGTTAGTGCGCAGCTTCCACCTCCAGAACCTCTCCCTCCCCCTCCTGATCTCCGGATTTTCTGAGTGGACCTGTTCTATAACAGTGCACCTCATGTCTTGTAGACTGATCTGGCTGTCGGAAGTGTCTTGCAACCAGGGGGAGTTTGTTCTCGTTTTCAGTTGTACACCGAATGTTGTACCTGTGGTTGTAGAACCTCTTCCGAACAGTCATTTCTGTCTCTCCCACATACTGTTGCTCTCTGCATTTTTCACAGTCTATCAGGTATACAATATTGGATGACCTGCAGGTGACGCTGTCTCTGATCTAGAATGTTTCTCCAGTCACAACACTCTCAAAAGTTGTGGTTTCTTTGAGGTGACTGTTGCACAGGACACAACCCACACACTTGTAACAGCCTTTGTTCCCCCCAACAGTCTCAGTAGTTTTCGGCAGCTTTGATAGCATAAGTATGTCTCTGATGTTCTTGCAGGTCCTTTCCCCAACAATAGGAGGTTCAGGAACAGCCTTCCTCATCCTGTTGCTGGTATGAAGAACTGGCATGTACGTCTTCAGCCATTGTGACAGAGGTGGATTCCTGGGATTGTGTCTGATCATGAACGGTACTCTGCTCAAACTGGTTTTGTCCTTGTGGTAATCCAAAGTGGTGACACGTTGTTTTGAAGATACTGCACTGATAGCATTATCTATCAGTTTGGCTCAATTTGCCTTTGAGCTCCTGACATTTCCTCAATTTGCCTTTGAGCTCCTGACATCTCCGTTTGAAGTCGGTTTCCTACGAACAGATTCGTCGGTAGCGTAGGCACTGGCTGTACGGTATGCTCCGAACGCAGTGGCGTGGGTGACATGAGCTGAAGGGTAGGATCATGGATGCATCTGTGTCTTTGATGTGCAGATCTGTCGTCAATGTACCATCTTCTGTAATGCTCATGCTCACGTCAAGGAATGGCACGTCCTTTCTCCCGACGTTTGCAGTGAACTTAATTGTGGGACGCTGTTCATTCAACCAAGTGATGAATCTGTGCAGTTCATCTTCTCCATGCAGCCAGAGCATGATCACATCGTCGATGAAACGCTTCCAGGTATCTGATTCGATGTTCCATGGGCAAGTGCTGATGAACCTCTTTTCCAACCACCCCATGAAAATGTTCGCTACGGAAGGCGCCATGGGGGTACCCATGGCAGTACCGAACACCTGGTGGTAGATTTGGTCATTGAAACTGAAAACATTGTTTTTCAGAATGTGATCAATTATTCTTAGGATCACTCCAATCGGTGGGCAGTCTGGTGCAAGATCGGCAGAAAAAGTGTCTGACAATGACACAGAGACCTCATCGTGAGGAATGTTACTGTAGAGCCCCACAACATCTATTGTGACGATCAGTGCTTCAGGTGGCAGTGGTTGGTATTTCTCTTTCCAGTTCTCCACTGTTTGAAGAAAATGGGTGGTATCTTTCAGATAAGATGGAAGGCTTTGTACCAATGGTTGCAACCAAAAGTCCACTAATTTAGACAGCTTTTCAGTGGGTCGTCCACATCCTGACACGATGGGCCTCCCTGGTGGTTTCTCTTTACAATTGTGAACCTTTGGCAAGTGATAGAAAATGCTCGTTTTCGTTTCATCTATAGTGAGTCGGGCCCATCTGTAGCAATCGTCATCAATGAACTCGCTGTTGTGGAGCTCCTCCACAATGTTATTCGACTCGTGTGCAATGGATGCTGTGGGATCATGAGAGAGGCGCTGGTAGTTGTCTGTGTTGTTCAGTTGTCTGAGTGCTTCTGCTTCGTAGTCACTGCAGTCTTGCACTACTGTAGCTCCTCCTTTGTCTGCTTTAGAGATTCTGATCTGACGATTCTGAACCATGTCTCGAAGCTCAGACAATGCATGTCGACAGTTCCTGTTCAAATTACGTTTCTTCACTTGGGGAGGAATGTGTCCTGCTGCTATGGAAGTGATGGTATCACAATAGGCATCTAAGCCCTTATCTCGTCCCTCTGGTGGGCACCACATTTTCTTCTTGTAGAATTTCATTGTCTTGGGGATTTGTGCAGGTACGTCATCACGATGAAAGAACTCTCTGAGACACAGCCTTCTCTCTCCTTCTTTTATGTCCCAGAGCAATTCTGCTTCATTGACAGAAGTTGGTGTGGGGCAAAATTTAGAGCCCAGTAACAGCACATAACGTTGTTCTGCAGAGAGTTGTACTGATGATAAATGTATCACCTGGTTGGGTTCAGGCTCTAACACAGTGTTACGTCTTCGGAAATGGCGATTCTGTCTATTTGACGTGAATGAGCGTTGGTTTGTCCTAAACATCTGAGGAATTTGAGATCCATACTTACGGATGGGAGTGGGAGAACTGTCTTTAGTGCTTTGGCTGATAAGTAGGTGTATGTGAGTATTGTCCTGTGTAACTGAGCCATGAGACACAATCTGGCACCCTTGAACAGCTTCATGTTCGGATAAATGTATTTCAGTCTTTTCTGGAGGCTCATCTTCTATAAATCCCCTGTCGCAAACCAGAGACTTATCCAATCCTGAGATTTCAGCCTCTCTTGAAGACACATCTTCTAGAAATCCCTTGTCGCAGTCCAGAGACTGGTCCAATACTGAACTGATTTCCGTCTCTTCTGAAGGCTTGTCTTCCAGAAATCCCCTGTCCAACACTCTCGAAAGATTTTCAGTTTCAACAGGTGTGCAGTCTTGATCCTCAGTGGTTGAAGAGTGTTGCTTGTGGAATCCTCTGTTACACTCATTTGAATCATTGAGTAAAGTGCTGGATTCTGTTGAAGTGGTTTCACAAGCAAATGGAGAGACTGACATATGTTCATCAGAATTCCCGGCACTGGAAAAGCTAACGTCCTGAACTGAACTTTCTCCATGGCTACCTCGACTTAGTAAAGCTTGATTGTAAACAGTTGCAGTTTCATTTTGATAGGCTCGAGCACTAAGGAGAGAGAACTTTTTCTTTTTTCTCTCATCACACTCGTCATGTATTCTTTTTGCCTTTGTTTTCAACGTGGCAAGGCGTGCTGGAAGATCTGCCGATTCAGATGCTGACTTGAAATTTGGATTGCACCCTACATGTTAGTTCCTCAAATTCAGCATACAATACACTGACTTTTTTTCAAAGAACTCCTTACAACATTTGAGGATACGCAGCTCTGTTTCCGCTACAAGAGAAGAGATGAAGTTTTGAGGGGCAGACGGAGGAAGTGCAGAGTGTCCAAATTTCAAAGAGAATCCCTTTGGTACAACGTTGTGCGTAACACATTGTGATAGAAAGTTCAGGTGACTGTTATACCGTGATATCTTCACTAAAACATTTGACGCTTTTCTCATCTGTCTGTCCATCCCAGATCCAGATCTGCTGGATACAGTTTTGGTCAGATGGGTGTGGCGTTTTCACGCAAAAATGGAATGGAAGAAACAGTTTGTAGTTGAGAATAAATATGGCTACGGTGGATCCAAAAAGGATTCCAAACGTGTTCACTCACCGAAGTGGCTAGACATATGATCCAAATGAAACACGGAAACACCATTTTTAGCTTTCGGAGCTCTGATGCTCCTTCTTCAGCAGTCATATTTTATTTGTCAATAGTGAAAAAACCCGTCACGGCACAACGTCACAGATAAACGAAGGATGAAAAAAAAACGTCACGGCACAACGTCACAGATAAAGGAAAGAACAATGAAGAAAAGTCACGGCACAAAGTCAAAAAAAAAAAAAAAAAAAAGGTCATGGTACACGAGAGGGAGAGAGGGAGGATGGGAGGTTGGTGCTGGGGGAGAGGGAGAGGTTGGGAAGGAGGGAGAGAAGGAAGGAGAGTGTGAAAGAGGGAGGGAGGGAAAGAAGGGAGAGAGAGGGAGGGTAGGAGGGAGGAATAGAGAGAGGGGGAGAGTGAGAGAGAAGGGGAGGAGAGAGAGAGAGAAGGAGGGAGGGGGGAGAGAGAGGAGAGAATGATCAGGTGAGTGCTTTTGCAATGAAGAACTGTCTTTCCTCCAAGTCCTCCAGGTATTCAAGGGGGCCACTACTGATACAGGAAGGCGAAGGACAGGTACCAGAAGAGGCAATCAACACCAACTACCCCAAAGATGCAAGGGAGATCAAAAGACAAACACAGAGACGGACAGAAATAAATACAAATAACCTCAATTTAATCAAAACAAAATCGGAAATGAAATGAGGCAGGGAACAGTAAACGATAAACAGTAAACAAGTGGGGTATTTTTTGCTCCCATAAGAAAACCTAACACAGAGTAACTTTTATTCAAGACTGGCACAACCTTTTAAACTTGAATAAAGTCAGACAAATACATAGACGAACAATCTAATAGTGGGGGAAAAAAACAAGCGCAGGCCAACAACTGAACTGGTTTCCTCATCGCGATGTTGTTTTTCTGACATTATTTGTTCGGATAATGAATAACTACATAATACATTCAAAAGTATTGATAACACTTGACTGGGTCTTTTTCAGAACAACTATGTAATTTGAAGATTGGTGGTAAAGACCGAAACAAAAAGGGGGGTTAAAGAGAAAACAAAAACAATACACAACGTTTCGACTCTTAGAGTCTTTTTCAAGTGACATGAAACTGAGGACAAAGGAATTGTTTCAACAAATTTGAAGTGACAAGAACTCAAAACACACACACACACACACACACACACACACACACACACACACACACACACATAAAGGGAAGAAAACACACACACACACACACACACACACACAACACACACACACACACACACACGCCGCGGCGCTCCCCGCCCTCCCGGCATCATCCCCCCCCCCCCCCCCCGCCCGGCACCTACCATTATAGAGAGGGAGAGAGAGGGGGAGGGGGCGGGGGGGGGGGGGGGGAAGAAGCACGTTTATAACTCATAAAGGTATTCATACCTTAGGGTGGCTCGTACTAGATGATGGGGTCATGGCCTGAGTTCTGGGGGTGCGAAGGGCACGATTGGCGGCATCGATGATGACTGCTTCAGGGTATCCTCGCCTTCTGAAGAAGAAACACATCCAGTTGACCTGCAGTTTGAAGTCATCGTCATTGCTGCACAGTCTTCTGGGGCGACAGAATTGAGGCCATGACCCCATCTCAGAACAAAGATCAGTCAGACCGACCAGTCCTTACTGTGACCTACCACCCACACAACCTCCCAGTTAAAAACATCCTTGTGAAAAACTTTGACATCCTGCAAAAAGACCTCAAACTCAAGTCCACCTTCGACAAACCTCCACTAGTGGCATACCTGCGTGACACCAACCTCAGGGATCATCTAGTACGAGCCACTTACAAAGACTCACCGAGCAGCTCTCCACCAGGAAACCACCGCTGCAACGAACCCCGATGCAAAACCTACCCCTTTTTAAATACAACCACTAACACCTTCAGGGGCCCATCAGGCAAACGTTTCACCATCAGATCCCCCTTCACTTGCCGATCTTCCAACCTTGTGTACATTCTTTCATGCAGCCTCTGTTCCAAACTCTACTGTGGTGAGACCTACCGTACCCTGGATGATAGATTCAGGGAACACCTCCAGGCTGTCAACCTGAATAAGGACACCCCCATAGGTACACATTTCAATAGCCCTGGACATAACGTGTTTCATATGTCAGTCTCTGCTGTTCACCAAAACCACTCAGATGCCATACACCGTAAATTCCTTGAATCATCTCTGATCTCTAGGCTAGGGACGCTCACTCCCCATGGACTGAACATCAAGGACTGAGGTGATGGAGTCGCCATTTTAGCCATACAATGTGGACTGCCAAATTTTTTTTTTTTTTTTTTTTTTTTTTTTTGCAACATGCCGGCAGCTGAGATAGGGTACATAGCTTGTTTGTGGTCTTCAGCACTTACCCTACCCTTGTTGTTTTTCAAAACGTATTTTGAGGTTGAAAAAAATTGTTCGCGGTTGTGCACGTATATATCATATATATGCCTAGACACCCTAAGGTATGAATACCTTTATGAGTTATAAACGTGCTTCTTCCACCCCCCTTTTCCCCCCGCCCCCTCCCCCCTCTCTCTCCCTCTCTATAATGGTAGGTGCCGGGCGGGGGGGGGGGGGGGGGGGAATGATGCCGGGAGGGCGGGGAGCGCGCATGTGTGTGTGTGTGTGTGTGTGTGTGTGTGTGTGTGTGTGTGTGTGTGTGTGTTTTCTTCCCTTTATGTGTGTGTGTGTGTGTGTGTGTGTGTGTGTGTGTGTGTGTGTGTGTGTGTGTTTTGAGTTCTTGTCACTTCAAATTTGTTGAAACAATTCCTGTGTCCTCAGTTTCATGTCACTTGAAAAAGACTCTAAGAGTCGAAACGTTGTGTATTGTTTTTGTTTTCTCTTTAACCCCCCTTTTTGTTTCGGTCTTTACCACCAATCTTCAAATTACATAGTTATAATACATTCAAGTACACATGTTCTGACAGCGTTTCCTTTATACGTCAACACATAAGTGCCGTAATTTAAAAGTTTTTTTCAAGAAACAGAGCGAGCCAAACGATCAATATTTTACTCTCTGAAGCAAACAACAATGATAATTTGTGCTGTAATGGACAATTGTAATTTAGCTGGAATATACTGTTCCCTTAATCCTTGGTATTTTGGACAGAGTAATACACAAAGTACTTTTCTGACTCAATTTGAAACTCACAGAACGGGCATGACAAATTCATTTTCAGTCACATTTCTCTTAAAACGCATCTTGTGCACATTTAACACAGACGCACCTACTCGAATTCTGACCACGCTAATTCTGGCTTGTATATGATTCACCATTGGTAAGTATGGAAATAAAATTAGGTCACTTTTAAGTGTTCTGTATAAATGAAAACATTCATTGTGCTCAATATCAGAGAGCGAATGTGCTTTGTAGTCATAAGCCAGTTTATTTCTTTAGGCTTTCAAAAACTCGACTTCGTTGCCAACTCCCTGATTTTCCCAAACTTCTTCATATCCATGTTAGTACAGAAAGAAGCAGGCGGATGATTACCAAGCATTTTTGTTTTTCTCGTGAAATATTAAAAACATGTTATAAGCTTTCTTCGTTAAACGATGAGACGGCATCTTCAAGATCCTTAACCAGTACTTAATACTCTTCGGGTGTAGATTCACATGCAATGAAGTCTGCCCAACTCTCCATACACCATTACAGGAGTTCTTATACATACATTTAAAAATCTTTCTGAGGCAAAAAGATGCACTTTTTCTACCACATCAAGATTTCCGATGATGCCCCATACCTCTGCTCCATAACTAAGTACTGGTTGAATTTGCACACACACACACACACACACACACACACACACACACACACACAACACACACACACAGAGCGTACATGTGCGCACATACATTCACAGCGAATGTGCGCACACGCACTCGCACACACGGACACACATATATACGCGGCAAATACACACGCGCGCGCGCGCGTACATACGCCCGCCCACACGCACGCATATAGAAAGACAGAGAGACAGAGACATACAAAATCTCTCTCTCTCTCTCTCTCTCTCTCTCTCTCTCTCTCTCTCTCTCTCTCTCTCTCTCTCTCTCTCACGCACACTCTCTCTCTCTCTCCCTCTCTCATCTTATTTCATTTTTTTCTTTTTTGGCACTCCATGGACCCATCATCCAACCCTCTCCCCCCTCCTCCTTCCCCCCCCCCCCCCCCCCCCCCCCCACACACACACACATTACAACTACTATACGAATGAAGTGTTCATATAAACCACAAAGCTTGTAGTAAAACTTAAAGACACAACACATCAAAACTTACCACCGCCTTTCAAAGCTCGACAAATCTGGATCTCACTCTTCGCAGACTGACTTTCACTATATTCCATTCCGGCTTCATGACGGTCGTAAATTTCTTTATGTCGGTCCCAAACAAGATATGTAACATCAAAATGAAAATGAAATCGGCCAGTCAATCAGTCTTTCAGCCTGGTCGAAGTCAGTGTGCCATCAAAACAGAATCAATACTACCTCACGCAGTTCCAGCCAGCAAGCACTGGTAGTCAAAACTTTGCAGACCTTTGTATGTGTTGCTTCGGACGCAGAGTGTAGCACCGCGAAAAAACACACACCACGAATTGTGTGTAGCAGTTTGTAGAGATGAAAGTCGAGGCCGTGCGTTGCCGTTTCGCCTCGGTGAGAGGCGCGCGAGGCTATCGCATACCGTTCATTGTGCCAAAGCAGTAGAACTCTCCACATAGGTCTATGGTACTCTCTGAGGAGCAATCTTCAGCACCAGAACCTCACAGCAAACTTTGGCTGACCCATGGAAAGTGAGTGATTTGGGCTACACACCACAAACGTATTGACATGGCAGAGAAGCACGAGTGAGGATTCGCTGTAGGCCTGAACAGTTGGGGGCATCAACGCAGGTGATGAGAAAAAAAAGGAACAACGGAAGAATAAAGTAGAGGATAGAAAACGGAAATTGAAGAAGGAAGTAGGGAAGGACAACAAATACAGGTCATTAGTCCATCAGATTTGGCAGACTGAACAAAACTATGGACAGAGAGACAGAGAGAGAGAGACAGAGATAGAGAAACAGAGACAGAGAGAGAAAAAAACAGACAGACAGACAGACACGCGCATACACACACACACACACACACACACACACACACACACACACACACATACACACACACGCGCGCGCGCGCGCGCGCACAGAGAGAGAGTGGGGGGAGAGAGAGAGAGAGGAGAGAGAGAGAAGACAGACACACACACACACACACACACACACACACACACACACACACATAGACACACACACACACACACACACACACACACACACACACACACACACACACACACACACACTCCAGCTGGGGGTGATCGGAAGAAACAGAAGGTGGCCATAAATCAGATCTGAATGCCATGTGGTCAAAGCCAGCTGTAACTTTGTATTTTTAGTCGTCTTCCTTTTCCCTCTCCGTACCTCCCTTTCTTCTCACTGTCCCTCTCCGTACCTCCCTTTCTTCTCACCTACCCATGTCCTCTTCGTTTTTCGTTCCTTTCCCAGAAGAGGAAGCACATTTGTCAGTCAAGGAAGGAAGGAAGAATCTCATCCTAATATTGTTAAATGTTCCTCTGAAGGACAAGATACTTACTCTTGTTCTTCTCAACTATTCAGTCTTTCAGTTAAAAGGACAAAAACAATGAATCACCGTTGCAACCAGCAGCACCACCACCACGACCATCATCATCATTATCATCACCACATTACATCATCATCATCATTATATTCATCAACATAATATTTGTTCAGATTCTACATGTTCTTTCCATTATCATTGTTATGAACTTTTTTCTGTCGGTGTATCAAGGACAAAACTGATTTTTCCTTGACATTTCTGCTCACTCGTTTGGAACACATGCCATCAGACCAGGGAATCAGTAACTGTACATCACATTCTCGCGGCTGTGCTCTGTTCGTCGTTTGTTAAACAAGTTCTACAATGCGGCAATGGAACAAAGATGAGTCTTCCATTACAAATAGGAAGAAACTCTTGGGAGAGCTTGAAAACGCCAACAACAAGCAAACAAAAAACCAAAAAACAAAAAGAAACCCTGAGTTTTGATCCTGAGCTCCTTAAGGCGGAGCTGCATCCTGGTCATGACACCTAGATGTCCCTATGCTGTCAAATGTTTATCCTGGCTGTTTCATGGGATCACATGTTGATGAGTCCACAAATCTCCTTGCTCTAACATCCATGGCAAGGACTTTAAAAGTCAGAATCCCCTCAAGCTGTTGGCTAGACTGGCATACTTCTCAGCCTTCAGGATGTGAGCTTTCTCCAATCTGCTTTCATATGGCACAGTGAGTTCTGTCAGGATTAGTTATTTTGATGAACCTGAATAGAGTACAAATTCTCTGGTCTCATGTCATCTTCTTGATAATCTCTGGATGTTCTTCCCATTCTGGGTCTGATGTGCTCACTCAGGTATTCACTCCATCCAGTAATTCCTGCTGTTATACTCTTGGTGTCACAGCTGCTTCTGCTGGCGTAGTGTTTCCTCTGGCTGCGCTGACTGTTACGCGCAAGTTCATTAAGCACTTGGTTGTGTCTCCCTGACTTAGCACTGCTTTGCATGTGCTTGGGACATGTTCCACTGTTTGTTAGCCCTGACAGAATAGACACGCAAGGTCATACGATTTCCCCTTTTCTAATGTGGCATTTGCTAGCCCGCACTATCTTTTCTTTTTCCTCTCCCCCAACCCCTCTCTCTCTCTCTCTCTCTCTCTCTCTCTCGGGGGCACTGAGTTGAATTCGCCGAGGTCAGCGGCATATTTGTTTACCTCCGACAAATAGCGTAATTAATCGGCATCGAGACTGACTACTGAAGACAGAGTTTGCAGATCAGTTCCTGTGGTACCATGCCCTCTGGACAGCTTGATTTCAGGGCCCGTTGTGGCTGTTTTGTGACAGTATTTGTCAATTTCATGACAAAAAGAGGAAAAAATGAGACTGAAAACATTGAAACTTAGGACCGTGGCAGACGGTGTTACCTTTGGCTGCTTCCTGACGCTTTTGTTCTGGGGCAATTTTTTATTACAATGCGGCGATGTTGAGCTGAACCCAGGGCCACAGAAGACCTCTCTGCGACAGACCAACCTAACAAGTGGAGACCGCAGGGAGAGTGTGAACAAGCCCTCAGGACGCACGCCAACTACTTCTTCACGAACTACACCAACCACCCAACATCCTTCGAACCTCGATCTGATGTCCATGCTCCAGTCGCTGAACACGAAATTTGATGGGATGATAGGTGACTTGAAGAACTTGAGTGATGGATTCGCTGCGCTTCATGGAGAGTTAAGTTCTCTGAAGCAGGAAGTGACGGAGCTGCGACAGGAAAATGATTGTCTCCACACCAGCAACAACAGCCTACAGAAGAAAATGGATTTCTTGGAGCGAAAGGTTGATGATCTGGAATGCAGCTCAAAACGAAACAACTTGATCTTTCATGGACTTTTCCGGAGGGAAAATGAAACCCAGCAAGACTGTGCAAAGCTTGTCCATGACTTGCTTGTGGACAAGCTGGATATGACTGCAGACATCCATTTCGACCGACTCCACCGCCTGAATTCAAAGGACAGCTCACCGGTCATCGCTTGCTGTACGTTTTTCAAGGACAAAGCTAAGATCTTGAAAACAAGAAAGGGAACACAGGTGTTTATAGGGGAGGACTTTTCACTTAGAGTCAGAGAAGTAAGGAAGAAACTAACCCCTCACTTAAAGAAACTAAAGAGTGAGGGAAAACGTGTGGCCATGATCTTCGACCATCTTCTTATCGAGGGGAAGAAGTATGGCCTTGACGACAGTGATGGACAAAACCTAAAAGAAATAATATAGGGGGCAGGCCGCCCTACAGTGACACCGGTATCTTTAGTGTGGTGTGTGCAAAAATCCCGTGCCGAGAAGGAAGTGTGCGATGGGGACAACGACGCTGCCACAGTGAGTGAACATTCTGCCTCCGACAATGTAAACACGGGTTCTGTGGTGGCGCCGGGGTTTGATTGTCTTGAAAATAGTGATGGTAACCAGCTTTCTGATTTTGTTTCTTCTGATTATAATGAAAAGTATTGTTATGAAAGTGAAAAACTGGTATGTTTTCCGCCTGATGACAATGACAATGACACAGCTGACCAGAGAACTAGGGATGATTATAATGCAGAGCAGAGACATATTTCAGAGAAAGCACGTGGTGTCACAGCGGAAAACAATAGGGGGTGGTCACAAAAGAAAAAGTGTAGCAGAGATGACAGTGTTTTTATTCCTGTTTATGCCAGTGAAGGAGCACGTGGTGTCACAGCGGATAAGAATAGGGGGTGGTCACAAAAGAAAAAGTGTAGCAGCGATGACAGTGTTTTTATTCCTGTTTATGCCAATGAGAGAGAGCTGTCAGTGTCGGATCACGAAAGAGGTAACGAGAATTGTAACAAAAGTAAACATATTCTGCATGATAACGGAGATAAAATGAATAATACACATTCAAAATATTTTACGTTCCTGCACTGGAATATTAATGGAATTCTTTCTAAGATTCACAATAAAGATTTTCTCTCTTATTTGTCCAAATTGACTTTATCTGTTTTGTAGAGACTTTTGTGGAAAATATTGAATTTAATGTGTTTACGGGTTATACTGTGTTCAGCAAACCTGCTGTTAAGTTTACTAGACAAGGCAGACGTTCAGGGGGGGTAATATGTCTGATTAAGAATGATTTTGTGCACTATGTCAGAGAACTCCAGGTAGATTGCTCAAATGCTCTTTTCTTTTTGATTGACGGGATTTTGTTTGATCTTGCAGAAGATGTGTTATATGTTTGTGCATATGTGCCTCCTGAGGGTTCACCGTATTACGCTTATTTTGATATAGACAATGGTATATGTTCTCTGGAAGAATGCCTTACTGAGTGTATGCTTGATTTGAACAATATACATGTGATTCTATCTGGTGATTTGAACAGTAGAACTGCAAATGTCTCTCAAGATATTTTTATGAGCATGATAAGTATGGTGTTGATTTAACCAGTTGCTCCAATTTTTCGGAAAGAAAATCTTCCGACAGTATAATCAATGGCTATGGAAAATGTTTGCTGGATATGTGTACTTCACTTGGATTGTGAATATTAAATGGAATTTGTCATGGGGACCTCGATGGGCACTACACTTACATATCAGAGTCAGGGTGTAGTGTAAATGACTATTTTTTGATATCTCGAGAATTATTTTCACTTGTTCTATCGTCTTGCAGTTTATATATATCAGAACAATTGGAATCTGACCATTTACCCGTCGAGCTTCATTTTGAATTGCCGAATCTAAACCCTGTGTTTTTGACCGCTGGAAAGGAACGTGATGTTATTAAAAAGTTTGTGTGGAAGCCTTCTTTTGAACATACTTATGTCACTGCAATGCATTCAGTTGAAGCATTGTGATCTCTTGACAGTGCTATTGATATGATTGATCGTGACTGCAATGAAGCCTTGAATATGTTTCTTACATGTGTTAAAACTTACTCTTCTTGCATGGAAAAACAACTCTGTTTGAACAATACTGATGAACAAAATGACTGGTATGACAAAGAATGTAAACTAAGTAAATTGAAAGCCAAAGGATTGCTACACACATTTCGGCAAACGAAGGATAGTTCTGATCGTGATGCTTACAGTATAGCTAGGAGAGAGTATAAGAATTTGTTAAAATTTAAAGAAAATCAGCACAATGAGCCATTGTTAGGGGCGTTAGTTGATTCCATAAGTGATCAAAGGGAGTTTTGGGAAAATGTCCATAAAATTTCTTCAAAACGAAAGCAGCCACGTAACAATATAACAATTGATGATTGGTATAAACATTTTAAGCAGTTGCTTGAAACAAATTTAGAAAACGAATTTACATTAGTATCTAACAACAACATTGATGATAGTTTTGATGAATATGAAGATGGTGGTTCCATGAACCGCCCAATATCTAGAGAAGAAGTGTTATTGACTATAAGAAAGTTAAAGAACGGTAAATCCGCTGGTCCGGATGAAATTATCGGCGAGTTGCTGAAAAATGCTGGTGATCGAGTAATTAACTTCTTTGTTAAACTGTTTAACACTCTGTTTGACAAGGGAGTATTCCCAGATAACTGGACAGAAACCATTGTCTTACCTTTATTTAAAAAAGGTAATGTAGACGATCCCGGTAATTATAGAGATATATCATTATGTAATACAAGCAGTAAAGTTTATAGTTCTATAGTAAACAATAGAATTCAAGAATGGATTGAGCTGCATAATATCACAGGGGAATATCAAGCGGGGTTTAAAAGGGGATACTCCACCATTGATCACATGTACACATTATTAGCTTTAATACAAAAACAGTTTTGCTTTAACCGTAAACTCTATGTCGCCTTTATTGACTTTGAGAAAGCTTTTGACTCTATAGAAAGGAATCTACTGTGGCCTATTCTGGTAAAAAAAATGGTATCAAAGGAAAACTCTTTCAGTGTATTCATAGCATGTACACTACAGTCAGAGCTAGAATTCGCTCGGGTGCAAAATTGACAGACTACATAAACTGTACACGGGGGGTGAAACAAGGGGATGTTACAAGTCAGGTGCTGTTCTCTTTATTTATAAATGAATTAGCAATAGAAGTGATTAGAAATGGGAGGCATGGTGCAACATTTATGCATGATTATTTTGAACTATTTATATTACTTTTGGCAGATGACATAGCTCTTCTGTCGGAAACAATAGTTGGGCTACAGATGCAACTAAATAGTCTACATAGGGCAGCAACAGCACTCAATCTGAATGTGAATATGAATAAAAGTAATATAGTTGTATTTAGAAACGGTGGGCAGTTAGCTGCTAGTGAACATTGGACTTACAATGGAATCCTTATGCCTGTTGTTAATGTTTATAAATATTTAGGCATCTATTTTTCAACACGGTTGAGATTTACTGTTTCTTGTAAAAACCTTGCCTGCAGAGCAAAGTATGCGTTGTTATGTATATTGCAAAAATTACGTAAGTTAAAATGCAATTCTCTTGCTGTATATTTAAAACTATTTGACGCGCAGATACAACCCATTGTTCAGTATGGTGCTGAATTGTGGGAGCTAAGTAATTCTGCACACTTTTGTGAAAAAGTACATCTCTTTGCTCTGAAAAAGTTTTTATGAGTTCAGTTACAAACACCGAATGACCTTGTGTATGGTGAGACAAATAGATACCCTGTTTACACAAATTCTGCCGTTAGGTGCATGCTCTACTGGTTAAAGTTGACAAGAATGGATGAGTCAAGATTACCGCGAAAAGCATATAGAACATTATTTGAGTTAGACTCTCGTGATAAGACAAACTGGGCGTCTGATATTCGCTGTAAGTTATACATGTTTGGTTTTGGTTATGTGTGGTTAAACAAAGGTGTTGAGGGAGTGGAACAGTTTATCGCTGACTTGAAAGAAAGACTTGTACTTTGCAGATGGCAAGAATAGAATTTTCATGTCAAGAATAGTGACAGATTTAGTGTATAAGACTTTTTGCACAATAGCAATAGATAAAATGCATTTAACGTTAAATCTAGATAGACATATCAAAATTATTACAACAAGATTCAGAATGGGTATTTCAGATATTGCTGTACATAGATGTCGATACAAACAACATACCCCTGTTGATTTGATTTGTCCATTGTGTAAAGAAGAGAAAGAAGATGAAGTGCATTTTGTTCTGTGCTGTCCTTTACTAAACGAAATAAGAGAACGTCATATACATTTGAAATACTACAGATTTCCAAGTCTTTTCAGATTGTTTACTTCTAGCTTCCAATAATGAACGAACAACTAGAAATCTGTCCATTCACCTATACAAAGCATTTAAGTTACGATCTGTTCTTGTTTCTTAATGTAAAGCATTGAATCAGTTTTTGAACGTGTAAAATATCGAATGATTTCCAGATGCACCCCTTCACAGGGGCAATGGCCTATTTGTGAATAAAATATCCGTATCCGTATTCTCTCTCTCTCTCTCTCTCTCTCTCTCTCTCTCTCCACACACACACACACACACACACACACACACACACACACAACACACACACACACGCACACACACACACAAACCACAATCAGGGTTATCAGTCTACGTCATCACCCCTTAACTCTCTTCTTCTCTACCTCCCTCCCTCTGGCTGGCTTTCTATAGCAAACCGAAAACATTAGGACGCTCACATGTGCAGTGGAAACAAAGGAGCAGAGAATCTTAACGTAACTGTAGTACAGGTTGCCAACCCTGCTCCTTTCTGCCACGCCTCCCCCTCCTGCTTCTCTGATTGGGGCGCGCTTCTTGGGCGAAGATTTCTCTGGTCAGTCTCACTACAAAGAAGCAGCTGACTTCGTCTCTCCATTTCCTCCCACACCCACTCTGGTCGTAGGTACAATGGCCATAGGCCACCGCATGATCTGTCAATGCTCTATGCAAATTCCCTGGACAGGCCAGATGCTTAAGCCAGCACGTGTCTCACAGGAATGGACATCGTGATGAACACCAGGATCTTAATGACTGCATTTATGATCCCAATTACATTATTACACACCACAGGTGTTGGGAAGTGGCGGTCTCCCCGTCCCCCCTCTGCCTTTCAGATTACTAAACATATCTAATTTCTTTTGTATAATAGTACTATTGCCTCTGACAGCCTGTTAATCAGACAGGCAACAGAGGCGGGAAGTGTAGCTTAACAAACCGGGGAGATCGAACCTCCCCACTCGACTGCTCCACCAAAGGCTGTAAGATTTATTACAGTTAGTGAACCAACAACTAGCACTGGTGTATGCCAGAGTGGGGAACATTCCTCTCTCCACCTCTGATATCTTGTGTCAAGTTTCACTGATCAATACAGAAGAAATACTGGGTTCATACACTCCCTGCGACTGTCCCAGCACAATATCAAGAATCAATGCATCCACAAGGCCAAGCAGTAACTGAGCAGCCTGCCTACCAGATGAGTAGACTGGTCACCAGTAACTGGAGAGATGTCTACTCTCCTCTCCTCTCCAACACTGGGTAAGTTTTGACCTACCAGGTGGAATCCAGCTCAAGCTGTCAAAGGATTACCCCCCTTTATGACGATGTCAGACACCAAGCCACATTCTATATATTTGAGTCTAACCCACACCTTAATGTAGTATCCTTTTAGCATTCCATTAAAGACCAAGGAACACAGTTCTGAATGAATGCCGTACCATGTAGACTTCCTTCAGAACCAGAATTGACGTCAGTGTGCTCCAAGAGCGATCATTGGAGAGGCCAGGCTCCGGCAGTCCTCTTCAGCTCTCCCATAACTGTGTGGGGCTGCTAAGAAACTGGGAAACGGTCAGAATAGAGTTTGACATGGCTTATGCAGGAGCAATGTTCTGAGCCCTCTGTTGAGTTTCAAGGCTACTAACCAAACCGAGTCTCCCTGTCAGCACACGACCTCCTGTAATCTAGTACTCGCTGGTGGAATCCATCCAGGAGTAATCTGCCGCGTGGTGTAGCCAGCATGCTTCAGATCCAAGACCGAGGCAGTGACTGGGCGTTGAGAGTCGGCCCTAAAAGTCCGACCATCCGTCCAGTCCACTACAGCGCTGCTATCCACGGCGGGACTTCCCCACAGCCAGGAACGGTCAGGAGGATCCGTTCCTACTGGCCGAAAGGAGACATATCTCCGAAGAGAGCCCTCCAGACAGCCAACGACCGTCCTTTTCAGAACCAGTCTAGACAGAGAGCGTCATGGTGTTTGACGTAAAACACCGTGACGTTTTTCTCTGATCGATGCGAAAACTACGAATAGGATCAAAGCTTCAACCCGTCAAAGCTTCAAGCCGTCAAGGCACAAGTCTACAGACAACACCAAAACTCGACGTCAAGTCGCGACGTCAGCGATCGTTGTACGACGCAGGTGGTCAACAATCTTTATAATACTTCACTTGATCTAGTAGAGTCGTAGTAGTCGTGTGCGCGGAGTAAGACGTAATTTGATGATATTTGATTGTAGAATTCTTGTTTGACGTCATTTAACACGTCATTGTGATGGACCATATTTCGTCCAGTCCCAAATTTTGGGGACACGTTTGACCGGAACAGATAAACCTGTAAAACCGGTTGTACAACTACCTTTTACTACTACTTGTCTGATGGTGTTCTATACAGGCATTTTGTCAACAGTGATATCTCTTTTGATCAGGTTGTTGTTCCGGTTGAACTTCGACCTAAAGTGTTGGCCGTGGCGCATGATCTGATTCTGTCATGTTATTGTGGTTCTCGACGTACTCTGTCTAGAGTTCTTAACAAGTTCTTTTGGCCTGGAATGACTGTTGATGTAGCGAAGTATGTTGCTTCCTGTGATGTGTGTCAGAAGACTGTATCAAAGGGTAGAATTTGTCCGGTACCCCTTGCGTCTGTTCCACTCGTCAGTTCTCTGTTTGATCGTGCTGCTGTGTCTACTTCTGATGTTGTACCAACAGTTTTTCTTTCACAGGGTACTTCAGTGCCTTGGTCAGAGATAGCACCTTTGACTTGTGACCAAGAACAGGTTTCTTCGGAGTGTTCTCCAAGAGTTGGTCTTTCTGTGGATCCCTCTCCAGAGTCTGATGTTCGTAAAGTGGTTTGTACAGTTGGTGTCGTCCAGGACTGTGATGTCGCTTTACTCATTCCCACTTTAGCTGTTCTGATGGCGTCTTCTATGCCAGATGAAGATGTCGATTCAGTACAGTTTGATTGTGCTTTGTCTGACAGCAGTTCCAGGGAGTTGCGTGCAATCTTTGATGATTTTCAGGACACTTTGACTCCTAAACCAGGTTCTTTCTCAGGTGATGTACTCTTGGAGATCCCTCTTACAACAGATGTCCCTGTTAGAAAGAAGTGTTACGACATCCCCTTTCTGCAAAAGAGGTTGTTGAGAGAGAGATTGGCATCATGTTAGATCTTGGTATCATCAAGCCATCAAATAGTCCATATGCCTCTCCAGTTGTGTTGGTCAGGAAGAAAGATGGTACGTGTCGATTTTGCATTGATTTCAGATCTTTGAACAAGATTACCGTCTTTGATGCTGAACCTATTCCTGACGTTGAGAGTTTTTTGCAAGGTTAGCTGATGCTCAGTTTTTCACAAAGATAGACTTTGCAAAAGGATACTGGCAGATGATGGTTAAGCCCGAGGATCGTCCGAAGATGGCTTTTACAACACGCATGTGTCTATTCCAGTTTGTCAGGATGCCTTTCGGACTTGTGTCGGCTCCTGCAGTGTTTGCACGTATGATGCGTATGCTGGCTGTAGATCAGTTTTCTGCTATCAACTTCTTTGATGATATTCTTGTGCACAGTGTGTCATGGGATGCTTATCTTAGTCATGTGAAGGGTGTGCTTTCTTGTGTGAGGTCTTTCAATCTCACAGCTCGTCCCTCGAAGATCGGGGCAGGCTTTCGTTCACTTGATTTTCTTGGTCATGTTGTTGGAGGCGGTACTATGCGTCCTGAAGGGAAGAAGGTTGATAAGATTTTGAAGACATCCACTCTTACTACCAGGAAGCAGGTCAGATCTTTGTTGGGGCTGCTCAGTTTTTACAGGAAATATGTTCCTGGGTTTGCTACTTTCAATGCTCTACTGTCTGATTTGATCAAAGAAGCTGGTCGTGCTGGAAGGTCTGTTTCTTGGACTCCTGAGTGTGCTGAAGCTTTGACGAAGATTCAGGGTATCTTGTCTTCTGCATCTATGTTGTTGTTGTTACCTAGGTTGGGTAATCCTTTTATTCTCAGGACTGATGCTAGTTCTGTTGGTTTGGGTGCTGTGTTGCTTCAGGAGTGTGATGATGTTCTTCACCCAGTCGTGTTTGCTAGCCGAAAGTTGCTGGATCGTGAGAAGGCGTACAGTACTATTGAGTGGGAGTGTTTAGCCATTGTCTGGGCTGTGCAGAAATTTGTTAGGAGTTCTTGTTCCAAGTACAGCCAGTTCCAGGTTCATCGAATGTTTTTGCTGATTTTTTCTCACGTTCATGTGAAAATCAGTTGATCCCTTAAGAAGTTACTTTCTTTGTGTGTACTGCAGTTTTCTGATGCTCTTTTGATGTATGATTTCTGGATTTTTGCATTCTGCTGTTTGTTTACTTCTTCTTCAAAAAACAATTTGGTCATTGTTCTTTTTGAGGAGGGGAAGTATTGTGACGGACCATATTTCGCCATGTCCCAAATTTTGGGGACACGTTTGACCGGAACCGGTAAACCTGTAAAACCAGTTGTCCTCTTTACCTGACAGTTACTCACCTGTGTTTTGTGCAAGTCAGGTGAGCGAAAATTTCCCTTCAGTCTCCGCAGAGCTACCGGCCGAGCAACTTAATCAGAGAGCCGAAGGGAGACTGAGGGAAGATTTTCACTGGCAGTCAGTTCCCCATGTATCGGTGAAGCCCCGTGTCCGACCTGGAACTGACCACCATCCGGGTGTGGGGTGCAGCCCGCCATTAATAAGCACTGGTAATATAATCCAGTGTGTACATGTAGATCAGAAGGTTTGAGAGACATGCCACGCAAGCAGACAGAATCATCAACTGAAGCAATTGAAATGGCAAGTGATTTTCCTAAGTTCAAAGCTGAAGATGAATCCCTAGGTTTAACTGGCAAGGATCTGGCCGACTATATGAAAGATATGTGCAAGCATAAACAAGATGCAGCTGAGCACACGGAACAGCGCAAATTAGAAGGCAAAGAACGCACAAGGAGAGAAGAGCACGAAGCCATAGAGTGTGCAGAGCCACAGGAAGATGTAAGATTGTTGTGTGGATAGATCTGTCTGGCAAGTCAGAAAAAGATCTGCCAGAAATGTTTATAGTGGAAATGTTCACAGAATCTCTGTCCGCGGATCAAGCACACTATGTGCATGAGAAGCAAGCAGCTACAAAAGATGAGGCTATAAAGGCAGCTGAGGCATACGAAAATATTCGAACTAAAGAACGTAACAGTCGCTCCAGCCATAGTGAACACAATGTGCGGAATCAATATCAGGAATCAATATCAGCCTAGAGAAAGCCACAACAGTTCACCCAGTAGTGGGCGTAGATCTGTTAGTGCTGAGAGGCCTGAAACAGATAGTCGTAGTAACTATACTGGTGACTTCAGTGCACAGCGCCAACGCTGTTATGAGTGTGGTGGCCCATATTACACACGAAATTGTAAAAAAAGGGAGAGAAAACCTGAAAAGGCAGCGGCAGTGCTGCCCATAGTATCTTTGAGCGCCATGAATGAGAAATCACCACTATGGCATCAATGTCAGCAGATTCCATTCAATCCTAACTGCACAGTTGAGACAGAGGGCAAATCTGTCTCAGCACTGCGAGACACAGGAACTACTCTGACTGTTGTGGACAGCCAACTTGTCCCAGTCAGTTGTCTCACTGGAGAATCAAGGGAGTTTACACTGGTTATGTCTAATGTAAAGAAAAATCTACCTTTAGGCGGCGGCCATAGTGAGCCGTGGTTTTGATGGCCGTGTCCCGCCCGGCAGAACGGATCCGTGAAAGCGGCCATGGATAATCTGTGCTAGATCTATCACTATTCTTTATATGAAAATCCCATTCCTGCCACCTACATAAAATTAATCTTTCCCTAAAATCATGCAAAAAAAGCAATTATTTCTTCTACACCTTGATTTTTATAGTGGATATTTGAAGCCCAGTTTCTTTTGTTGTGTGAATCTAGATCTAGCAGTATCCTATAGGCTTTGCAAGGAGAGAGAGAGAGAGAGAGAGAGAGAGCAATTTGTCAGTGAAAATTCAAGAGCACAGTTCTTTTCCTTACCCGGTGAGCTGTGAAACTGACGGTTTGCACGACGGGTTAAAAATTCCAGGTCGGCCCAGATCCACTGTAGCTACCTGCAGCCGTAATTGATGACACCACAGAGGAGTTGAGCTGGGCAGGATTTTTTTACCAGGCCGTGCAAAGCTGAATTGCTAGTAATGGACCAACCTGTTAAACCAGTCTTACTAGGAAATGCATGTAAGATGGAAGTAGATGGTAAAACCTGTGTATGCATGCACAGAGAGCACAGCAGCACAAACGCGCACACAAGCTAAAAGAGAAAAAGAACCTAAAAATATGAAAACAGCTTCAAAGCCAATGCTGTCGATGAATCCTTAAAAACTAGCTCAGGAACAAAAGTGGGACAGCAGCTTAAGTCATTTGTTTGACAAAGCTGAAAAGAAAGAACGTCATGAGGCAAGAGGGAAAAGCACAGAGTAGGCCTCCTACACCCTTACGCCGCCAAAGTCGCATTTCTGCGACCATGTGGCTCACCGCCGACGTCGCCGAAATGTGACCAACTAGGGTTACCTAACCCCCGATATTCTCACTCTCCAATCTGATGAGACAGAAAGCCAGCAATAAAGTCATAGTTGCAGGATTCCCTGACCTGTGCTCACAGCCATTTGCTTCATCTGAGCGCTATTCAGTTAAGTGGGGTTTTTTTAACAATTTTTACTGACCTTTTCCATTCACTATGACGTCACAAACAAGTACTTCAGGTATTCTACCTAGCCGAACATTTACCACAGATCAGGTGCTGGAAATATTGAATAGGCGGTCAGTTGATCCTGATTCAGATGCAGAAGACCCCGATAGTCACCAGGAAACATTATGGGATAGGCAGAGACCAAATTAGCACAAAGAGAGACTGACACTGTTGCCAAGTAGAGAGTAGTCAGTGGTAGCAGGCAGTGTGGCGTGTGCAGGTTTGGTGCTGGCTCTGGGCCAACTAGCAGTGACTGACTTGAAAGCCATGTGCGTGAAGACTTTTGATAGGGGGCGACCAACAACTAAGACAGAATGAACTGTGAGCGCAGCTGCTTGCAATGGATCAAGGTCGAAGGGGGCGTGGCTGACTGAGTTGGAGTGGAAATTATGTGACCAGCTGAACTCATACGCCCTAGGAGAATTGCTCCACAGGTTCTAGAGACCAACAGGCAAGTGAAAGAGTTTGTTTTCATAAAAAAAAAATTATTGCTTTCAACAGTGAGAGTGAAAAGGATGTGTGTGCATGTGTGTGTGTGTGTGTGTGTGCGCATGTGTGTGTGTGTGAGTGTGTGTGCGTGTGTGTGTGTGTGTGTGTGTGTGTGTGTGTGTGTGTGTGTGTGTGTGTGTGTTCCCTTTTTCTTTCTTTCATGTGTGTACCAGTTAAGTGGGGCATAAGAAAGTGTGTGTGTGTGTGTGTGTGTGTGTGTGTGTGTGTGTGTGTGTGTGTTGTGTGTTCCCCTTCCCTTTTTCTTTCTTCCATGTGTGTGCCAGTGGGTTGTAAGAAGTTTGGTGTGTGTGTGTGTGTGTGTGTGTGTGTGTGTGTGTGTGTGTGTGTGTGTGATTGCTTTTCTGCATCACCTCATTAGTCATATCAATAATGATTCCACTGAATGTTGTTTCAGGAGTGCTAATGAACAAGGATGATTTTCAACCTGTGGATTACTTTCAGCTCTTCTTCTGCTGTTGGATTTGTGGCTGTTTTTTTTTCATTTTCCTGTTCAAAATACTCTCTAGTCTTCATTTGGTGAGTGGAGTATTTTTCCTTCTTTGTTCAGAGTTTGATGGCATGTTTTCTTCTTTTTTATGTTGAGACTAAAGATAACATTCAATTTTTTGTTTTGCTTTTTTTTTTGCACTTGAAATGATCAAACATTTGAAATTTTTGTTGACTAACCATTCTATAATTTAACAAAAGTACAATTTATTTCCTCCATTTCACAAAAAAAAAAAAACAGCATGAGAATTGTTTGCTTGTTTCCAGAGATATCCGCATTTCACACATGCTGGTATGAAATAAGAGGGTTTTTTCTTTATGGCTGGCAATGGGGATTTATGCAAACAGAACGTCTGGTGGTGAAAGGGTTAAATTAAGAATGGCGTACTCTGATGGAAACAAAAAGAGGATTCCATTGAATACCACTGAGTAGTGGTGCCCAAACGATGCAGAGCAGAAGTACTTAGGATTGCCCATGACACCCCTATGACAGGTCATCTGGCAACTAATAAAACAAGAGACCATATAGTGAAAGACTTCTATTGGCCTGGCATGTTAGGAGACATTTCCAAATATTGTGCATCCTGTGACGCATGCCAGAGGAGCACGAGCAAAGGCAAAGTAAAGAAAGCGCCACTTGAGAGAAGCAAGTTAGTGGGCGCACCTTTCCAAAAGGTCACAGTCGACCTAATAGGCCCCATCAAACCAGCTTCCATCAGAGGCAGCAGGTAACCATGGTGGACTATACCATCAGTCGCCCAGAAGCGAGCTGCCTGAAAACCTGCAATGCTGCCACAGTAGCAGAGGCTCTGGGATAATGTCACGTCTCGGCATACCAGAAGAAATAGTGACCAACAACGGCACCCAGTTTACCTCTGAATTCACGGACGAAGTAAATAGACTCCTCAGTATCAAGGGTCATCATACCACTCCGTACCATGTACAGTCCCATGGACTTGTTGAAAAGATAAATGGCATGCTCAAACACATGCTGAAGAAAGTATGCATGGAGCAACCCTATGAATGGGACAGGTGCATGCCAGCACTGCCATTTGCATACATGGAAGTGTCACAGAACTCTGCCAGATTATCACCCTTTGAACTCTTGTTCATTATGACTGTGATAGGTCCAATCCAAGTCCTCAAGTAAATGTGGACTGACGACGAAATGGACAAAGAAGATCGCACCAGTGCAAAATATATCACAGACCTGAAGAACAGGATAAGTGACACCTTTTATTGGCAGGGGAGAACCTCTCACTGGCAGCTGACCAGCAGAAGAAAAACTTCGATATGCATGCCAAGAGGAGATCCGCCAAAGCAGGCAGCAAGATGCTAATTCTGGTACCTGAAAAATACAAGCTGCAGTTGACGTGCAAAGAACCATGCCTCATAACAGAGAAAGTAAACGAAGTAGACTACAAGGTTGATGTGAATGGGAAAGAAAGACTTTCCCACATCAACCTCCTCAAAAAATATGTCGACAGAGGCGATGAGAAAGGTGGCATTGCTGTGGTAGTAAGCGAAGACTACCCAGAAGGGAAGATTCGAGAGAATGTTCCAGCAGAACCCAAAGTATCCCCGTGTTGTCCCTCAATAAAACTGAAACCTACAAGGATGCAGCCATCAGTGAGAAACCGACTGCCAAGCAGAAGCAGACTCCAGAAAATTTAACCTCAACGCACAGGAGAATTTTTGCAGATCTTCCTGGCAAAGCAGAACTGGAGACCTGTGAGCTAGAATTAAGCCAGAGTGAACCCAGTACCCCTTCCCACATTCCAAAATAGATGCGGTAAAGGACAAAGTCAAGGCTATGCTTGACATGGATGTCATAGAACCAACAGTCTCACTGTACAATATATCCTTAGCGCTGGTGTGTAAAAAGAATGGAAAGTCAGGTTCTGCATTCATTACAGAAAATTAAATGCAGTGGCCATATTTGATGCTGAACCTGTGCCAAACGTAGACCTGCTCTTCGCCAAATTGAGCAAGGCGAAATATTTCAGTAAGATCTACCTTTTACAGGGCTTTTAGCAGCTTTCTATGAAAGAGGAAGACAGGCCCAAAACCGCATTCTCCATGCCCACTGGCCAGTACCAATGGAAACGAATGCTGTCCGGTATGAAGAACGCCAGTGCAGTGTTCTCAAGAATGATAAGAAAGCTGCTATTGCCATCCACTGTGATGACGTGGAAAACTTCAGGATGACATACTGATCACCACAGAAACATGGGGTCAGCACATGGAAACCCTAGAGGCTGCACTCATGTGTCTTGAAAAAACAAACCTCACAGCAAAACTCAGTAAATGCTATTTGGGGTTCGAGGAGTTGTCCTTCCTTGGACATCGAGTGGGTAGGGGAGTCATGCTTCCCAAAGACAAAAAGATTGAAAAGATCAAGATCGCAGTTCATCCCAAACCAAAGACTGCCGTTAGAGCATTTTTGGGTTTGGCGTCGTACTATCACAAGTTTGTGTTAACTTTGCACAGATAGCTACCCTGCTAACAAAACTTATAAAGGAATGTCAGCTGGATGAAGTTCGTTGGAATGATAAGTGCGAGAATGCCTTCAACTCACTTAAAGAAAAACTGATGAGCTCACCTATCCTCAAGCTGGCTGATAGTGAGAAACCATTTCTTCTTCGGACAGACGCTTGTGACAAAGGGCTAGGAGCAGTCCTATTACAAAAGCATGACGATCAGCTCATGCCAGTAGCATATGCTAGCAAAAAGCGGAGTACAGCTATGCGATGAGAGAAGGAATGCTTAGTAATTGCTTGGGCCATAAAAAAAAGTTTGAAGCGTACCTGTATGGCCGACAATTTTATCAGCAGACAGACTGTCAGCCTCTCTGATACTTACAGAAAAATAAAACTGAAAATGGGAGACTGATGCGTTGGGCCATTCAACTTTTCATGATTTTCGGATACGGATCATTCCTGGAAAAGAAAACATCGGCGCCGACTAAGTGAGTTGCGCGTTCTAATGCCGTGAGTCGACAGCATGTTTGGCGATGATGCTGGCAAGTTTGAGGTTACTCCCATGAAACCAGGGTGTGGTTTACCAGTCTGTATAGTCTTAGAAAAACTTGTAAAATCTGTCCTCACTTGGTTAGTGTCAAATGGGCTACGAGTGGATGTAGTCAAGGTGCAGTGTAGAAGCAATGATGTTGTTGCGAGCTGCGTGGAGCAGCAATATTAATGCTTGCGCCTGAGGAGGGCAAGTATGGAGTTAGCAGCTGTGATTGCGCTTCTGGGAAGCAAGCAGCGAATAGGGTCAAAGCTTCAAGCCGTCAAGGCACAAGTCTACAGACAACATCTATACTCGACGTCAAGTCACGACGTCAGCGATCGTTGTACCACGCTGGTTGTCAGCTTCAACGGAGAACAGGCCAGCATATTTATATCTGTGATAGCAGGAGAACTTTTCTTTTAGTCATCAAGATTATTATTGTAGAGACTGAGAAGCTCGTGCTCAAGTTATGGGAAGTAGATAATCAAGGTAGTAAGGAATCTTATTTTCAAGAGACTGTGAAAAGATACGAACACACGGACTTGAAGGGTCTTAAAATTGTGTGAATGGTGTGCCGTGTATCGTGTAAGTTTAGGTTAGATTGTGTAACATTTTACTGATGAATGTAGGAAATAAAATGTGTTTTGAATTTTTATTGATCGTTTATGTGACTGATTTGATTGAGAGAGTCAAAGTGAAACCAAAGTAAATTATAAGGCACATCCTTGACACTTTATAACAACAACCGAAACTTGGTGCGTAACAGACAAGATGAAATGGGAGAAATTAGCCGAAAGACTGATTCAACTGAATTTCTATTGATTTGTATACTTTACTCTTTCAAACACAAGTAAAGTTGATGTTTGAAACTGCACTGAACTTAGTCAGTTATTTGTTGTTCATACATTATTTCACGGTTGAACTTCTTCCTATTTCTGCCTGTCACTTGGAGCACATGCACTTTTAAGTCCATAAGCCTAAAGTGAATTATTCCTTAGCCATCCTTGGGTATGTTAATATTCTTGAGACAAATAAAGAAATTTCTTTCGATGACTAGTGCTTGAAAGTTGCTCCTTCTATCACTTGTAAGGGAGAGGATGGAGATGAAATTTTGATATGCCAATTACTCTATAATTCTAATAGAGAAATCATTCTTAGTCCTTCCCCTAGAGGACAACAGCTGCCAGCCCTATTCGTCACACATTTTACCAGGTTTGAATTCGAGGGCAGAAGGTCATATACAGATCTGAGGTTGAAGCTGATCCTGAGAGGTGCCATGTGACATATGTCATTCCAGTTGAGACTTCTTCGGAGAGTGTGTTCCCATGTAGTCCACTGCCACTGTTAGCCTTGCTAGACTGCCTCCTGGATTCCCCTTGCATCCTCGTCTTTCTTCCACTCTTGTGTTACCATTGGAGTTTGTTGTACTGAGTCTATCATCCGGCAGTAAGACATAGATGACTCGTCCATTACAAGTGTTCTAGATGTTTGTCCATGGTCGTCATGTTGAACATGTCTTTCAAGACTACGAGGAATGATATACTACTTTTGCTGTTGCAGCTTGTTCATGTTCGTCTTATTGAACATATGCTCAGAAACACGTACGTACACGTAAACGTGCACGCGCACACACACACACACACACACACACACACACACACACACACACACACACACACACACACACACACACTTACTCACACACACACACACACACACACACACACACACACACATGTACACACACATGTACATACGCACACACACACACACGCACACACACACACACGCACACACACACACACACATACACGTACGCATGCACGAATATAAGCACGCGAGCGCGCGCGCGCACGCACGCACACACACACACACACACACACACACACACACACACACACACACACACACACACACACACTCATAAGCACACTCATAAGCACACACACGCACTCAAACACACACTTCGAATCATTCATTGTGCTTGCTAGTGTGATTTGTCCGTGATTATCATATTGAAGACGTCTTGGCGGACAACAAACAAACCGTTCATTGCGTTTCCTATTGTAGGGTTATTTTTTACATTGACAATTGTGGGGAGAAAAAATACATTTTTCATTTTGTGTGCTACCGCAGTCTGAATACGAAAAATATATGATTCATCACGTTTGGTAGAGTAGTTCCTCTTTCGTTGTCTTCCTCAACACGAACCAGAAGGCAAAGATGAACTTTTCATTATAGGCGATCCACATCTTTTTTTTCTCCTTGTTTAATTTTGAACCAATGTTGAAAGATTAAGCCGAATTACGGGTCATGACAAATATGAATGAAGTGGGGGTTATTGATGTTCTTTCAACTGAACACTTGTTTCAAGACAGAGTCCACTTGTTCGCTAGATAGGGATGACTTAGAGATTGCCCCACATTCATTTTATTGAGTATTTGACAAATATGCGCATTATATAGGTTCTTTCAAAAATCCTCACTGCAGAAATTGGAGCTAGGGGGTTTGTAGGAACGTCTGCATACAGCCTCATGAAACAGCTCTCAGTTGCAGGGAAGGAAAAAACCAGAGCCCTGAAAGCAATGGCAGAAGCGGCAGAGAGGTGTTCAAGCTGGATCTGGTCAAGGAGGAACAAAAGTGAACTTCATAAGGCTTAATTTCCCTACAAATATCAGGTGTCCCTGTGGCTCAGTGGTTAAAGCGCGAGTCATTAAGTGGAAAATGAGCATGTCCAGAGGGTCATGGGTTCGAATCCCAGCCATGGCTCGTCCCAAGATGGAAAAAAAAGGGGCAGCAGAGGGACATCCGGAGTCATGAACCGGGTGTGGCCCAACCCCCCTAGAGTGTCAGGAGATAAGGGCCGAAACACTTGCTTGAAGGGGGCTTCTCTTCTGAGGACTCTCTGCTGCCACGCTCTCCACGAGTTTCTTTCTACTGATGCATGGGTAAACCATTGACTTCCGGGAATAGGCCGGAGGACGTCCGGGAAAGACCGGAGGACACTGGGAAAGACCAGAACCAAGGGCTCTGTGGGCTGGCTCCCCACTTTGCCTTAAACATGTGGCTACTAAGAATAAAAGGAAAAGATGCTCCCAGGATTCACCGAAAGGGGGAGAGAATGATGAATCCATCGGTGCTCAACCAATCATGACTGCAAATCCCAAACAGACTATGAACATGGACCAAATGGAATATCCATGTGTCTGTGGAAAGCGTTTCGCGACCACCCGTGGCATGAAGATCCACAGAACAAAGATGGGATGTGTGAAGACTCATCTGAATGAGCAGCAGCGCACTGCATCAGCAGATAAGACGTCGGAAGACCAAGGCCAGGATTTAAACCACAGTGCCAAGGACATCCACGCTGTTGGTTCGGATGAGGAATTTGCACAGGCCCACGATGCCAGGCGCCTGAAACTCAACCTGCCACGAGCAAACGAAACTGAAGATTGGGAGAAACTGGATGCAAAAATCGTCCAAAGACTCGATGCACTGATAGGGAAAAGCACCCTGGAACACAAACTAGCCACATATGGGGACATTGTGTATGCCACATGTAGAGACGCCTATGGAGCAAAACTACCCAAAGAGAAAACACCTCCAAAGAAATCCAGACGCCAAGAAAAGATGGACAAGATCAGGGTCCAAAAGAAAAACCTCAAGATGCAAATGAAGACCGCATTGCCAGCTGAAAAACAAGGCTTGGAAAAACTGTGGAAACACCTGAAAGAAAAACACAGCGCCCTCAGCAAAGCAGAATCTGCGAGGAAGAGGAAGAGCAAAAAGAAGAAGACACAAGAGCGCTTCTTCAGAGACCCCTTCCAGTTTGCCAGAACACTGTTTGAGCAGCCAAAATCTGGGACCCTAAGTGTGGACAAAGGAGTTCTTGAGCAGCATCTGAGGAAAACATACTCTGACCCACAGAGCAAAGCACCACTCGACATTCAAGGTCTGGTGTGGCCAACCAACCCTGAGGAACAGTTCAATGGCAAGCCTCCAACGTTGGCGGAAATCAAGAAGGTGGTCGACAAAGCCAGAGCCAAATCATCACCAGGGCCAAACGGAATACCTTACCAGCTTTACAAGAAATGTCCCAAGGTGCTGGAGTGGCTCCACAGGCTGCTGCGATCGGCTTGGAGAAACCAGAAGATCAGCGGCCAGTGGATGACGGCAGATGGTGTGTACATCCCCAAAGAGCAAAACTCAAGTGACATCAGCCAGTTCAGGCCAATATCACTACTGAACGTCGAAGGGAAAATCTTCTTCTCTGTCATGGCAGCAAGGCTGACCAAGTACTCATGGAAAACAAGTACTTGGATGTGTCAGTCCAGAAAGGTGGCATCCCAGGCGTGGCTGGCTGTGTAGAACACGCCACAATGATCTGGGACGCAATCCAAAAAGCAAAAACAGAAAAGAGAGACCTGGACGTAGTGTGGCTTGATCTGGCAAACGCATATGGATCTGTGCCCCATGAGATGATACAGTTGGCTCTTGAGATGTACCATGTGCCAAAGAACATCCGCGACATGCTCAAGAAGTACTTCAATGGCTTCTCAATGCGGTTCTCTACCAAGGAGTACACAACAGACTGGATCAACTTGGAAGTGGGTATTGCAATGGGCTGTGCAATTTCCCCAATACTGTTCGTGCTGGCAATGGAACTCATCTTGAAAGCAGCAACAAACAACGCGAGACAAACAGACCTTGGCGATGGATACAAGATGCCTCCTCTCAAGGCCTTCATGGATGACACTACAGTGATTTCATCCAGAGAAGACGAGACACGTCATGTGCTGGAGAGGCTGGACGACATAGTTGCCTCATCCAGAATGAAGTTCAAGCCAAAGAAATCACGGAGTCTCTCACTGAGGAAAGGAAAAGTGGCCGTTCCAACAGTCACAGAAGAACCAGTCAAGAGCCTTGGAAGATGGTATGATGATACGCTGAAAGACACACAAAGAGCAAAAGAAACCAAGCAGATGGCGGAGGAAGGCTTGGAGACCATTGACCAGTGTGGGCTCCCTGGCAAATACAAGGTCTGGTGTTTGCAGTTCATGCTGATACCAAAGCTCCTATGGCCTCTGATGATATACGACATCTGCACCAGCATGGTGGAGGCAATGGAAGCCAAAATCAACAAGTTCACAAGGAAATGGCTTGGTGTCCCACCCTGTCTGACTGACATAGCGCTGTACTGTCGCCAAGCAAAGCTGAAACTACCACTGAAATCCATCCTGGAGGAATACAAAGCAGGGAAGATCAGACTTCAAAGCATGCTGGAGGACTCAGGAGACAAGGTGGTAGAAGCAATCAAGCCCCAGCTGAAGACAGGCAGAAAATGGAAAGTTCAAGAGGCGATGGATTCTGCAAAAGAAAGTCTCAAGATCAGAGAAATAACAGGACACACACAGACCAACAGACAAGGACTGGGGGTGACCAAAACTGAATGGTGGTCAAAGGCCAAAGGAAAAGCCAAAAGAGACATGATGATTCAGGAGATGAGAAAAGAAGAAGACCAAAAAAGACTCCAAAAAGCAGTCCAGCAGAGCCAGCAAGGGCAATGGACAACGTGGGAGAATGCACTCCAAAGAAGTCTCACTTGGAATGACATTTGGCACATGGCCCCTCTCAGGATCAGCTTCATTCTCAGATCTGCATATGACCTTCTGCCCTCAAATGCAAACCTGGTGAAGTGGGGGAAAACAGACGATCCTGCATGCCCCCTCTGCCATGAAAAACAAACAGTGGAGCATGTCCTAAGCTCATGTAAAGTAGCCCTGGCTCAAGGAAGGTAAAATGGAGGCACAACCAAGTGCTCAAAGAAATTGTACAAGTAGTCTGGGCTAGTACCAACACCATAAAAGGGAAAATCAGGACTCCAAAAGCACCCGCAACATTCTTCACGGCAGGAGGCAGCAAATCATGGCCAAGAACAACAGTGCCACTCGAAACATGCAGGCAGAGTCTGCTGGACGGGGCAGATGACTGGGAGTGCACTGCAGACCTCCCAGAATGGAAGAGTCACCCAGAGATCATCAGCAAGAGTGGCATGAGACCAGACATAGTAGTCCACTCTAAGTCAACCAAGCAGCTGATCATGATCGAGCTCACGGTGCCATATGAGAACAGAATGGAGGCAGCTCAAATCTACAAGACTGAAAAGTATGCTGATCTGGCAAACAGCCTGAGGAGAGAAGGCTATCAGGTCAAAATCCTCACTGCAGAAATTGGAGCTAGGGGGTTTGTAGGAACGTCTGCATACAGCCTCATGAAACAGCTCTCAGTTGCAGGGAAGGAAAAAACCAGAGCCCTGAAAGCAATGGCAGAAGCGGCAGAGAGGTGTTCAAGCTGGATCTGGTCAAAGAGGAACAAAAGTGAACTTCATAAGGCTTAATTTCCCTACAAATATCAGGTGTCCCTGTGGCTCAGTGGTTAAAGCGCGAGTCATTAAGTGGAAAATGAGCATGTCCAGAGGGTCATGGGTTCGAATCCCAGCCATGGCTCGTCCCAAGATGGAAAAAAAGGGGCAGCAGAGGGACATCCGGAGTCATGAACCGGGTGTGGCCCAACCCCCCTAGAGTGTCAGGAGATAAGGGCCGAAACACTTGCTTGAAGGGGGCTTCTCTTCTGAGGACTCTCTGCTGCCACGCTCTCCACGAGTTTCTTTCTACTTTCCGTCCTTCCCGTTGAACACTTCTTGAAAGGCAAAGACCAATAATTCATTTGAATAGATATGAATGATCCAAAGGTTTACCCACATTCCTCTTATTCAACACCTGCTTAATGACAAAAACAAATACCTGTTTATGACAAATATGAGTGCCTTGTTGTTTGATTATATTTGTCTTATTGAGCAACTTAGTATCTAAAGCACAAAGCGAAAGACAAGTAATCCATAATAACAATTATGAGTGGTCCAGAGGTTTGTCAACATTTATTGTATTGAAACGTTTTTTTTTTTTTTAAACATCTCTTAATTGAAGAGATGTGTGCATAAACAAATCATTGAAAACTGAAACAACAAGCAAATGCTTATGATGTGCTCAGTGACCGAAAATGTAACAACAATAAACACATCGGCGGATTGCATAATCAACATTGATACGTAAGAGAGAAAGAAAAATGTTTAATATCATATGGAAAAATTTGTAGAAATTCTTAATTTGAATTAAAAGACAGGAAAGAAGATAGAACAGATCAGAAGAATCTAACAGCGACGCAACTAGGCAATCTACACAACAAACACAAAAACGTGTTGAAAGACAAAGGTAATAAGTTATCATGACAAACCTGCTTTGCCCTTATTCGTGTTATTGAGCATTTGTTCAAAGACAGAAGATAAGGGGTCAGGCGGACAGACTGACAGAAGTGGCTGTGTTAATATGAAGGTCCCATTGTGTGTGAAACTGAATATAGTCTTTGAGACAGAATAACACAAACGCAGTGTCAAAGACATGAAAAATGATAATCAAGGCTTTTCGCCTACAAACATTAGTTATTATGACTAATAGGAAAGTACCCTTTTAAGTAATAGAATGAAACTTAGTATTTTAAGATTAAATTGAGTAATAATTTTGGGTTCCCTCGCGGAGAGAGCGAGATGGAAACACGTGATATCACATTTTGCTACAATGTCTCTGCATAATACAGTAGACTTACTTATCTGAGCCACTGTCAAACAGCAGATACTTTCAAACTGATCTTACTCATTATAACTGATCACTCACTTTCAAACTGATCTTACTCATTATAACTGATCACTCACTTCTTACCCACTGTCGCAAAAGTTATGTCTTCTGCAAAGACCTTCTTAAGATGTCACTGTAATCGCTTTTTACCGTTGTTCTTTTATGGAAAGTTAGAAGTTGAAACTGTTGAGATTTAAGATTTTTTTTTTCGTACCCATTGTATTTCACATAGGATGACGTGATAATGGCCATACTCATACAATGTTCAATAACATATCCATTATATTATAGGTACATCTTCATGAAACCCATCTTCAAAAATTTTTTCATACAATGATTAATTAAGTGAGCAAAATAAAGCAAACCAAACCAAACCAAAGACGAGTCGTTTATGCTCTGACAAATATCACTAATGTAGAAGATTATCCATAATCGTTATAATGAAGAAAAATTTAAAGACACAGACAAATAATTGATTTCGGATGCTCGCGTGATTTGATTGTGTTCTTTGATGCAGCACACGTTTCTAATTCCAGGCTTCGTAAGAGAGAGAGAGAGACAGACAGAACAGACAGACAGACAGACAGACAGACAGACAGACAGACAGAGACAGAGACACAGAGAGAGAGAGAGATACGGATACGGATAATTTAATCATTATTGGCCACAGCCCCTTATGATGGTGTGGATTACACATTGACAAAAATGATATTGTAAAGCATATTGATCAAAACGAAAACAGCACATACTCAAGAACAAACTGTGCTTCGGAATTTGAAGGCTTTGTATAGGTACAAGGCAAATTTTTAACAACATCCTCTTTAGTGCAGGCCATAAGTAAGATGAGTCTAAATACAGATGGTTGTCTGTAAAATTTAGGCGGAATGAACTCATCTCTAAGACCACTCAAGGCAGTATACTGCAATACAAAATGAACTTCATCTTCACATGCATTTTTGCATAATGGACAGGTGAGTTCAGTGTTGTAATGTTGCCTATAACGAAAACGATGAACAAAGATATCCGATATTCCCAATCTAAATCTTGTCATTATAAATTTCAGATGTCTGTCCATTTTCATTGACAAGTAAGTCGGAATATGATGCAAGGAGTTATACTGTCTATACAAATCAAATCTAGTACTATCATTTATGTGGGAATTCTATTCTTGCCATCTGCTATCAACCAGTCTTGTACGAACCATTCGGATAAAAGTCGGTTCATCTCCTACACCCTGATTTAACCAGACATATCCAAAGCCTAATTCACATGATTTAATTCTCAACCTTGTAGCCCAGTTTGGTTTTCCCCTAGCATCCAGATTACACAACATGTTATAAGCTTTCTTTGGTAATCTAGAATCATTCATTTTTATCAACGAATACATCTAACTGCAGAATTCAGGTATATTGGATACCTATTAGTTTCCCCATAAATCAAATCATTAAATGTTTGCAGTGAAACCCCAAGAAACCTCTTTAAAGCAAATAAATGTACTTTCTCACAATTTACTGCAGCTTTATCCAGATCCCAGATTTCAGCACCATATTGGACAATGGGTTGGACTTGGGAGTCAAATAGTTTTACAAATATTTCAAATGACTGATTTCCCAAACTTGATAATTTCCTCATTATACACAAAGCAGCATGTTTTGCTTTGCTTGCAAGCAAAGTTAAGATTTAATTTGGTCGAAAAATAAATTCCTAAATATTTGTAGACATTCACGACTGGCATAGGTATTCCATTATAATTCCAGTGTTCTCTTGCACCTAAATAGCTACCTTTCCTGAATACAATTATATTGCTTGTCTGCATTTTCACTGTCAGATGTAGAGAAGAAGCAGCATGCCATAAATTATTCAATTGTGTTTGTAAACCAATAACTGTTTCAGACAACCAAACAATATTATCTGCCAGAAGGAGTATAAACAATTCTAAAATGTCGTCAATGAACTGGCTCCATGCCTCCCATTATCTATAGCTTTAACTGTTAATTCGTTAATAAATAAAGAACATAGAATAGGACTACACACGTCACCTTGTTTAACACCACTAGTGCACATAATATAATCTGACAATTTCCCGCCACTTCTCACTCTAGATTTTACACCATTATACATACTTATAACACATTTATATAATTTTCCATGGATACCATTTTTCAACAAAACAGGCCACAAAATACTTCTGCTTATAGAATCGAAAGCTTTTTCAAAATCAATAAAGGCAACGTAGAATTTACGATTGAAAGAAAATTGCTTTTTGAATAAAAGCCATCAGAGTAAACATATGGTCTATAGTAGAGTTATTACGTTTGAATCCAGCTTGATATTCTCCCGTGAGATTATTTTCTTCTACCCATTCCTGTAAGCTACAGTTAATGATCGTGCTTATACAGCTATACGCTTACTGCTAGCATCACAAAGTGAAATGCCTCGGTAATTATTGGGATTGTTTACGTTTCCTTTCTTATAGAGGGGTATAACAATAGTTTCTGCCCAATTCTCAGGATATATTCCCTTGTCAAATAGAGAGTTGAAAAGGGTTACCAAGAAATTCAAAATGAGATCACATTTACAACCATATTTTATAAATTCTCCAATTGTACCATCTGGTCCTGAAGCCTTGCGTTGTTTGATTTTCCTAATGACAAAAAAAACTTCTTCTTTAGAGATTGGGCGATTTAAATTATCATTCTCCAGTTCTTCATTTTATTCACACTGTAAACATATTATCAGTATCAGTTTCTTTTGTCAGCAGTGTTTTCAAATGTTCAAACCAAGTGCCTATACTTACGTTATTTGAAGGCTGATTTTGTTTTGAAGATATCCTTTTCACTGTGTCCCAGAACTGTTTCTGACTATACACAGAAGACAGTATTTCTGCCATTAGTGTATCATTAAATTGTTTCCTCTTTCTCTTCTGTAAATGCTTATATTCACGTCTTGCCTTGCAATACTCGTAACGGTCTCCATCATCACATGAACGCACAAATTTATTCAACAATCTACGAACGTTTTTTTGTTTTTGTTGTTTTTTTTTTTACAGTAACCACATTCTGAATCAAACCAATCTTGGGATTCATTACTTCCTTTATGCCTTACTTCAATTTTCATACAGACAGCAGCTTCCATTATACACATGTTAAAGTAACGCAGTGCTCCGTTGATATCAAGATCAATCAAACTGAGTGCATGTGCAAGTCTGTTCGTGATAAGTTATTAGGCCTACAGAATCATTCCATACAAACTTTTCCAAGATGAGGCTGTTATCATTTAGTCTAGTGTTTGAGTTATCGTCTACACAACTGATATAAAGTTCTACAGGGATATGATCTGACTCAGTACGTGCACACACGTTTAGCTCACACGAATCACCAAAACACGCAAATAATTCACAAGACATTAAAAATAATCAATAACACTGCAGCCATTATCTGACGCGTATGTGTGGCAACCTTCAAGGTCTCTCTCTCTCTCTCTCTCTCTCTCTCTCTCTCTCTCTCTCTCTCTCTCTCTCTCTCTCTCTCACACACACACACACACACACACACACACACACACACGCACACATGCACACACACATACAGCCACACACACGCGCAACCAAACACACACACACACACACACACACACACACACACACACACACACACACACACACACACACACATCAAAGGCAATACGACAGAATGAGGAACACCCGTTTCAGAAAAGACGGGGCTAGAGGATATCTGTCTGACACTACACTTATACAACCAGAACAACAACAGGCTAAAACAGACACTGAAATCGCGTAACATTTATAATGGGCTTTAGAAAGGATTGAAACTCGCTGTTTCTGACCGACGAACTCGGTGATTTGCCGCTGAGTCAGCTGGGAGATTGGAATGAACACTCCCACTCTCCATGCCCCTCTCCTCTCCTCCCTCTCTCCCAAGCCCTTCTCGCAAGAGCTAATGGAAAGGGAAAAGAGGAAGGCAGGGAAGGGTGCATCCCCTCAGAAACAAGTGGTCGTAGGCAGCATTCCAAGAAAACCACCCCGTTACATCATACATAGAAAACGCAGAGCAACACAACGTGAAACACGGGCATCCCGCAGTTACCATCTGTAAATGTCTGTCACGGTACGACAGTACGAATTTAGGCGATGAGGCAGAATGAGGTGGAAAAAAGCGGAAAGAGAAAGAAAAAGAAAGACAGTCGGGCAGACAGAAGAGAAGGGAGGTAAGAGGTGGGGGGAGAGGGAGGAAATGAGGAAGAAAAGGACCACCTACATGGATGAGTGGACACAAAGCAGAGGTCAGATTGGGGACATCTGATCGAGTGTTGAGCTGGCCACTCACCATCCTACACTATCATTTCAAGTGGCGCAAAGATGAGAGAAAGAGAGAGAGACAGATACACAGAGAGACAGAGAGGTTGGGAGGAGGAGGGGGGCAGAAAGATGACGGGAGAGGAGGGGGGGGGGAGAGAAAGAAGAAAGAGTAAGGAAAGCAGAGAGAGAGAGAGAGAGGGGGGTGAAATGGAGAGAAAAAGGATGAAATTAAGACACACACACACACACACACACACACACACACACACACACACACACACACACACCATACACGCACGAGAGAGAGAGCAAGAGAGAGGTACACACACACACACACACACACACACACGCGCGCGCGCGCGCGCGCGCACACACACACACACATCTTTGTCACTACATGTCTGCAGCTATTACTTCCGCTGGCGGGGAAATAACTGTTTTTACCCATGAATATCGGCATGCTCACCGACGTTGAAAATATGTACACACACACACACACACACACACACACACACACACACACACACACACACACACACACACACACACAGGGGGAGAGAGAGAGACGTGTGTGTTTTGCCACAGGCACAAACAGCAAGAATGTCTACCAGTGCAAGTGTGGGTCTTGAATGCTTGATCTCCTCGCCCCTGGTAATTCCTGACTACGACTAGCCGTACCTTGGAACCCCTGTTTCCACCTGTCCAGTCACGTCCTGGATCTAGTATCCGCCCCCCCCCCCCTCCCCACACACACACACACATACAGAGAGAGAAAGAGAGGCAGAGAAACATTATGGATAGATAGATAGACAGATAGACTCAGACAGATATAGATAAATAAGCCTACCAAGCGGTGCGCACTGAATCCAGTTGTCAACCCAGCAGTTGCGCTGAAGAAGTCGGCCGGATTGCCGACGAAAGCTAAACACACAGTGAGTAGCCTTCTTTAACTGATTGAACTGTTTAGTCTGGTAGCCGTTTAGCCTACCAATATTACAGTAAAGATTTGTTCTTAAATTTGGGTGCATATCCAGGATCTTCCGTTTGACCATTGCAGAAGTCTGCGCTCTCTCAAGTGGCCTTCTAAATTCCTTGATATATTTATTTGGGGATCTTCCGGTGGACATTTTCCGTAGGAAAGGAAACCCTACACCACACAAGTTCCAATCATAAACGTTTTTTTAATATCTGTGTTCCAATGTTGTACCACCTCTCTTTTCTCATCTTATATATGAATTGCTGAATTGCCTTCTCTCTCTCTCTCTCTCTCTCTCTCTCTCTCTCTCTCTCTCTCTCTCTCTCTCTCTCTCTCATGTGACGAGTTGATTTTTTTTTATCTGTATCATGTTGTAGTTGTTTACAATTATTGTGCTTAACATGTTCACACACCCCTTCTTTAGGGGCTGTGGCCTGTTATGAATAAATCATCTGAATCTGAATCTCTGTGTGTGCGTGCGTACGTGTGTGCGTGTATGTGTGTGTGTGTGTGTGGGGTGTGTGTGTGTGTGTGTGTGTGTGTGTGTGTGTGTGTGTGTGTGCCCCATCTTTGTTGTTCCTTATACAAATCCACTATTTGTGTTCGATCATCTCCAAATTTAGCCCGGTGACTTATTCGCATTCAATGAACATCAGGAGTGAGTCGTTTTTGCACTAGACTTGCGTAAGTCGCACTGATGCAACTAAAATGCAACAATATATCTACAGGATGTCGAGATTCGAAGCGGGTCTAAAGCAAAGGGGATAGGAGTGGTGACGGGGAGAAGGGGAGGAGAGGAGAGCAACAGGGGATCGGGAGCTAGGGAACAGAGGGGAGGGAAGAGGATAGGAGGAGGCATGGGATAGGGTGGCCGGGTTGGAGAAGAGACCGGAGTAAACGGGGAAAGGGAAGGGCGACAGGGGACGGGGAAGGGAAGCAGGAGGAGGGAGGGGTTGAAACGGAGGAACGGGGACGGCTAGTTAAATACAATGCTACAGAGATTACTCTGTTCCCGAACGATCAGTATGGACATGCAAAGCTGTGCTCTCCATGCATGCAGCGTTGCGCATCCTGGGCGAGGAAAGAAGAAACTATTGAAGTTTGAATATTCATGTTCTTGTTTGCCACACTTACATATTAATCCAAATGTTCTGCCTTGAAATGGACACGGGATATTTACAAACTGTATAAAATCGTACTGTGAGAGAAAAGAGTAGATAGATAGATAGACAGACAGACAAATAGATAGATAGACAGACAGACAAATAGACCAACCCAGAAAGACACGGCATTGGCTGCAGTCTGTCAGACATCACAGGTTACGCGTTCAGAGTCCAGCACTGTCGAAAGCCAGGGTTAACCAAGAGATAGGTCCGCCGGCCCTAATTAATGAAGAGGTTCGTGTCTCCATCACGCTTGCCCGTACCCCTATTTCTGTTTCGCTTACGCTTGGCTTCGTCCTCGGAACCTCCTTTTCCTTCTGGTCAGTCGTTGTCCATCATTAATAGTCCAAGGATTCTTTGGTTGCACACGCCCGCAGTCACGCATATGCACCGTTCACCATCACATCAGCAGCAGCACAGTCTCTTCCTCGTATTCTTGTAACCGACAGTAACAACAGCAGCAACATCCGCGGCAGTGTAACAAGACTCATCATTCTCCACTCCAGCGCACTGGGAAGTCTTTGCAGTTCTGCTTCTGATGACTGGAAGATGTGTATGTATTCAGACAAAGAATTCATAAAGGCACCAAATCTAACTTTACTGCTTGAGTCTTAACACCTAGAAGTTGGAAATGACGCTTCACGTGAATTATTCGACAAGTTTCATTTTTAATCTCTCTCTTTCTCTTCTGTCTGTCTGTCTGTCTGTCTGTCTGTCTGTCTGTCTGTCTGTCTCTCTCTCTCTCTCTCTCTCTCTCTCTCTCTCCACACACACACACACACACACACGCGCGCGCGCATAAACGCATACTACTGGCATGCGCGTCTGTGTATGCATGCCTTTATGTACGTATGTGTGTGTATGTGTGTGTGAATGTGTATGTATGAATGTTGGGTGTGTGTGTGTGTGTGTGTGTGCATGCGTTTGTGCGTGCGTGCGTGCGTATGTGTGTGCACGCGAGCACGTGTGAGTATGTGTTTGTCTGTGCGCGCGGCGTATGTGTGCTTGTATGGGTTGTGTGTGCATCAGCGGTTTGTGTGTATGCAGTCAAAGCCGCCTATAACGAAGGCGGACTTTACGAATGCCGGATATAACGATGCAAAAAGGTTGGTCCCGGCTTCGACTGTATATATAACAGGCAGAGAGAGGGAGAGGGCGGCAGGGAGGGAGGAGAGGAGAGGAGAAGAGAAGAGACGCAGACAGATAGACAAAGACAGACAGAGATGTACAGACAGATGAACCGAGTAGACAAAGACATACGCACTTAGACATGTGTCAGACACACAGATTAAGAAGGGAATGAAAAGACCTGGCATATCTGAGGGATGCAGACTTTGAAAGAGATTCTGCCTTTAAACGATTGTCGGCGGGTACCAGATCCAGGACGTGACTGGACAGGTGGAAACAGGGGTTCCAAGGTACGGCTAGTCGTAGTCTGGAATTACCAAGGGGGGAGGAGGTCAAGTATTCAAGACCCACACATTGGTAGACATTCTTGCTGTTTGTGCCTGTGGCAAAAACACACGCCTCTCTCTCTCTCTCTCTCTCTCTCTCTCTCTCTCTCTCTCTCTCTCTTCTCTCTGTATGAGTATGAATGTATGTATGTATGTATGTGTGTATCTATCTATAGACAGATAGGTAGACAACACACACACACACACACACACACACACACACACACACACACACACACCACACACACCACACACACACACACACACGCACGCACGCACGCACGCACGCACCCACGCACGCACACACACACACACACACACACACACACACACACACACACACACACACACACACACACATGCGCGCGCGCAGTCAAATGGTTAGAGAGTCTGCCAGCATTAGTGACGGTGGTGGGTTCCACCCACTCATGAGTTGGGAATTTTACGGCCTGAAAACGTCTTCTTTACACGGTAAGTGGGACACGTGATTTGGACCAGGAAAGGGGGTGAGGGCTGCAGAAGGAATGGGAAGAGGTCTGTCTACCATCAAGCCGCACCTAAGACTCGGTGAACCACTGACACTTTCTTGCCATTAGGCAATGGGTCTTACGCCAGAGAGAGAGAGAGAGTCGTGTGTGCGCGTTTGTGAGTGCATGCGCTCGCTCGCGCGCGCGTGTGTGTGCGTGCGTGCGTGTGTTGGTGTGTGTGTGTGTGTGTGTGTGTGTGTGTGTGTGTGTGTGTGTGTGTGTGGAAAGAGAGAAAAGAGAGAGAGGAGAGAGAGAGAGAGTTGTATGTGTATGTTTGTGTGTGCACGTACTCGTGAATATATGAATGGAGAAGAGGGATAGGGAGGGATGAGAAGGGTGCGGGTTACAGGCAGAAAGTGTTAGGCCTACTATCCTCCAGCAGTTAATGGGTGTATGTTTGTGTACGTTGCACCCGTGCGTTGTGATCGTGAATATGCTGTGTTCATGTATGTGTCTTAAAATTCGTCAGAAATACTGTTTCCTTGTTTGGTTAAAAGTACACAACTTTCTATGGATAAAAATATAAAAGCATGGAAGATTAGGAAACAAGAAGAAGAAGGAGGAGGAGGAGGATAAGCAATAAGACATGGAAAAGAAATAGAAGAAGAAAAAAAGGAAAGCGTAATCGGTCGATTAGGTGTAAGAAATGATCAGCGGATGCGTGTGTGTGTGTGTGTGTGTGTGTGTGTGTGTGTGTGTGTGTGTGTGGGTGTGTGTGTGTGTGTGTGTGGGGGTGTGTGTGTGTGTGTGTGTGTGTGTGTGTGTGTGTGTGCGTGCGTGCGTGCGTGCGTGTGTGTGTGTGTGTGTGTGTGTGTGTGTGTGTGTGTGTGTGTGTGTGACTGGATGTTTTGTATCACACGCATGAACAAAAACTGTTGGCTTGAGTGATTTCCACTTACTTCCACCACCGAACGAAGTTATGATTTTTACCAGTATCTGTTGGCTTGTTTGCCTCTAAGCATGATTACATGAAATTCACAAAACTGATTTCAGCGGCACTTGTGGAAAGATAGAACACAGTCCAGGGGCGAATCCATTGTATGTTGGGACAGATTTGTGGAGTGGATTTGGGATCTCTCGGCATGATATTCATGTACACAGAGAGAAATAGAAATCGGTATGTTACTTCCCCTCGCGAGGAAAATTGGATCCAAACTGTTAATATTATTAGTTTCCGCAGAATCAAATGACTGTGAAGTTACTCAGCTACAAAAACATACACACACACACACACACACACACACACACACACACACACACACACACACACACACACACACTAAATAGCATACAAGGCAAATCTTACATGCACACACACTCACTGCATTACGCATAACCCACTGCATCCACCATAAACACACCCACGCATACTCCACCCATCATACACAGCCGTATATCTACATTCCACAAAATAATTTTGATACTACAACATTGTTAAAACCAACCAACTAAAACTATGTACATACTATCTAAAAATATCTCATTTGCACATACAAAATATGTGTATGTGTGCGTGTGTGTGTGCGCGCGCGCGTACCTATGTATGTGTGTGCATGCTTACGTACGTGTGTGTGTGTGTGTGTGTGTGTGTGTGTGTGTGTGTGTGTGTGATATCACGCGGAATGTGCAAAACGAGAAAAATCATATCTTTGTAGAAATTTTGTGGTTTGTTTTTCTGTTTTCATGTCCATACCCGCAGGATATTATTTCCCTTAAGACTGTTATGATATCATGTTATGTTATGTTATGATGTCAATAAAATTTCTGTCATTATCATTGTCATTCTTTTCTCTCTCTCTCTCTCTCTCTCTCTCTCTCTCTCTCTCTCTCTCTCTCTCTCTCTCTCTGTAGTTAAAGCAATGATTTTCACGTACTTTGATATATAGTTCTTGTTCCTTTCTTTTTATGTTTGTCTTTCATGTTATAAAATTCAGGTAAAAATATATGAAAGAAAAACGGAAGAGTGTTATAATGGAGAGAAAGATTGATCGACGCGTGTTTTTCGTGCGCATGTGTGGACAGCCTACTGGGGATCAATCAACAAAAATCCTATGGCGTCGTACACATCCTTCAGTACCCGAATAAAAGTTGTGCTTTTTTCGGTGAAAAGGAAGGAAAAACTGACACCAAGTAGCTCCTCTTATCCTTCCAGCCACGTTCACTTCTACACCAGGTAGAGCAAAGATGCGTGGAAACTGTTCAACCGCGAAACGTTTATTGGTGTGTGCAACAAGAACACGCACACACACACACACACACACACACACACACACACACACACACACACACACACACACACACACACAGTATGAGTGAGAGACAGACAGGCAGACAGACAGACAGACACAAAGAGTGAGATATAGAGAGACAGACAGACAGACAGATGGAGATACTGACAGAGACAGACAGACAAAGATAAAAAAAAAAACTTGTTCAGTCTCTGAAAACGTCTGTTATCTGAAGGTAAGAACTGATCTGATAATGATAAAGCCAGGGAATGTGTAAAGCGGAAGCAGGGCTGTTCACAGAAATTACATCAAATTTATATAGCCTCAGCAGGGCTATTTATAGTAATCATGGTAATGTGTAGGACATACATATAGCTTCGACAGGGCTGTTTACAGTGATCACAGTGACGTGTAGGGGATATCTATAGCCTGAGCAAGGCTGTTAACATTAATCAAAGTAATATATGGGGAGTGTATAAATTATAGCCTCATAGGGTTGATTACAGTAATCATACTAATGTGTAGGAAATGTTGATAGCTTCAGCAGGGCTGTTTACATTAGGCATAGTAATGTGTGGGCACGCATATAGCCTCATGAGGGTGTTTACAGTAATCATTGTAATGTAGAGGGAATGTGTATTGCCTTAGCTGGGTTTTTACAGTAATCATTGTAATTTGTAGGGAATGTGTGTAGCCTCAGCAGGATTTTAGAGCAATCATGGTAATGTGTAGGGAAAGTGTATAGCCTTAGCAGAGCTGTTTACAGTAATCATGGTAATGCCTCAGGAGATCTGTTTACAGTAATCATGGAAATGATGTTAGAGCCTCTGCAGGGCTGTTTACTGTCATCATGGTAATGTGTGGGGAACGTATATATAGCCTCAGCAGGTCTGTTAACTGTCATCATGGTAATGTGTGGGGAAAGTATATGTAGCCTCAGCAGGTCTGTTAACTGTAATAATGGTAATGTGTGGGAAAAGTATATGTAGCCTCAGCAGGTCTGTTTACAGAAATCATGGTAATGTGTGGGGGAAATGTACAGCCTTGGCAGGGTTGTGGTGTGTGTGTGTGTGTGTGTGTGTGTGTGTGTGTGTGTGTGTGTGTGTGTGTGTGTGTGTGGCGTGTGTCTGTGTGTCTGTGTGTGTGTGAGAGAGAGAGAGAGAGAGAGAAGGTAAGGTAATGTTGCTTATAGCCCAGCCGACCGCAAAGGGCCATATCAGGGCTGTCACCGCGTTTAAGTCAGCTCACAAGTCACAACAACAACAACAAAAACATTCACACATCTTTAAAATACGCCTTCTAAAACCGCTCCAGAAACTTTGTTAAAAATCTTTCTTTCGTAAAATCTTAGATCAGATGAAAAATGTTAATCTCTTTCAGATATTCAAAGATAATGTCAGGAGGGACATCTCTGAACAGGGTTTTTCATGGACTCTGCTGTAAAGTGTTTATGTCTCACATCGTGCAATTCCCAACACTCTAAAAGAATATGTTTCACTGTGAGTAGTACATGACAAAGAATGCACCACGGAGCTTCTTCCTTTTAAAAGATAAGAATGGGTGTGAAACGAGTGGCCTGTATGCAAATGGCACAAGACTGTTTCGTCTTTACGGCCACCTCTGGAACATGGTAAAAACTTTTTCAGGTTTGGACGGATTTTAAATAGTTTGTTATCCGTCTGTGAGTTCCATTTCTCTTGCCAGAGGTCTTTGACATAAGCCTGTGTTTGGGGTTTCAGATCAGTGTGAGGGATAAACAACCTGCTCAGTTTTTCCTTTGTGGCACTCTTGGTAAGTTGATCAACCACCTTGTTGCCGCAAATGCCCACATGTCTGGGAACCCAAGCAAAAACTATGGTGTATCCAGAGAGAGAGAGAGAGAGAGAGAGAGAGAGAGAGAGACAGACAGACAGACAGACAGACAGACAGACAGACAGACAGACAGACAGACAGAGACAGAGACAGAGACAGAGACAGAGATAGTTGTGCGTTTCTTCGTCAGGTTGAGGTATAGTTTACTGTGGCCAACTGAATGTCCAAGTGACTCAATTTTGAAGTGTTAGTGTGTAAGGTCCATTTAAAATGTCCAAGTGATTCGATTTGAGTGCGTTGTTTGTGGGGTTCGTTTTAAATGTCCGAATGAATCAACTTTTGAGTATTGTTTGTTGAGTCCATTTTGAATGTTCAAGTTAATCAAATGAAGCATTGTTCGGATGGTCCATTTTATATGTCAAAGCCAGTAAATAGAGGGAGGGAAGCGAAGAAAGACGGACAGAGAGGGATGTAAGGAGAGAAGGAAGGAGGAAGAGAGGGAGGGAAGAAGAGAGGGACAGAGGGAGAGAGGGAGGGAAGAAGAGAGGGAGGGAAAGAGAAAAAGGACGGAGAGAATGACGGAGGGAGAGAGGGAGGGAAGAAGAGAGGGAGAGAGGGAGGGAAGAAGAGAGGGAGGGAAAGAGAGAGGGAAGGAAAGAGAGGACAGGGGGAGAGAGGGAAGGAAGGAGAGAAAGACGGAGGGAGAGAGGAAGAGAAAGAGAGAAGGACGGAAATAGAGAAGGAAATGGAATGAAATGAAACAGTTTAATGAGTTTAAGCCTCTGCCCATTTTCATGAAGTACAGAAACATCAATCAATGCGGGGAAAAAAATGTACGTATACAGACTTTTATACAAATTAAACAGAAGGATGTATCATACTACACTATCTGAAATACTTACAACAGTGAGTTTGCGCTCTCGTAATCTAAATGCTTTAAACAAAAACCATGCAAGTTTTCTTATTGTCGGACCATCTTGACTAGCCATCATGCTTACAAATTTGGCTCTTTGAAAAAATGTGGAGACGTTTTTCATGATATTTGGCCTTAATGCTGCATATGCTTCACAATTAAAACACATATGTAATTCAGTTTCTTCTAATTCTGGACAAAAAGGGCAACTATTGTCAACGTTTATATCCCCAGAAACATAACGGTTTTTATTAATTCTAAGCTCACTTATTCCAAATCGGACTCTGATAAGGGTGTCTCTAAACCATTTTTGTTGCACACAATCTATGTATGCTTCAGGAATAATTGAAGACTTGAAGAGTGAATATAGATTGAATCTGTTACTTTCATTTATGTTTGACGTCCATTCTTGACAAAATGTGTCTTTAAGTCTTTGTTGGAACAATGACAAGAAGCATGTCTCATTACCTACACCTTGGGCTAACCAAACAAAGCTGAATCCTTGCTTTTGTAGGATGCATCTCAGTTTGGAAACCCAGTTTGTTTTACCTGCATTGTCTAAATTCATCAGCATTTGATATGCTTGTTTTGGCAGGCGTGCATCTTCCATTTTCAATAAACGAAACCAGTATTTAACAGCACGTACACAACAGTTGATTTGCAACGGATATTATCCGAGGTCGCCATAGATCATTTTGTTTGGAGTACGACTAGATACATTCAGAAATTTTTTGCAAGCGAATAAATGTATATTCTCCACAGGATTGTTTTCTGCTACAATGCCCCAAACTTCAGAAGAGTACAGAAGTATTGGTTGGATTTTGACATCAAAAAGTTTGAAAAAAGTTTTCCTGGACATATTATTTAGCTGATTACATATTCTAAATACATCGAACAGTGCTTTTTTCCCTTTTGTAGCTAATCGTCTGGCGCTTTCATAGGAACTCATAGACGTAGTGAAAGTGAAACCTAAATAAACATATCTGTTTACGACTTCCAAAGGAACACTGTTCATAAACCACTTCTCATACCTGCTCAGATACCGTCCTTTTCTAAAAACCATAATCTTTGTCTTGTCTCTATTAACCTTAAGACCAAGATCATCACACGCTTTCAGGACACAATCAAGCTGCGTTTGGAGACCATGCGGGGAACATGACAATAGGGCTAAATCGTCTGCAAAGAGGAGAATGAATAACTCGGCTAGATCTGGTAAAAGCTGGATACCATGTTTTCCATGAGTTTCTAGACAAGTAGACAATCCATTTATTATTATAGAAAATAAAGTAGGACTTAAGTTAAGACGCTGACCTAGTGGAAACCGAAAAAGATCAGTGAGTTCACCACCAACTTTTACACATGACATCACCTCTTTGTAAATTGCCCTAACAGCATTCAGAAATACAGAAGATATCCCAACTTTGTATTGAGCTTTCAACATGGTACTTTGTTTGACAGAATCAAATGCTTTTGATAGGTCAACAAACGCCACATAAAGTTTTCCTCCCTTTTTAGACAAACATTTTTGAATAGTTGCATACAGTGTAAAAATATGATCTGTTGTGGAATACCCACGTCTGAAACCAGCTTGATTCTCGAATATCTTACTATTATCTTCCAGCCATTCATACAATAGCTTATTTAAAATAGCAGTATAATATTTACCAACAATACTAAGCAGTGATACACCTCTATAATTATCCGTTTGTTCCATATCACCATTTTTATGAATTGGAACGACAATAGCATTTGCTCAAGTTTGTGGGTACAATCCCTTTAAAAAATTTCATTGAAATATTCTGTTAGAACATGTATTACTGATGCATCTGCCGGTTTCAGCATTTCTGCATGTATGTTGTCAAACCACATGCTTTCCCCTTCTTAAGGCCCTTCATTGTTGCTAGGACCTCTTCTCGAGTGATGGGATGGTCAAGTTCATCGATGGAAGGAAGGGTGTCAGCTGGAAATTCTTCCCTCTCCTCTATATTCCCAGCATTAAAAACCTTCTTAAAATATTCAAGCCATTCATTCTTTGTGATTTTGTTACTTGACTGCCTTTTCTTACCGAGACCAAGATTTACGTTAACTTTTCTCCAGAACTCTTTAGCATTTGTTATGTTGTTTGTCAAGTAATTGTTGTAAAGGATTTAAAACTTACTCGTTTTTCTCTTAATATTTTGTGGTAATCGCTTCTGGCTCGAACAGCACTTTGTTGATCTGGTATTGAATTAGTTCTTTTAAATCGACGCATTTTTGCTTTCGCCTTTCTCTTATTGTTATAGCATTCTTCATCAAACCAGCGAGCCTCCCTTTTTGTTGTTATCAATTTTGACTTTCTTTATCACACATTGACTGGATTTTTGTAGGCAGTCAACGAATTCATCTAATGCCATGTTTATGTCTAAGTGTATTAACGCTTGTGCTCTTTTCATTTTTCTTGAAAATGAGGAGTTTGTAATGAATCTAAAAATACACTAACCTTTTCGTCTTCCCATACCATCTTATCCATCCATTGTGGTTTTTGTCTCATCATGCTGTTATCAGGAGTTTTGCATGAGCTACATTTGAGCGTTAGGGTTACTGGTAACTGGTCTGATTCGATACAGTTGGTGTCAACAGTAAAGTCAGACAAAAAATCTTCACGAATCAATCCATTTGACAGAATAAAATAGTCCACTGTACTTGAACCGGCTTTGAGAAATGTGTCACACAGTCGTCAAATCCATATTCTTTCAGTCCGTTCAGAATAGAACACTTCAGGACATCACATAATAATAATAAATGGTTCCCAAATTCATTGGAATCTACGTCTTGGGATGATCGTGATTACTATGACGTAAATAGTTTGTCACATTCTTGCCATTTTCCTGGCCGTACAGGGCATTAAAGTCACCAGCCATGAGGATATAAAATCATTTCTGGTGCTGAATAAATCAGCTACACAGTGCTCAATGATGTCTATTCCGATTCCATCACATGACTGATCATACACAGGAGAGTCACGAGGTGGAATATAAACGAACAGACATATAATGCATTTATCTAGTTTAAATAAGTCTTCCGAAATTTCGAGAACCACGAAATTAGAGTACCTGACGTTAATCTGTCTGACATACTTAGCAAGACAATGTTTGATGAAAACAACAACTCCTCCACTTCATCTTCTTTGTTTTGTCAACTTGTAAACGCTTTGAAATCTTTAAGTGCATGGAATTCAAAACCTGTGTATATGTATGTTTCAGTCAAACAAAATAAGTCAAAAGTATTTAGATAAATGATAAAGTCACTGATTTCCAGTTTAGGGACTAATCTAGCCACATTCAAATTTAGTATCTTTAATGGTACCTGAGCTGTTCCTGTGGGCAGGACTCCTCATCTTTCACTCGACATTGGCCAGGTCAGTTCTGTGCTGCATTTCATCCACATCACTGTTCTGTCCCATACTGACCATGTCGTCCTCATCAGAAGAGGGAGGAGAGTCCTCCTGGTTTATCACTGCTGCTCTCTGGCGCAGTGTTTTGATGGTTGGTGGGCTGGATACACCCCGTCCTCTACCACTACCAAAGCCTCGAACTGTCTGCGCACTGTCAGTGTTTGTGTGCTTTGGATGTCTGTCAGTTGGAGACGTGTTGTAATCGTTATTAGTACTGGCAGTTGTGTGACGTGCTTGTTTATAAGCAGTATTACTGTGCTGACTGATGCGTTGTTCGTGATTGTTGTGTTTGCTGTATGCTTGTCTGTAAACAATATGACTGTGCTGACTGACGTTTTGTTCGTGACTGTTGTGTTTGCTGTATGCCCGGGGTGTTTTGGATTGGATGAGTTAACTGATGGGTGATCCAATTCATGGCGAGAAGACACTGCCTGTGGAGGACCCTCTGACCTCGGTTGTATCGTCGGGATGTGTTACGTAGGTTGTCCCCATGTTGATGTCTCGTACCGTTGTCCGTCTGCCAAGTCCTCGGTTGTCGTGACTGTGTCTGCCTCCTCTCCAGCTTTTCATACTCCTGTTTCTGGAGGTCGAAGACATAGGTGCCCCTGTATGTCACAAGCTTGTCGTTGCGTAGTCTGGCTCTTAACCCATCATTACACATTTGGTTCATCAGGGGTGCCAAACTGAAGCGCTTCTGTCGTACAGTGTGACAAAAGTCCTCCCGTACATACACAGGTGACTGGGTGTCTCTGAGTACTCTGACCTGGCTGAGGACCTTGTCTCATTGTTTCAGAGACTGGAATCGTACCAGAATGGCAGACCCCACAAGACATGTTTGTTCTATGTTCATTGGCTCTCTCACTTTCATGTCATAGTAAATCAAGTCTCTCACCTTCAATTCACATGACTCCCATGTGTCATCCCTGCACGAGAGGCCAAAGAAAAGGAGATTATAACGTCTATATTGGTCGTCTATCGTCACTTGCTGTTTCTCCAATTTCTCTGTTTTTTCCTCCAGGCGGGACAAATGCGATTTTGAATTAACACACTCATTTTCGATAGCATCAATCTCCAGACATAGCACATTCTGGTTCTCTTCTATTTCAGTCAGTTTGCTGGTCATATCTCATCAAGACATTTGTCGAGGTGTGCTTTCACATCTTGTTGCGTCTGTTCAAAACTGGAAATCTTCCTTGTCAGTTGTGACACAGTATGAGAAAAGTTGTTGATGGCACTGAAGAGGCGATCAAATTGCTGTTGCACGTTACTGTCGTCACCCTGGGTGTTCCTCCCGTTACAGTGTTCCTCCTGTTTTTCAAATGACGGTCCAGGGTTGGGTTCGACTCCGGCCATAAGTAACATGAGCAGTAGTGTAGCCATGGCCAGTTTCTCCTTCTTGTGTCACTCTCCTTTCTACCCTCTATCCCCCCGTCCTCTCCTTCCCTCCAGCTCTTCCACCATCCCTCTCTTCTTCCTTCCCTCTCTCCCTCTGTTCTTCTATCCTTCCTTCCATCTTTTCCTCTGTCCTTCTCTCCTTCCCTCCTCTCTCCCTCTGTCCTTCTATCCATCCCTGTCTCTCTCCCTCTGTCCCTCTCTCCCTCAGTGCCTCTCTCCTTTCCTCCTTTCCAACCTCTGTTTTTCTTTCCCTCAATCCATCCATCTCTCTTTACTTCCCTTCTTCTCTCCTTTCCTCCCTCTCTCTCTACCTCCGTCCTACTCTCCTTTCCTTCCTTTCTCTCCATGATCCTATCCTTCCCTCTATCTCTCCCTCCGATTTTTTTCTCTTCCCTCACTTTTTGCCTCCATCCTCCTCTCCTTCCATCCCTTTCTCCCTCCAGCCATGTATCCTGCCCTCCATCTCTCCCTCCGTACTTCCTTCCTTCCCTCCCTTTCTCCCTCTGTCCCTCTCTCTTTACCTCCCCCTCTCTCTCTCTTTCCCTCCCTCTCTCCTTCCTTCCATCTCTCCATCTGTCCATCTCTCCCTCCCTCTTGCCTTCCGTCCTTCTCTTTTTCACTCCCTCTTTCCTTCCCTCCCTCTAACCATCTCTCCCCTCTCTTCCCTCCATCTCACTCCGTCCTCCTATCCTTCCTTCCCTTTCTCCCTTCATCCCTCACTCATTCCTTCCCTCTCTCCCTCTGTCCTTCTGTCCCTCCCTCCCTCTCTCCGTCTTTCCTCCCTCTCGTTTCCTCTTTTTCGTCCCTCTCTCGTTTTCTCTGTCTCTTCCTCCATCCTTCTTTAATTCCCTGCCCCTCTCTCTCTATCCCTGTTTCTTTCCCTTCTGCTCTCCCTCCATCCCTCTCTCCTTCCCTTCCTGTCTCCCAACATATCTTTATCCTTCCCTCCCTCTCTCCCTCCATCCCTTCCCTACACTCCCTTATCTCTTCGTCCATCTCTCCTTCCCTCCCGATTTCCCTCCATCCCTCTCTCCTTCCTTCCCTCTTCTGTCCCTCCCTCTGTCCTGCCCTCCGTCTCTCCCTCTGTCCATCACTCAATCCCTTCCTGTCTCCCTCCATCCTCCCCTACTTCACTCCATCTCTCCCTCCATCCCTCTCTCCTTTCTTCCCTTTCTCCCTCTGATCTTTTCTCCTTCCCTCCCTCCCTCACTGTCTCCTTTCCTCCCTCTCTCCCCTCATCCTTCTCTCCTTCCCTCTGGCTTTCCCTCCATCCCTCTCTCCTTCCTTCCCTCTCTCTCTCTGTCTGTCCTTCTCTCCTTCCCTCAATCTATCCGTCCATCCTTCTCTCATTTCCGTTCCTTTCACCTTCCGTCCATTTCTTCTTCCCTCCTCTCTCCCTCTGTCCCTCTTCCCTTCTCTGCCTCTCTCCATTCGTCCCTCTCTTGTTTCCTCCAGCTCTCCCTCCGTCTGTCTCTCCTTCGGTCCCTAACTCCATTCCACCCTCTCTATTTGCCTCCTTCTCTACCTCTGTCCCTCTCTTTACCTATTCCTCTCTCTACCCATTCCTCTCTCCCTTCGTCCCTCTCCATTTCTCTCCTACTTTCCCTCCATCCTTCTCTCTTTCCCTCCCTCTCACCCTCTGTTCCTCTCTCCAACCCTCCCTCCCTCCCTCTCTCCCTCCCTCTCTCCCTCACTTCCTCTCTCCTTCCCTCCCTCTCATTCTCCGTCCTCTCCTGTCCTCCATCTCTCTGTCTGTCTCCTTCTGCTCTTGCTCTGTCCCTCCGTCTTCCTCCTTCCCTCCCTCCTCTCCCTCCAATTTTTTTCTCTTTCCCTCCCACTCTCCTTCCCTCCCTCTGTCCCCCACTCTCTTTCTTTCCCTCCCTCTCTCCCTCCGTCTTTATCTCCCTCCCTGCTTCACTCCGTCTGTCCCTTTTTGCTTTCATTCCTCTATCCATACGTCCTTTTCTCCTTCCCTCCAATTCTCCGTCTGGCCTTCTTTCATTCCCTTCTTCTCTCCCTCCATCCTTCTCTCCTTCCCTCACTGTCTCCCTCTCTCCTTCTCTCCTTCCATCCTACTCTCCTTCGCTCCATCTCTCCCTCTGTTTTTTTTTCTCTTCCCTTAATTTCTCCCTCCATACTTCTCTCTTTCCATTCCTCTCTCCCTCTAGTATGCTACCCTCCATCTCTCCTTCCTTACTTTTCTCCTTCCCTCCATCTCTCTATCCCTCCATCCCTCTCTCCTTCCATCTCTCTTCCATACACTCCCTCTATCCCTCCGTCTTTCCCTCCATCTTTCTCTCTTTCCCTCCCTCTTTCCCTCCCTCTCCCCCCCCCCCCCCCCCCCGTCCTTGTCTCCTTTGCTCCATCTTTCCTTCCCTCCCTGTTTCCCTCTCTCCTTCCTTCCATCTCACTCCATCCTCTCTCCTCCTTCCTTCCCTTTCTCCCTACTTCTCTCACTCATTCCTTCCCTCTCTTCCTCTGCCCTTCTCTCCGTTCCTACCTCTCTCCACCTTTCCTCGTCTCCTTCCCTCCCTCTCTCTCTTCGTCCCTCTCTCATTCTGTCCGTCTCTTCTCCATCCTTCCATCATTCCCTGCCTCTCTCTTTCTCCATCCCTGTGTCCTCCTTACCTCTACTCTCCTCTCTCTCTCTCTCTCCTCTCTCTCCTCCTCTCTCTCTCTCTCTGTGTCCCTCTCTCCTTCCCTTCCTGTCTCCCTCCATCTCTCTCCCTCTCTCCCTCCATCCCTGTTCCCTACACTCCCTTTATCCCTTCGTCCGTCTTTCCTTCCCTCCCGATTTCCCTCTATCCCTCCCTCTTCTGTCCCTCCCTCTGTGCTGCCTTCCATCTCTCCCTCTGTCCGTCACTCAATCCGTTCCTGTCTCCCTCTGACCTCCACTACTTCACTCCATCTCTCCCTCCATCCCTCTCTCCTTTCTTCCCTTTCTCCCTCTGATCTTTTCTCTTTCCCTGCCTCCCTCCCTCCCTCCCTCACTGTCTCCTTTCCTCCCTCTCTCCCCCTCGTCCTTCTCTCCTTCCCTCCGGCTTTCCCTCCATCCCTCTCTCCTTCCTTCCCTCTCTCTCTCTCTCTCTGTCTGTCCTTCTCTCCTTCCCTCAATCTATCCGTCCGTCCTTCTCTCATTTCCGTTCCTTTCACCTTCCATCCATTCTTCTTCCCTCCTCTCTCCCTCCATCCCTCTTCCCTTCTCTGCCTCTCTCCATTCGTCCCTCTCTCATTCCCTCCAGCTCTCCCTCCGTCTGTCTCTCCTTCCATCCCTAACTCCATCCCACCCTCCCTGTTTCCCTCCTTCTCTCCATCTGTCCCTCTCTCTATCTATTCCTCTCTCGCTTCGTCCCTCTCCATTTCTCTCCTACTTTCCCTCCGTCCTTCTCTCTTTCCCTCCCTCTCACCCTCTGTTCCTCTCTCCTACCCTCTCTCCCTCACTTCCTCTCTCCTTCCCTCCCTCTCATTCTCCGTCCTCTCCTGCCCTCCATCTTTCCGTCCATCCTCTTCTTCTCTTGCTCTGTCCCTCCGTCTTTCTCTCCTTCCCTCCCTCTCTCCCTCCAATTTTTTTCTCTTTCCCTCCCACTCTCCTTCCCTCCCTCTCTGCCCCTACTCTCTTTCTTTCCCTCCCTCTCTCTCTCCGTCTTTTTCTCCCTCCCTGCTTCACTCCATCCGACTTTCTTTCCTTCCCTTCCTCTCTCCCTCCGTCCTTCTCTCCATCCCTCACTCTCTCCATCCTTCCCTCTCTCTTCCGTCCTACTCTCCTTCGCTCCATCTCTCCCTCTGTTTGTTTTTTTTTCTCCTCCCTCAATATCTCCCTCGCCATGGACGGTCCCAAGCCTGGCTGAGAAAGAGCTAGGGTTGGGTGTAGGGTTAGCTTCCCTACCCTGTTGAAAACAAGCTAGCTACAGAAACGACAACAAGGAAATCGCAGACCACTGCAGCCCTGGGAGAGGATGCACCTTCAGCGGAAGGATCCATGATGCGGAGTAGTGAAAGCCAGAACCTGGAAGCTACTCAGTCGACTTCCATCCTTAGTACCAGGACCACCATCACCATCGGGACATGGAATGTACGGACCATGTTCGAAACAGGCAAGACTGCTCAAGTGGCCACAGAAATGAGGAACAATAAACTGAGCGTCTCAGGCATCGGTGAAACAAGATAGATAGGAGCAGGACAGAGGAGACTGACCACAGGAGAGCTGCTGCTGTTTTCGGGCCACGAGGAGGACAATGCACCACACACCCACGGAGTCGCCCTGATGCTGTCCAAGACTGCACAGAGAGCGCTGACTGGACAGCAGGCTCATGGTCCCTGGATTATCACAGCGTCCTTCAGAACTAAAAAATGCCGCCTCAACCTAAACATTGTACAATGTTACGCTCCGACGAATGACAGTGAGGAGGATGACAAGGATGACTTCTACAATAGACTCCAAACAGTTCTTCAGAGTTTCCCTGGAAGAGACATCACTGTTGCCATGGGAGACTTCAATGCCAAGATTGGCATCGACAACACAGGCTATGAGGAGATCATGGGGCGCATGTGCTAGGCGACATGAACGACAATGGCAAGAGGTTTGCAGACCTGTGCGCCACAAGTGAGCTTGTCGTAGGGGGAAGCATCTTCCCGCACAAGAAAATCCACAAGGCCGCCTGGGTTTCTCCCGATCACACAACTAAAAATCAGATTGACCACATATGCATCTACAAGAAGTTCAGAAGATCGCTCTTGGATGTCCGCGTCCGGAGAGGAGCAGATGTCGCTTCAGAGCACCATCTGCCACAGGGCGCTTTAAACTGAAACTGAAGAAAAATTGGATAGTGAAAATCCCCCATCGTCAGAGATTCAACACAGCCCTTCTAAAAGACCCAACAAAGAAAGAGGAATTCAGAACTGAACTTTCAAACTGCTACCAGATCCTGCAAGAGCTGCTTGAGGAAGAAGAGACAATTGATGAGAGGTGGGGAGCAATGAAAGAGGTCTGGGTTACAACCTGTAAAGTTGTACTAGGCCATAAAAGACAAAATCAAAAGGAGTGGATCTCGGCAGAATCTTTAAAGAAAATAGAAGAGAGAAAGCAGAAGAAGGCAACAGTCAACAACAGCCAGACAAGAACAGGGAAGACTAGAGCTCAGCAACAGTATACAGGAGTTAGCAAAGAAGTAGAGAAAAGTGTGAAGGCAGACAAGAGGAAGTATATTGAGAATCTAGCAGTGGAGACAGAAGAGGCAGCGAGACATGGCAACATGAAGAACTTGTACGACACCACGAAGAAGTTGTCAGGAAAGTTCAGCAAGCCAGAGAGACCCGTGAAAGACAAGGAGGGAAAGGCAATACAAGGTGAAGATGGACAGAAACAGAGATGGAAAGAGCACTTTGAAGAGCTACTAAACAAGCCAATGCCAGAATATCCACCAGACATCCAGCCAGCTGAGAATGATCTTCCCATCAACTGCGGCATACCTACCAGAGAAGAGATCAGAGAGGTGATAAAGAAGCTAAGGAACGGAAAGGCCGCAGGCCCAGACAATATACCTGCAGAGGTTTTGAAGATGGATACAGAAACCATAGTAGAGATATTACACCCTCTTTTTGCAAGGATTTGGGAGGAAGAACAGGTCCCGATAGAATGGAAAGAAGGTTACCTGATCAAACTGCCAAAGAAAGGTGACCTCAGCTCCTGCACCTACTACAGAGGCATCACATTGCTGTCAGTCCCAGGAAAGGTATTCAACAGAATCCTATTGGAAAGGATGAAGGACCAGGTTTGACACACATCTCAGAGATCAGCAAGCGGGCTTCTGCAAGGACAGATCCTGCACCGACCAGATTGCCACACTCTGCATCATCCTCGAGCAGTCATCAGAGTGGAACTCACCACTGTATATCAATTTCATCGATTATGAGAAGGCTTTTGACAGTGTTGACAGAGCATCCATTTGGAAGCTGCTGCAACATTATGGAGTACCACAGAAGTTCATCAACATCATCCGAAATTCTTATGGGGGATGACCTACAGAGTTGTACATGGAGGTCAACTTACAGATGCTTTTGAAGTGAAAGCAAGGGTGAGACAAGGGTGCCTTCTCTCACCGTTCTTGTTCCTTCTTGCTATAGACTGGGTCATGAAGACGTCAACTGCAGGCAAGCACAATGGCATCCAGTGGACTCTTTGGAAGCAGCTGGATGACCTAGACTTTGCCGATGATTTGGCCCTTCTTTCACACACCCAGCCACAGATGCAAAACAAGACCACAACAGTGGCAGAAACTTCATCCAGCATTGGACTGAACATCCACAAAGGAAAGAGCAAAGTCATGAAAGCCAGTGCCACAAACCAAGACCCCATCATGCTAGAAGGCAACGCACTGGAGGAGGTGGACAACTTCACTTACCTTGGCAGCGTCGTCAACATACAAGGTGGTACAGATGCTGATGTCAGAGCCGGGAAAGCGAGAGCAGCCTTTCTCCAGCTGAAGAATGTCTGGAACTCAAATGTCATCTCCAAGAAAACCAAGCTAAAGATATTCAATAGCAACATCAAATCAGTACTTCTTTATGGAGCTGAGACGTGGCGAACCACAGTTACCATTACCAACAAGATCCAGACTTTCATCAATTCCTGTCTGAGGCGCATACTGAGGATCCACCAGCCAGACAGGATCAGCAATGAGGACCTGTGGCAACAGACGAATCAGAAGCCAGCCGATGCAGAGATTCTCCAAAGGGGATGGAGGTGGATAGGCCACACCCTAAGAAAGCCTGCCGACAACACCACCAGGCAGGCATTGTCCTGGAACCCGCAGGGGAAAAGAAAGAGAGGCCACCCAAGGAACTCCTGGCGCCAAGACCTGCAGGCAGACGTGAGAGCATTGGGGAAAACCTGGAACCAGCTGGAGAGAATCGCCCTGGACCGTGATGCCCGGAGGACCCTTGTCGGCAGCCTATGCCCCAGAAGGGTTGTAGGCGAAAGTAAGTAAGTAATATCTCCCTCCATCCTTCTCTCCTTCCATCCCTCTCTCCCTCCGGCCATGTATCCTACCCTCCATCTCTCCTTCCGTACTTCTCTCCTTCCCTCCATCTCTCTATCCCTCCCTCCCTCTCTCCCTCCGTCTCTCTTCCCTACACTCCCTCTATCCTCCGTCTTTCCCTCCATCCTTCTCTCTTTCCCTCTCTCTCCCTCCTCCCTTACTTCATTCCCTCTCACCCTCCGTCCCTCTCTCTTTCTTCCCTCTCTCCATCCGATGTTTTATACTTTTCTCCCTCTCTCCCTCCGTTACCTTCTCCTTTCCTCCCTCTCTCCCCACGTCCTTTCTCCTTCCCTCCCACTCTCCCACCATCCCTCTCTTCTTCCTTCCCTCTCTCCCTCTGTTCTTCTATCCTTCCCTTCATCTCTCCCTCCGTCCTTCTCTCCTTTCCACCCTCTCTCCCTCCATCCTTCTCTCCATCCCTGCCTTTCTCCCTCTGTCCTTCTCTCCCTCAGTGCCTCTCTCCTTTCTTTCTCTCCCTCTGTTTTTCTTTCCCTTAATCCATCCATCTCTCTTTACTTCCCTTCCTCTCTCCTTTCCTCCCTCTCTCTCTCCCTCCGTCCTACTCTCCTTCCCTTCCTCTCTCTCCATGATCCTCTTCTTCCCTTCATCTCTCCCTTCGATTTTTTTGTCTTCCCTCACTCCCCCTCCCCTTCCTTCTCTCCTTCCATCCATCTCTCCCTCCGGCCATGTATCCTACCCTCCCTCTCTCCCTCTGTCTCTCTCTCTCTTTCCCTCCCCCTCTCTTTCTCTCTCTCCCTCCCTCTCTCATTCCTTCCATCTCTCCCTCTGTCCTTCTCTCTTTCCCTCCCTCTCTCCTTCCATCCTTCTCTCCTTCGGTCCCTCTTTCCTTCCATCCCTCTCTCCATCTCTCCCTCTCTCCTTCCCTCCATCTCGCTCCGTGGTCTCTCTCTCTCTCTCTCTCTCTCTCTCTCTCTCTCTCTCTCTCTGGAGATGCTGTTTTCGGAGCTCTGCGGAAAATTAACTTGTTTTGTTAATTACAGAGAACTGAAGACAACAATCACCTTACAGTTTGGTACATTGTTAGATCAACATAAAAACTATCATTCCTTCAAGTTACATCGATCTGCGTGTTCAGAGTGGTCTGTTTTACTGGACTTTTCAATGCTTCATGGAGAAGAGACAACAACCTTCAAGTTTAAAGGTGAAGGCGTGCGTTTCACACCCAACTGTGCTGACTTCTGTACAGCGCATTTTATTAACATGAAAACAGACTGTGTGCTTTTCTTCTTTAAGCAAATGACGTTCAGGCGGTCAGGAAAACCAACAACAGGCGCCTGATTTGGTGTTTTGACTGCTTTGTTTTTTGGCGTGTTTCTAGCACACTTCCTCCTTGAATGTATGGATGTGGAGAGTAACCCTGGTCCTCCAGCTCCACACAGAGAAAACTCTCTCCTCACTAGCAGAGAAAACTCCCTTTTTGCGGGAAGGAGCTGGACTGGCCCCTGGTCTCAGAAAGGGGGTCTCTTTGGAAGTCATTTCAATCGCAATGCAGGTAGTGTCTGAAATCTTGCCTCCGACTCGCGAAACACATTCCAACCGCTCACAGATGGAGTAATGAGACACAGTATACATTCTGCAGACACAGGCCGACATAGCAGCTGTTCGCCCACTCTCAGAGAGATGAAAGAAGACTTGTTGTGTCTTTCTGAAAACACGGACAGGCGATTGAATGAAATCAAATGTTTCCATTCAACACTTTCCACATCTGTGGAAGACGTGGAGACGTTGTGCCATTCTCTGCAGGTGGAGAACATGGAGCTGAGAGATGCTGTGAACCAAGTGATGGCCAGCAGAACACAGCAGCTGCAGGAGTCACATGAGCATCATCAAATAGCAAGAGATAATATCACCGTCTTGTATGACTGGTGTCAATCACTGCAAAAAGAAAATGACATGATGAAAAAGGAAATGGAATCTCTCGCCCACTTCAGTCAGATACAGACCCCGACCTCCAGACAGTCACAGGCAGGAGCGGAATCAGCCACGTCCAGTGCCCTCTCTGAGATGATGGACTGGTGTCAATCCTTGCAAGTGGAAAACGACATCTTGAAAGAAGATGTGAAGTACCTGTCTTCCAAAAGCGAAGCTTTGGAAAATCAGTGTAGAGAACTCCTGGACTGGAATGGCCACTTCGTAGACAAAAGTGTTACCATTGACGACAAACTAGAAAAACTGGAAGCTTCCTCAAGGGCTTGCAATATCAAGTTTTTCAATTTTTTGAGAACCCAGTTGACTGTGTACGGCAAGTTGTCCAGATGTTGAACCGATTTTACCCCAGCAAGACATGGTCTACTGAAGATGTGGACAAAGCCTACCGTCTAGGCCCCCAAAAGAAAGACAGTCAACGTCCCTGACCCATCATCGCCACGATGCACAGATGGAGAGACAAGCTTCATGTGCTGCAGGACCATAGTAGCAGTAAAGACATGGCTGACACTTTAAACATCCGCGTAGCCTCAGATCTGATGGACAGACAGAACGACATCCTTCAAAAAGAAAAACAGGCAGGTAAACAAGCCTTCTTTTACAATGGGTGTAGTACACAAAATGACTTTTACCGTGACGTCAACAGCCGTCAACACGTTCAAGGTGGACGTTCAGAATGGGGGACGGACAGGCGAAAGAGGAGTGACAGAAATTACCACAAACAGCACAGTGGACAAGATGACAGACACTACTGTTCGGATGGACAGGAAGAAAGTGATCTTCTCAAGCCCAGAAATCAAGATAAAAGTAGCTATGATGGCAAACGTGTTAGTCAACATCAGAAAGACATCCAAACGAGACATCACTCCAAAGACAGTGAACGAAACAAAAACAGACAACATGATAGAACACCAATCAAAGACAGTCAACATAATAGATCCCCAAACAAAGACAGACAACATGATAGATCCTCAAACAAAGACAGACATCCTAGTCCGCCAGAGGAAAGGAGAAATGAGGACATTCATCAGAAAAATGGATATGACCAGAACTCGGGAATCGAAGTCTCCCGACAGACGATTAGGACTGAAGACGACTTCTTTAATAAGTCCCTGTATCTACGGGAAAGAACGGCTTCACCTGGAGAACCATACTGTAGGAGATGCACACTGGACGTAAACACACAAAGAGAAGATGGTAACCAGCGACAAGATCAAATATCGGAGCCTGTCCCTGATTTCTACAGTGTTGATGAGTTTCCCCGACTCCAGAGAGAGACAGTGGTGGCTAAAACGCCATGTTCTTCAACTGTGGAGTCATCCACTGCCCTAGGACTACCGGTTCCTCTTCTGACGCAGCACTCCACGGCAGATGGTGTGTCAGCAGCAGACACAATGTTCTCTACCAGACTTGACACTTGTTTAAGCTCGTCAAATTCCCCAGAGTATGTGACCCGTTTCAAAACTCCTGAAACTGTCCATGCTGACTCAGGATGTGGACAGAACGACGAGTCACAACGCCCTTCTGAACCTGTAGCATTCCGACCTTCGTCAACTCCAGACACTCCACATGACCTCAGCCAGACCCTGGTGAAGCAAGTGATTGACCCATGGGACTGCACGGAGAGTGGTCAGATCAGGCTGTCCCTGTCCCCCTGTTGTCAGACACAAGACAGCCCCGTCCCCGACCAGACACTAGATACCACCAACATGACTATTGAAAATGAAACCACCCGTACCCCAACCCCTGCACGTGGATCCCTTACGCGCAGTAAAATAAAACGTGAACAGATGCATCTTACAGACACCTTTCAAAGTGTGGGAGCCCATTCCTCCAAGAAGAAAGACTGTTTTCAGTCCCCTGCTGCCAGTAGCCCTATATAGGAATTCGGCCCTGCCCATGTCAAACACAGCAAGAGTAATCTGTCCCATCATTTTCCATGCTTAACGTATAATATTGAAGGAATAAATACAATTTACGAAATAGATATGCGATGCTATTTGACAAAATTCGATTTGATTGTTCTGACAGAAACATTCACAAAAACATTCCCTCCCCACCTGTTCCCAATGTATGATGTTTTTATTTCTAGTGCTGTAAGAGTGTCCGATGCTCGCACAGCTTGATTGTGTGGGGGAGTAGCCTTGTTGATAAAGAAACAGTTTGCATCCTTTGTTTCTCGAATTGACCTAGAATATGACAACTGCATCGTTCTTAAACTCTCCAGGCAACTTACAGGACTGGATTCAGACTGTATTTTGATTGGTATATACCTACCTCCCCAACACAGTCCATACTATACAGATACAGATATCTATAATGGGGTTTCTCTTTTGGAACATTGTATTTTGGATATTCTGCAATGCTACGGTGATGTTCCATTAATAATCATGGGCGACCTGAATGCGAGGACTGGCAGTGAAAATGCTAGTGAGGCTGAACTGCCCTGTGATACTAGTGACACTGACAGTGTAACATACGATGGGACTGATCCATACTAACGGATTTCAGATGACATTGTGGTGAATGCTTTTGGTCGTTATTTAATAAGAGTTTGTGAACAGTTTAATTTGATCCTGCTGAATGGGGTAAAATCTGGAAATATGGATGGAAATTATACCTATGTTGCTCACAATGGTTCTGGTACTACAGACTTTCATAGTATCGAGACGAATTTTTGACTTGGCTGGTAACCTGAACGTCGGTCAAAGAATCGAATCAAAACATAAGCCCGTGGAGCTTGGGTTTAAATTTAAGAACGTAAAAGGTAAACGTACGCATATTTTAAAAAAAAGCTACCGTTAAGATGTATAAATGGGACTGTCAAAAATTGCAGGAATATTTGGATGCTTTCAAGACTGAAAAGATTTCTTTAATGTTTAAGGAAGCTTATGATTTAATTAGTTTGGATACAGCAGCAACGCTCTGTAAGTTTTATGAAATTATCGGTAGCGCAGCAAGTCTCATGTTGAAGACTTGTCATTGGGAGTTTTAGCAACATCCCCTGGTTTGACTCTAAATGCAAGCAACAACGTCAAGCGGCGAGACACTCCTTTAGAATATTAAGGAAAGCTAAGAAAAATAAAAAGGAACAAAATATATCGGATGAGGAAATAGACATCCTGAGAGTAACGTACACGAGCAAATGAAGTGATTATAAAAGCTTGCTACAGCAAAAGAAGATGGATAACAAAAAGCAGACAATTAGATTATTGGAAGACTATGCGAGCAATCCCCAGAGGTTCTGGAGTACTCTGAAAAACTACATGGGCAGACCAATGAACCAGAATTCTATTGCTGCTGTTGAATGGTTTACTCACTTCTCAGATGTATTTAACCAAGGTTGCCCAAATATAAAGATGAACGAGACGATGCCTAATTGTTACCATTTGGATGCATGGTCTAGTGTGGACACTGACTGTAGTGTACTAGATGAGGAGATCTCGCACCAGGAAGTTCTTGATGCAATTTCTGCATTAAAAAAACAATAAAGCAGCCGGTCCAGAGGGGTTTTCGGGAGAATTTTACAAATATGCAGACCCAGAGGTTGGACTATTCTTAAAGAAGTACTTCAATACATTGTTTGATTCAGGTACTTTTCCACTTGGGTGGTCAGAAGCCATCATACAACCAGTATATAAGAAAGGTGACATAAATTCACCAGATAATTACAGAGGTATTTCCTTACTGAACGTCTGTGGAAAGCTTTACAGCTATATTCTAAATAAGCGTTTAACTTCTTGGATAGAGGAAAAAAAATTGTTAAACGAGGCCCAAGCTGGATTTAGACACAAATATAGCACAATTGATCATATATTTACCCTCTTATCATTAATTCAAAAACAGTTTGGCAGTCATGGAAAGTTATATTGTGCATTTATTGATTTCAAAAAAGCATTTGATTTTGTTGATAGATGCTGTTTATGGTCCATTCTAAGAAAAAACGGCATTGAAGGCAAAATGTATAAAGCTATTCAAAGTATGTGCATGACATTGTCAAAGCAAAAGTTCGTGCTGGTGGTGAACTTACAGATGTTTTCATGTGCCCCAAAGGATTAAAACAAGGAGATATTTGTAGTCCTGTTTTATTTTGCCTATTTATCAATGAGCTGGCAAATGACATTAATCAAAAAGGAAACACTTACACCTGAACAAATACAAATACTGATTCTGCTTTTTGCTGACGATGTAATTTTGTTGTCATATACTGTAGTTGGTCTGCAGCAACAACTAAATATTTTATGTAATACTACGAAAAGGCTTGGACTGATAGTAAATATGGATAAATCTAAAGTGGTTGTCTTTAGAAAAGGTGGCCATCTTGCCGCTCATGAAAAATGGCTTTATGATGGACAGTATTTGGAGATTGTTAACCAGTACAAATATTTGGGTGTAATTTTTTCAACAGGTGTGTCCTTTTCGTATGCGCTAAGAGACATGGCTGACAGAGCAAAGAAAGGTATTGGTATTCTACGACTACTTTGGTCCCTCAGTAATCAATCTCCTCAACTGTTCTTCAAGCTTTTCGACTGCCAGATACAACCCATACTTACATACGATTCAGAAGTATGGGGGTTAGCACTGATTATTCAATCATTGAACAGATACATTTATTTGCAATTAAGAGACTGTTAAACGTCAGTGTGAAGACACCAAATGTGCTTGTGTATGTAGAAACGGGGAGGTTTCCATTATTTATAAATATTCATGTTCGAAATATTAAATATTGGTTAACTTTAACAAAAATGTGTGAGGATCGCCTTCCTTGAAATACAATAATATGCTTTGTAATCTTCATTATAATAACAAACAAACTGTTTGTTTCACTCTGTATCGTCATGGTTTCGGATTTGCGTGGGAACACCAAGGAGTTGGTAATGAGAAAATATTTCTGGCTGAATTTAGACAACGTTTGATTGACTGTTATGTCCAAGGCTGGAACAGTAACATTAATACGAAAGAGCGCTATTCATTTTATTCTATATTGAAACAAAACCATTGTCTCAGTGATTATTTACTTGTTGTAAAAAGTAGTGCCTTAAGAAAATATTTAACACGAATGAGACTTGGTGTTTCACCGCTACAGTGCCACGCAAACCGTTTTTGTGAGGCAACACATAACTGCTTTGAGGAGGGAGCGTCTGCTGGCCACTGTGGGTGGCTGAGCGGATAACCACTCGCCTACATTTTGTGGCGACTGGGCAGCGCTGGGAGAGCACGTGGCTTCATTGCTTCCTTTGGGGTCTTCATTGGAGGGCACGGGGAGGGCACCAGTGTTACGGGGAAGGGCGTCAAGGACGCTGTGAGGTGCGACCAGAGGTCTAGTGTGGCGCAGAGAATCACACGGCCAATCGTGCGCCCCATCTGTCAGCAGTGTGGTTACAGGAAACGCACTCTTGTCTGGTGTGTCTGTTCTGATGGACGTGCGCGTGCGTGTGCGTTGTGAACACTGAACGATTAAGAACAACAGTACGAGTGGGACATAATTGTGACAGTGTCTGGGTGTCTTGGACGGCGATACATGAGTCGTGGGGCGAATCTGTGCACTGTTTAATGTGTTTGTCGTGAACAATAACTAGGGTGGTATAATTTGGGCAGCGTGATTTTGGCCTTGTGTATTATCCATGTCGTTGGAGTCGTTTGTGATTAACTTTTGCACTGTGTTATATGCATTATGTTGATGCTATGTGTCATGTGGCCTATGATCTATGTGGTGTGAGCGTCTCTAGGTACTGCCGGCTGCAGTGGACGGAGCTCGTGGCGGAGACGTGGATGCGATGTGATTGAGTGTATGTGAGCGAGAGTGTTGGTTGTGGCATGCTTTGTTGGTGTGGGAAGGATTGATCGGGGTAAAAGGTTGTCATGCTTATATTGTCGGTGAAAATGTTCATGTATTCATGGTCAATAAATGTTGTGTGAATGTTAATCTGTGTTCAGTAGTCTTAGGTCTGTTGGGAAGTAACTAGATTAGGCTGTAAACTCTCTCTGTCTATCTATAGCCTCAGTTCAGGTCTTAGCAAACCTGACATATTGACCTGAAAGGCCAAGCCTGCATGTTCTATTGTCGTCGTTACCATGGTCACGAATCTACGAGCAATCTGTTGCGCTCTGTCATCAGCGGTGTGGCCGTTTTAGTGACAGTTTTGAGGGGTTGTACCGCGCTCTGGGGTTAATTTACTATACGTTTGTCATTTTTAAGCTGATAGAGAGCGTGGAGGTTTTGATCTAGTTTGTATCTTGCCCTACTCTACGCTTTAGTCATTTTTAGGCCAGATGAACTGGGTTAGCCGGTTTTGTTTACACTGGCTGTTTTGTGCATGCTGTAGTGGTGTGTGAGTTTGTGTAGTGTCTGTGTGATTGTGAGTGAGGGTTGTGTGTGTGTGGTGTTTGTGTCTGATGCGCGTGTATGCGTGTGTAGGTTCAATTGACAAGGGGGGTCACTCAGGTTCTCTCAACAGGTGGCAGGATTTCAACGTTTCTGAGTAGGAATCAGCACGGTTGTTGAGTTTACTTTTGATCTAGGCTGGCAAGACTGCAGGAGGTGTGGTTCTTGGCCAGATAGTTTTCTTGTGGGTGATTCGTTCACCAAGAGTTGCAGACTAGTGTCTTGTGGTGTATTGCCTAACTAGTCCGTGGTAGTCCGCGTATCCACGTACTGCTGTGTTCGTCAGGGAGAGGATCCTGCAATACCAGCGGTTGTACTGTTTAACGTCAGTGTGGTAGCGAGTCGTGTGGTAGCTGTTACGTAAACTTCAACTGGTGCCTCAGCTGGTGTGAGAGCAGCTGACTGTACCTGGTTGCTGCCGTCTGTTGCCTGTTCGCTGCACAATGTAGCTGTTGCCAGCTTGCAGTGTAGCTTCAGGCTCATTGCTGTCTTTTAGTGGTAGGTGTGGGTTTTATTGTTCGTTCATCCGGTGTGTGTGCTAGGGATGTTTCGTCCGTGTGGTATGGATGGTTCGTATGTGCGGTATGGATGTTTCGTCTGAGTGGGGTATAGGTGTTCGTCTGGATGGGTGGTTGTCCTCGTGGGTGTTGTGTGATTTGGGATAGGATTATAGATTGTCGTATCCGGTTCAGGATAGGCAGTTGATATAGTATGCAGGAATGTGTAGGGCATTAGGGTTTTGAACCAGGAATGATGAATTTTCGTATGTTTCCGATGTGATGGCTGCATTATTGTTGATGTAGTGTGTCGGACGGATTATTGTTGACATTATGTGTCAGACGGATTGTTGTTAGACTGTGAGTGTGTGGATGTTGGGTGACTGCAGGTGTTAACCGGACAATCCCTTGCTGAAGTTATTGCCACTAGTGGGGTTATAGCAGGCGTAGACTAAGCATGGTGTATAGGGCTGTCTACTTTGGTATTGTCGGTAAGCCGGATGTTTGGGGCTCTTAGTGAGTGCCTTGAGCTGTTTTAGTTATCACCAGGTTTGGTTAGGCTCGCGGTGTTCGTGATGCGGAGATATTAGTTAATTTTGTGATTATTTTGTAAAGTATATTATCTCTGGAATATATGCAGATGCCGTGTTGTCTGCATTCAGTTATTCTTCCTTTTCAGGCGTCGAACACTGATGGAGTGTGAACTGCAGTAGAAATTTTGATAATGCTTGGTGAAAATTTATGCATTGAGGTCTGTTGATTCTGGTCACGCGCTTAGAGTATTGAGAGATTTATTATATAATGGGGGTGAGTTTTGTAACTTTTGGTTGGTGTGTTCTATTAGTTTCTATGGGTTTGGATTGTATATATTTTGGTTGTATTGATGGTATGGAATGTATGTGGGTTCGACTGTTCGAGTCAGGTTATTGCTTATTGTGGGTGCTGATCTTGGTACGCGTGAACCCATAGTGTGAATTGAGTTCGCGTGGATTGAGCCCCGTTTGCTATGAGCGATCCATGTTTGTGTGGGGTTGGACTCATGCACTGATCTGAATATTGACTAAGTGTTTAGTCAAGTTGTGGTGATGATATAAGATCTGGACTCTAAGGATTTGTGCTCTTTCTCTGACTGACTTGTAAGCATCCCCCTGTTGGACGGTCTTGGCCTGGGGCTGTACATACATATCGTGAGTGACGGGGAAGTGACCTCCGTACCTCGTTGTAAGCTCGAAGGGCCGTTACTTGGGGATCCATATTTCGAGAGTAACCTTTAACCTCGTGTTTAGCCATGGGTGAGGGGTGGGTAATGTACAACGAGGACAGGGCATGAGTTTGCTGTGGGTTAGATCAAAACAAAGCCATTGGACACGTTCAATGATCACGAACTTCACGCAAAGTTAAGATTTCGTCGTCACAACATCTTCCAGCTGACAGACACTCTCCGAGAAAACATTGAATTTGATTTGCACAGACTGAGACACGGAACTCGGCCTCCTGCTCTACAAGTGTGTCTGTAGCTCCCAAGTTCGTCTGCTACGATAGCTGGCTTAGCTCTTGGTAGTGTGTGTAGGCTAAATCAGTCTTCGTGCCTTTGTGTGTCACTGTTACTTTGTGTCAGTGTGTGTATGTGTGGGTGCGATTTGTACGCGTGAACCCATAGTGTGTATATTGAGTTCAACGTGGTTTGAGCCCGTTTTGCTTTGAGGCGTATCCATGTTTGCCTGTGAGGTGGGGGTTATCAGCATGAATCTGCCTACTGACTAAGCTTTGTTTTGATCATAGTTGTGGGAAGATATATACAAGTATTGGTGACTCTAAGGTTTGTGCCTTCATCTCGATGGAATGTAAAGTTTACCCTGTTGACGGTCTTGGCCTGGTTGGGACGGAATCCTACGTTGGGCTGCTTGGCGTCACAGGGAGACCACTATCGTCTCCTTCGAGGAACCTGCTGTAACACCCGTCATCCCCTGGTCAGACAGCTTACCAGGGTCAACCGTCAAGTGTAGACTCTTCCTGTGTCCTTCCGACCCTGTCTCCGCCCCATTCTGATGCCCTTGACCCTATCAATGTCTACCCTGTTTGTCCTCAACCTCTTCCAGACCTAGTGTTTAATTGACCCGATAACCCCTTTGTCCCTGTCCTTCACCTATATCACTGCAGCTTGGGCGTGAGGAGGGAGCGTCTGCTGGCCACTGTGGGTGGCTGAGCGGATAACCACTCGCCTGCATCTTGTGGCGACTGGGCATGCTGGGAGAGCACGTGGCTTCATTGCTTCCTTTGGGGTCTCCATCGGAGGGAAACTACGGGGAGGGCACCAGTGTTACGGGGAAGGGCGTCAAGGATGCTGTGAGGTGTGACTAGAGGTCTAGTGTGGCGCAGAGCATCACACGGCCAATCGTGCGCCCCGTCTGTCAGCAGTGTGGTTACAGGAAACACACTCCTGTCTGGTGTGTCTGTTCTGTGGACGTGCGCGTGCGTGTGCGTTGTGAACACTGAACGATTGAGAACAACAGTACGAGTGGGACGTAATTGTGATAGTGTCTGGGTGTCTTGGACGGCGATACATGAGTCGTGGGGCGGATCTGTGTACTGTTTAATGTGTTTGTCGTGAACAATAACTAGGGTGATATAATTTGGGCAGCGTGATTTTGGCCTTGTGTATTATCCATGTCGTTGGAGTCCGTTGGAGTCTCCGTCCTTGATTAACTTTGGCACTGTGTTATATGCATTATGTTGATGCTATGTGTCATGTGGCCTATGATCTATGTGGTGTGAGCGTCTCTAGGTACTGCCGGCTGCAGTGGACGGAGCTCGTGGCGGAGACGTGGATGCGATGTGATTGAGTGTATGTGAGCGAGAGTGTTGGTTGTGGCATGCTTTGTTGGTGTGGGAAGGACTGATCGGGGTAAAAGGTTGTCATGCTTATATTGTCGGTGAAAATGTTCATGTATTCACGGTCAATAAATGTTGTGTAAATGTTAATCTGTGTTCAGTAGTCCTAGGTCTGTTGGGAAGTAACTAGATTAGGCTGTAAACTCTGTCTTTCTATCTATAGCGTCAGTTCAGGTCTTAGCGAACCTGACATATGGTGGAGATGTGGGGTAGGTAACCAACGGGTTAGTAGAGGACTAGATTGGTGGGTAATTTGCGATTTGAGTAGGTTAGGTCAGGTGGGTACTGGGGGCTGTAGGATTTTGCATTAGACATTTACATCCTCATCTCGAAACATTGGGGTCGCAGGACAAGACTGTGGGCGGCTGGTGGGTGCGTGCCCAGTTGGGTGGCGGCACATAAGACAGTCGTGCATCGAGGCGTGTAAGACCTTTGCGGCCGCTGTTTAGTCGAAAGGGGTGTATGGTTGGGTGTAGTTGTGTCGTTTTGTTGATGTGGTGTCTTCAATGTAATTGACCGTGAAGAGTATGTGGTGTTGGTCCACGTGTGGGTGCAAGTGTTGGCTGCTTGTAGTGTTGAATAGTTCCATGTAGGTGGTATGATGAGACGTTCTTTTGTCTTAGGGATTACACAACTTTTGATGTTGTAGGTTGACTGGGGTTGCTCAAGACAATTTTGGGTATTTCACTGATTGTGGTTTGTGCCAGTTGTTGGTGATGGGTTTATTGACGTGATTCCTTTGATGCTTTGTGATTTTGATGCATTTTGCTGTGGTGCCAGTGTGATAGGGGTGGCAAATATCAGGAGGTAGTGAGGTCTTGAGTGCCTGACCGGTCAGGGATTAGGTGAGAGTATATAGGCCGGGGCGTGATCGCGATAGAGCGTAGTGCATCTGGACGGTGCGGTTCGTCCACCTTTAGCGTCGAAGAGTAAACCTCAAACCACCTGATCGCTGGGTATCCAGGCTAGGAGACCGTTAGTGTATGTCCGACGAGGATCTTAAGGAATGTAGGCGGAGAGCTAGACAGTTAGTGTTCGAACGGTTGAGGAGCTTAAGACCATTAGAGCATAGGAAAAAGGCCATGGCAGCTAAGGGCGAGGAAACGGAAGAGCAGGTGAAAGATAGGCTTAAAGCTGAAGGAGACAAGTATGGCTTCACGGGTGTCAAGGAGTTCCATGAGAGACAGGAACGGAAGGCTAGGGAGGAAAGGGAAGAGCAGGAGCGAAAGAAGGAAAGGGGAGCGGAAAATAGGATCCAGAAGGAGAAGGAGGCTTTGGAGTTACAGTTAGTGAAGGATAGGATACTAGCAGAGAAGGGCTGCAAGGAGAGGGAAGAAGCTGCGGAAGTGGACCGCCTAGCCAAAAGAGCACAGGAGGAGAAGGACAGGCTTGCAAAGATTGCAAGAGAGGATGAGGAAATGAGGATGCTGAAGGAGAGGCAGAAGTTTGAGTTTGACAGAGCAGAGGCAGAGAAGAAAGAGAGAGCGCAGAAGGCACAGAGAGCTGAGCGGAAGAACGTAAAGATCGACCTGCTCAAGGATGACGACGACGTGGATGCTTTTATCCATCACTTTGAGAGGGTGGTCGAGCTGTGTAACTGGAAGAAGGACGTGTGGGCTTGCCAGTTGGTAGCGTTGCTGCAGGGGAAGGCTCGGGAAGCAGTGTTGCGGATGCCCACAAATGAGATGAGTGATTATCAGAAGGTCAAGCTGACCCTGTTGCAGTTCTTCCGGTTGGACGCAGATGCGTATAGGCGGAAGTTCCGGAATTTGAGGAAGGGGACGTCGGAAACCTTCATTCAGTTGTTGGCAAGAATGCGATCAGTATTTTCTCTGTGGTGCATAGCGGCTAGGAAGGATGAGGGGAAGGTGGAAGATGTGTTTGACATGCTGATGCAAGAACAGCTGTATCAGGGTTTGTCGCCAGACCTCCATGTGGAAGTGAAGAGAATGAAACCCAAGACTGCAGATGAGGTTGCTGCTGAGGCCACCACTGTAGCGGAGGCAAGGCAATCTGGAAGGGAAGCCCGAAATGAGAGGAAGGGTCTGTCCTTGGAGGTAAGCTCCGAGAAGGAAGAGAAAACTGACAAGCCTACGGACAAGGAGTCGGGACCGACGTCACAGAAGCCAGAAGGCGGGCCCTCATCCAGAAGGCGAGTATCGGATGATAGGAAATGTTACAAGTGTGGTGAGCCAGGGCACATCGCAAGGAACTGCAAGGGTGCGGGCAGTGGCGCTCGAGTCAAAGTGGAGGCTCAGAACGACGAGATGGTCTCCCAAACTCAGTCCTTGCGCGTGACTTGTGCACGGAAAGACTTCACCCCTAGGTGCAGGGTCAGGGTGAATGGCACAGAGGTTGATGGGCTGAGACACAGGGTGCATATTACACCATTGTGGCTGAATATTTGATCTCGCCTGACGCCTACATGGGAGAGTCAGTGCCAGTAGTTTTGGCCGAGTCCCGGTGTCGGCATAGACTGCCGGTGGCAAAGGTAGAGTTAGAATCTCCCTTCCTCGTGGGCCATGTGATGGTTCTTGTAATGAAGAAACCGGTAGAGGGTGTGCTCATCGGGAACATGGCCAGGGCAGATCTGTCATGAGAGGCTACCAAGGTGCCTGTCAATGCGAATCCGACCTGTGTGGCTGCGGTGCAGACTAGAGCCCAGGCAAAGCGCGCTGCCAAACCACCGTCCAGGCTACCGGTGAGAGAGCAGGTTCTTGATGTGTCACCAGGGAGGATGCGTGAGTTGCAAGAGGAGGATCCCACGCTTGCTGCGGCTCGACGTGCTGCTGAAACCGGGGAACGTTTTCTTGTAGGTAGGGGCGTGGTGTCATACCTCGTCAGGGGAGGGGTTCTCATGAGGAGGTTCCAGACCCAGGACGAAACTTTGTTGCAAGTGTGTGTCCCTCAGGATCTGCGCAAGGTGGTGCTTGAGCTGGCTCATGATGTACCTCTAGTGGGTCATCTGGGCACCCAGAAGACCAAGCAGAGAGCTCTCCAGCACTTCTACTGGCCCGGAATGTGCCAAGACATGGCCCGTTATTGTAGGTCATGCGTGCAATGCCAGAAAACAACCGACAAAGTGAGAGTGATGCCAGTGCCGCTGGTAAGGACGGAGGTGTCAGAGGAGCCATTCGAGAAGGTGGGTGTGGATCATCGTGGGACCCATAGTGCTGATGTCAAGTCAGGGAAACTGGTTTGTGTTGGTAATGGTTGACTATGCGACCAGGTATCCCGAGGCCGTAGCTCACCAAAATATTGACACTGTCACTGTGGCTGAGGCACTGTTTACAATGTGGACGTGCATAGGCATTCCCCGAGAGGTGCTATCAGACAGGGGCACACAGTTCACCAGCGCCATGATGGAGGAAGTGCATCGACTTCTCGCAGTCAAGGGACTGTGCACTACGCCTTACCATGCTCAGTGCAATGGCCTCGTGGAGAGGTCAACAGCACGCTTAAAAAGATGATCAAGCGACTGGCTATGGAACAGCCCAGAGAGTGGGATCGCTGGATCCCTGCTGCATTGTTTGCCTACCAGGAGGTACCCCAGGCAAGCACAGGCTTCTCGCCGTTTGAGCTCCTGTACAGGAGGAAGGTTCGGGGCCCCCTGAGATTGCTGAAGGAGATCTGGACGCGGCCAGATCAGCCGGAGGTGCGCACTGCTGCTGAGTACGTGGTTGGCTTGTGGAACCGTATTGCTGACTCCTGTGAGATGGCGAGGGAAGCCCTGAGTCGAGCGAGCAAACAGCAGAAGAGGCAATATGATGCCAAGGCTAGAAAACGCAAGTTCATGCCAGGAGACCGAGTCCTGGTGCTCAGACCCACCAAGCATAACAAGCTGGAACTCACGTGAAAGGGACCTTACTCCGTGCTCGAGAGACATGGGGAAGTAGATTACAAGGTGCAGCTGGAGGCGAGACTAAGTTGTTTCACGTCAACCTCCTGAAGAAGTTTGTGGGAGAGAGAGAGAGAGATACCACCAAGGAGGCGAGGGTTTCTCTGAGAGCAGTGGTGATCCAGGAGGAGGAGGACGATGTCGCGATGGTGACCAGTAAGGACATTCCTGTGATCCCATTGGAAGAGACCGAGGGTGCTGCTGATGTGAAGTTGGGGACTCAGGACCCAGCATTTGCAGTGCGACTGAGGTCACTGGCGAAGGAGTTTGCTGACGTCCTCACTGACCTACCGAAACGTACCAGTTTGGAGGTGTGCCACATCAAGCTCACGGATGGTCGACCCATCAGGTCCAGGGCCTACCCTGTTCCATACACGCAGAGGGACACGATCAAGGTGGAAATTGAGGTCATGTTGAGGATAGGGGTGATTGAACCGTCCACGTCGCCCTACGCCTCCCCAATTGTTCTAGTCAAAAAGAAGGACGGGAAAATAAGGTTCTGCGTGGATTACCGCAAGCTCAATAAGGTGGTCGAGTTCGACTCAGAACCTATGCCTGACATCGAGTTCCTGTTTGCTAAGTTAGGTGAGAAGCAAGTTCTCAGCAAGATAGATTTGGCCAAAGGTTATTGGCAGATGCCTGTGGCTGAGGAGGACCACCCCAAGACAGCGTTTGTTACACCGCAGGGTTGCTACCAGTGGAAGGTCATGCCGTTCGGGTTGTGCACGTCTGGGGCAGTTTTCTCGAGGATGATGAGGAAGCTGTTGTTACCGTTGGGGTTTGACCAGGTCGACAACTTTATGGACGACATCCTCGTGGCGACTGAGACCCAGGAGGAGCATCTGGAGGTGCTGCGACATCTGTTCAGGAGACTCAGAGAGTGCTCAGTTGTGGCGAGACCATCCAAGTGCGAGTTGGGATGCCAGGAGGTCGAGTACCTCGGTCACAAGGTGGGGCATGGCTGTATTTCAGCCCGTGGAGGACAAGATGGCCAAGATCCAGGATGCACCAAGACCAGAGACGAAGAAGGAGGTGTGGAGTTTCCTGGGATTGGTGGGCTACTATCGCCATTTTGTGCCTCGTTTTGCTGAGATTGCTCTGCCGTTGACCAACCTGACGAAGGGTGGCGAGCCCAGGAGGGTGCATTGGACGGCTGAGTGCGAGGAGGCGTTCACTATGCTCAAAGTGAAGTTTTGTACCCCACCCATATGCAGGTTACCCATTCCAGGAGGTGGCTTCATCCTACAGACCGACGCATTGGACACAGGAATTGGGGCTATTCTCCTGCAAGAGCAGCACAGAGGAGTGCATCCTGTGGCTTGCGCGAGCAAGAAACTGATTCCGGCTGAGCGAAATTACCCTGTCATCGAGAAGAGTGTCTTGCTCTTGTCTGGGGTGTCGACAAGTTCCGCCACTACCTGTATGGTACGTCCTTCGTGGTTCACGTAGACCACTCACCGTTGCAGTACCTGGAGCAAATCAAATCAGCAAGTGGAAGGGTCACTAGGTGGGCACTCCAGCTTCAGCTGTACCAGTTTCGGGAAGCTATTCCCGGAAGCAGGAACAAGACAGCTGATTTCCTGAGTCGGTTGTGAACATACTAATGACACTCCACTACCTGCGTTCTAGGTGTCAGATTAAACGTGGAGTTTAATCTTGGGGGGAGGGTGTGTCAGGTCCAAGCCTGCATGTTCTATTGTCGTCGTTACCATGCTCACGCTGTCACGATCTACGAGCAATCTGTTCGCGCTCTGTCATCAGCGGTGTGGCCGTTTTAGTGACAGTTTTGGGGGGTTGTACCGCGCTCTGGGGTTAATTTACTATACGTTTGTTATTTTTAAGCCGATAGAGAGCGTGAAGGTTTTGATCTAGTTTGTATCTTGCCCTACTCTATGCCTTTAGTCTATTTTTAGGCCAGATGAACTGGGTTAGCCGGTTTTGCTTACACTGGCTGTTTTCGTGCATGCCGTAGTGGTGTGTGAGTTTGTGTAGTGTCTGTGTGATTGTGAGTGAGGGTTGTGTGTGTGTGGTGTTTGTGTCTGATGCGTGTGTATGCGTGTGTAGGTTCAATTGACAAGGGGGGTCACTCAGGTTCTCTCAACAGGTGGCAGGATTTCAACGTTTCTGAGTAGGAATCAGCACGGTTGTTGAGTTTACTTTTGATCTAGGCTGGCAAGACTGCAGGAGGTGTGGTTCTTGGCCAGATAGTTTTCTTGTGGGTGATTCGTTCACCAAGAGTTGCAGACTAGTGTCTTGTGGTGCATTGCCTAACTAGTCCGTGGTAGTCCGCATATCCACATACTGCTGTGTTCGTCAGGGAGAGGATCCTGCAATACCAGTGGTTGTACTGTTTAACGTCAGTGTGGTAGCGAGTCGTGTGGTAGCTGTTACGTAAACTTCAACTGGTGCCTCAGCTGGTGTGAGAGCAGCTGACTGCACCTGGTTGCTGCCGTCTGTTGCCTGTTCGCTGCACAGTATAGCTGTTGCCAGCTTGCGGTGTAGCTTCAGGCTCATTGCTGTCTTTGAGTGGTAGGTGTGGGTTTTATTGTTCGTTCATCCGGTGTGTGTGCTAGTGATGTTTCGTCCGTGTGGTATGGATGGTTCGTATGTGTGATATGGATGTTTCGTCTGAGTGGGGTATAGGTGTTCATCTGGATGGGTGGTTGTCCTCGTGGGTGTTGTGTGATTTGGGATAGGATTATAGATTGTTCGTATCCGGTTCAGGATATAGTATGCAGGAATGTGTAGGGCATTAGGGTTTTGAACAAGGAATGATAATTTTCGTATGTTTGCGATGTGATGGCTGCATTATTGTTGATGTAGTGTGTCGGACGGATTATTGTTGACATTATGTGTCAGACGGATTGTTGTTAGACTGTGAGTGTGTGGATGTTGGGTGACTGCAGGTGTTAACCGGACAATCCCTTGCTGACGTTATTGCCACTAGTGGGGTTATAGCAGGCGTGGACCAAAGGTGGTGTATAGGGCTGTCTACTTTGGTATTGTTGGTAAGCCGGATGTTTGGGGCTCTTAGTGAGTGCCTTGAGCTGTTTTAGTTATCACCAGGTTTGGTTAGGCTCGTGGTGTTCGTGATGCGGAGATATTAGTTAATTTTGTGATTATTTTGTAAAGTATATTATCTCTGGAATATATGCGGATGCCGTGTTGTCTGCATTCAAAATCAGTTTGGACATGTAGTTATCTTCCTTTTCAGGCGTCGAACACTGATGGAGTGTGAACTGTAGTAGAAATTTTGATAATGCTTGGTGAAAATTTATGCATTCAGATCTGTTGATTCTGGTCACGTGCTCAATAGTATTGAGAGATTTAGTATATAATGGGGATGAGTTCTGTAACTTTTGGTTGGTGTGTTCTATTAGTTTCTATGGGTTTGGATTGGGTATATTTTGGTTGTATTGATGGTATCGAATGTATGTGGGTTCGACTGTTCGAGTCAGGTTATTGCTTATTGTGGGTGCTGATCTTGGTACGTGTGAAACCATAGTGTGAATTGAGTTCACGTGGATTGAGCCCCGTTTGCTATGAGCGATCCATGTTTGTGTGGGGGGGACTCATGCACTGATCTGACTACTGACTAAGTGTTTAGTCAAGTTGTGGTGATGATATAAGATCTGGACTCTAAGGATTTGTGCTCTTTCTCTGACTGACTTGTAAAGATCCCCCTGTTGGACGGTCTTGGCCTGGTTGGGACGGAATCCTACGTTGGGCTGCTTGGCGTCACTGTGGAGACCACTATCGTCTCCTTCGAGGAACCTGCTGTAACACCCGTCATCCCCTGGTCAGACAGCTTACCAGGGTCAACCGTCAAGTGTAGACTCTTCCTGTGTCCTTCCGACCCTGTCTCCGCCCCATTCTGATGCCCTTGACCCTATCAATGTCTACCCCTGTTTGTCCTCAACCTCTTCCAGACCTAGTGTTTAATTGACCCGATAACCCCCTTTGTCCCTGTCCTTCACCCTATATCACTGCAGCCTGGGCGTGAGGAGGGAGCATCTGCTGGCCACTGTGGGTGGCTGAGCGGATAACCACTCGCCTGCATCTTGTGGCGACTGGGCAGTGCTGGGAGAGCACGTGGCTTCATTGCTTCCTTAGGGGTCTCCATCAGAGGGAAACTACGGGGAGGGCACCAGTGTTATGGGGAAGGGCGTCAAGGATACTGTGAGGTGTGACTAGAGGTCTAGTGTGGCGCAGAGCATCACACGGCCAATCGTGCGCCCCGTCTGTCAGCAGTGTGGTTACAGGAAACACACTCCTGTCTGGTGTGTCTGTTCTGATGGACGTGCGCGTGCGTGTGCGTTGTGAACACTGAACGATTGAGAACAACAGTACGAGTGGGACGTAATTGTGATAGTGTCTGGGTGTCTTGGACGGCGATACATGAGTCGTGGGGCGGATCTGTGTACTGTTTAATGTGTTTGTCGTGAACAATAACTAGGGTGATATAATTTGGGCAGCGTGATTTTGGCCTTGTGTATTATCCATGTCGTTGGAGTCCGTTGGAGTCTCCGTCCTTGATTAACTTTGGCACTGTGTTATATGAATTATGTTGATGCTATGTGTCATGTGGCCTATGATCTATGTGGTGTGAGCGTCTCTAGGTACTGCCGGCTGCAGTGGACGGAGCTCGTGGCGGAGACGTGGATGCGATGTGATTGAGTGTATGTGAGCGAGAGTGTTGGTTGTGGCATGCTTTGTTGGTGTGGGAAGGACTGATCGGGGTAAAAGGTTGTCATGCTTATATTGTCGGTGAAAATGTTCATGTATTCACGGTCAATAAATGTTGTGTAAATGTTAATCTGTGTTCAGTAGTCCTAGGTCTGTTGGGAAGTAACTAGATTAGGCTGTAAACTCTGTCTTTCTATCTATAGCGTCAGTTCAGGTCTTAGCGAACCTGACATATGGTGGAGATGTGGGGTAGGTAACCAACGGGTTAGTAGAGGACTAGATTGGTGGGTAATTTGCGATTTGAGTAGGTTAGGTCAGGTGGGTACTGGGGGCTGTAGGATTTTGCATTAGACATTTACATCCTCATCTCGAAACATTGGGGTCGCAGGACAAGACTGTGGGCGGCTGGTGGGTGCGTGCCCAGTTGGGTGGCGGCACATAAGACAGTCGTGCATCGAGGCGTGTAAGACCTTTGCGGCCGCTGTTTAGTCGAAAGGGGTGTATGGTTGGGTGTAGTTGTGTCGTTTTGTTGATGTGGTGTCTTCAATGTAATTGACCGTGAAGAGTATGTGGTGTTGGTCCACGTGTGGGTGCAAGTGTTGGCTGCTTGTAGTGTTGAATAGTTCCATGTAGGTGGTATGATGAGACGTTCTTTTGTCTTAGGGATTACACAACTTTTGATGTTGTAGGTTGACTGGGGTTGCTCAAGACAATTTTGGGTATTTCACTGATTGTGGTTTGTGCCAGTTGTTGGTGATGGGTTTATTGACGTGATTCCTTTGATGCTTTGTGATTTTGATGCATTTTGCTGTGGTGCCAGTGTGATAGGGGTGGCAAATATCAGGAGGTAGTGAGGTCTTGAGTGCCTGACCGGTCAGGGATTAGGTGAGAGTATATAGGCCGGGGCGTGATCGCGATAGAGCGTAGTGCATCTGGACGGTGCGGTTCGTCCACCTTTAGCGTCGAAGAGTAAACCTCAAACCACCTGATCGCTGGGTATCCAGGCTAGGAGACCGTTAGTGTATGTCCGACGAGGATCTTAAGGAATGTAGGCGGAGAGCTAGACAGTTAGTGTTCGAACGGTTGAGGAGCTTAAGACCATTAGAGCATAGGAAAAAGGCCATGGCAGCTAAGGGCGAGGAAACGGAAGAGCAGGTGAAAGATAGGCTTAAAGCTGAAGGAGACAAGTATGGCTTCACGGGTGTCAAGGAGTTCCATGAGAGACAGGAACGGAAGGCTAGGGAGGAAAGGGAAGAGCAGGAGCGAAAGAAGGAAAGGGGAGCGGAAAATAGGATCCAGAAGGAGAAGGAGGCTTTGGAGTTACAGTTAGTGAAGGATAGGATACAAGCAGAGAAGGGCTGCAAGGAGAGGGAAGAAGCTGCGGAAGTGGACCGCCTAGCCAAAAGAGCACAGGAGGAGAAGGACAGGCTTGCAAAGATTGCAAGAGAGGATGAGGAAATGAGGATGCTGAAGGAGAGGCAGAAGTTTGAGTTTGACAGAGCAGAGGCAGAGAAGAAAGAGAGAGCGCAGAAGGCACAGAGAGCTGAGCGGAAGAACGTAAAGATCGACCTGCTCAAGGATGACGACGACGTGGATGCTTATATCCATCACTTTGAGAGGGTGGTCGAGCTGTGTAACTGGAAGAAGGACGTGTGGGCTTGCCAGTTGGTAGCGTTGCTGCAGGGGAAGGCTCGGGAAGCAGTGTTGCGGATGCCCACAAATGAGATGAGTGATTATCAGAAGGTCAAGCTGACCCTGTTGCAGTTCTTCCGGTTGGACGCAGATGCGTATAGGCGGAAGTTCCGGAATTTGAGGAAGGGGACGTCGGAAACCTTCATTCAGTTGTTGGCAAGAATGCGATCAGTATTTTCTCTGTGGTGCATAGCGGCTAGGAAGGATGAGGGGAAGGTGGAAGATGTGTTTGACATGCTGATGCAAGAACAGCTGTATCAGGGTTTGTCGCCAGACCTCCATGTGGAAGTGAAGAGAATGAAACCCAAGACTGCAGATGAGGTTGCTGCTGAGGCCACCACTGTAGCGGAGGCAAGGCAATCTGGAAGGGAAGCCCGAAATGAGAGGAAGGGTCTGTCCTTGGAGGTAAGCTCCGAGAAGGAAGAGAAAACTGACAAGCCTACGGACAAGGAGTCGGGACCGACGTCACAGAAGCCAGAAGGCGGGCCCTCATCCAGAAGGCGAGTATCGGATGATAGGAAATGTTACAAGTGTGGTGAGCCAGGGCACATCGCAAGGAACTGCAAGGGTGCGGGCAGTGGCGCTCGAGTCAAAGTGGAGGCTCAGAACGACGAGATGGTCTCCCAAACTCAGTCCTTGCGCGTGACTTGTGCACGGAAAGACTTCACCCCTAGGTGCAGGGTCAGGGTGAATGGCACAGAGGTTGATGGGCTGAGAGACACGGGTGCATATTACACCATTGTGGCTGAATATTTGATCTCGCCTGACGCCTACATGGGAGAGTCAGTGCCAGTAGTTTTGGCCGAGTCCCGGTGTCGGCATAGACTGCCGGTGGCAAAGGTAGAGTTAGAATCTCCCTTCCTCGTGGGCCTTGTGATGGTTCTTGTAATGAAGAAACCAGTAGAGGGTGTGCTCATCGGGAACATGGCCAGGGCAGATCTGTCATGAGAGACTACCAAGGTGCCTGTCAATGCGAATCCGACCTGTGTGCTGCGGTGCAGACTAGAGCCCAGGCAAAGCGTGCTGCCAAACCACCGTCCAGGCTACCGGTGAGAGAGCAGGTAGAGAATGATAAAATCTGCGCTCTAGATCAGCAATCTTATTTCGCCCGCAAACCCCCCCCCCCCCCCCCCCCCCCCTTTTCACATAATCAAATTCTCTTAACCAAAAAAAATAGCTAAAACCCTACAAAATTAAACAAATCTAATTGCGTGAAAAGGGGGGTTTGCGGGCAAAATAATTTTCCTGCTCTAGAACCGCACATTTTATCATTCTCTCTGATTAACTAACAGGCACTGTGTTTGGCGGGACAACTTGCAACTCTTCACGAACAAACGATCTTTTAGGGGCAGGCTTTTTAGACGCAGTAGCACCGCTAGAAGAAAGAGTTTCTCTTAAATAATACACAGGAGGGGTTGTTTTCATAATTCTTTCAACTTCATATACATCTACGCTCCATATAGGGTCTGTGGCTCTAATTCTAACATCGCCCTCTGCCTCTCCGGGCGCATACAAGTATCTTACTTTTAGTCCGAACGGCAAGAGTTTTTGATTACCTTGAATGTCTTCAGTAATGCTAATTTTTTTCAATTTGATCGCGTTCACTGGTTTAAGACCCGTTGCCTTAAATTCTTCATTGTTCATGGCGCGTAAGACTGCCGGCAACCTTCTGACCCATTCTGTGTTGCGTTCTCTGTCCATAAGGTCTCTATGATATTGATAAGTAAGCAGACGTTCAGCTAGATTCTTATTAAAGTTTTCTACTAGGGCTTGTGATCGATGGTTGCCTGGGATCCCTCTCTTAACTGTAACCCGGTGTCTTAAAAACAACTGGTTTACAGCTCCTTTAAACTCTTTTCCATCATCAACTTGAATCAACCTAGGATACTTTAATGGACCTCGCATGTATATTTGTTGTAAAGCCACAGCCACAGCAGTTGAGCTTTTATCCGTTAAAGGCTCAGCATCTTTATACCTTGAAGCCATGTCAACAACCGTAAGAGCATATTTAAACTTTTTTCTTCTAACTTTGTCATGTGGAAGATACAACAAGTCCATCTGGTGGGTGTCATTAGGAACTGAATTAACAAATCGAGGTCTTATTATTCTTTTTGGGGCAGGCAGATATATTTGCCAAATTGCTTGCTTTGAAAGCCAGTCTTTTGCTTCTGATTCAGACACCCTAGCAGCTTTACTCAGTTTATCAATAGCGGCCTTTCCTTTCCAATACCCCCCAGGAGAATAATATATTTTGTACTTCGTATCGCCCATAAGGGACTGTTTTTATTACATTTTAACTATGTTTTTAGATTGAATATGCAAGAAGAAAGATTGCTCCCATAGCGCCTATAATAAAGCCTATTTCTACCATTTTCTGATCCTCAGATGGTTCATAAAAGTCAGACAGTTCTGGCGGCGGCGATGTTAGAAACTTCTTTCCTGTCACTAAGTAATACTCATTCATTGCGTCATCAACGTCTGTAAATGTGTGCTCTGCATGTCCCTGCTCTCTTAACTTTTTATTAATAAAGTCTAAATGAGCAATTCTCCTTTTCTCGTAAGCGTCTCTTGCCTTAGCTAAATCTTCCATTGCCTTGTTATGGCGTTCTCTCTCTTCATCAGATCGCAATTTACTAAACATATAATTGCTGCCAGAGAAAGCCAATGCATTAATAATAGCCCCGCCCACCATCAGAACTAATCCAGACATCTTTTTATAAATGAATGAATCTTTTTTTAGAATGAATCTTTTTTTATAAATCAATCTGCCTAAATGCATTAATCTTTCTATGCATTACTCTGCCTATGCATTGATGTTTTCTGGGATAATCCCCTGTGCAACAAGAAAGTCTTTTGAGGCAATCCCTGCAGTAATTACAGCTATAACCTTAACAACATCCTCAATGTCTAACCTTCCTAGATCAGCCGGCCTCATCTTAAACATGTTTTTTGCTAACATGCTGTACCCTATACTAAGACCGCTGATTACAGCAGAGTGGTAAATAGTATTGATGATCTTTGCAGTGCTCATGTTTTTTATTAACTAAAAAAATAATCAAAATAATCATAATATGAAAGACTGTCTATGTGCTTTTTAATTAGATAATCTTTTGTTGTCAGAGCTAAAAATAAGGCTGCAACTAGCCTTGGCGAATCTTCTATCTTTCCGATGTTGGGTGGTTTTATTCTTAACAAACATTTTGCAAGAGTTGAATAAACTATAACGCCAACAATAGGCACTGCATAATTAACCAGCGTTAAACTCATGGTTTTATTTTTTTATTGCTTTTAAAAAGGGCTTTAAAAATGGATTGCGACGAGCTATTAAAGTGTGAGGAGGCAGCAGACCTTTGTCATAAAGAAAGATTATACTCGCTGGCTGCGTGTGGGAAAACCAGGCAGTATTTAGGCACTGAACTAAGTATTGAACAGATTCAGCAATTGTCTACATCAGACGTTGAGAAGTATTACGCTAGGTACGAAGCACAGCTAGGATCAAAAATGGTTAGATCGGTTGGACAGACAATGATTAGTTTATATGCTAAGTTAGTAGGCAAGATAGCGCCGATTGATTCAGAAGAAGATTTAAAATATGACTTATCACAAGATCCGGTTTTAACCAAGTCCCTAGAATCTCTTGCATGTGCCATGTATTATAGATTTGGGACGTTGCTATGTCCATTTATCATGGGATTAATTACTTTCAATCATATTAATTTTAATCATATTAATTTTAATCAGACTAAAAAAAATGAGCGAGCAGGAGAAGAATGTCCCACAGGAGCAGAATGCTCCACAAGTGAATTCTCCACAAGTGAATTTACAGGCGAGTGCCCCACAAGTGAGTGTCCCACAAGTGAGTGTCCCGCAAGTGAGTAGTGTTACTAAAGCTAAAAGTGCTGGGCGTGTTGAGGCCGGTCGTAAACTAGCTGAATGGAACAGACTGCAAAAAGCAAACCAAGCAGCAAAACAAAAATTATTAGATAGTAATACAACATCAGCACCAGCACCGCCACCGCCACCAACAACAACACAATCAAACTATATGATGTATTATTATGTGCTGGGGAGTATTGTTGTTGGTGGAGGGTTTGTAGCATACAAGCGCCTAAAACCATACTTAGCAGCAAAGCTACAAACCCCCACAAAAACAGTAAAAGAACCAGCTTCTGCAAAAAAAGTACAACCTCCTGCTGTAGACCCATTTTTAATAAATTAGTTTTTTAATGTGTTGTTAAGTACTGGTTAAGTACAAGCTAAGTACTGGTTAAGACAGTTATAACAAGTTAAGTGTAAGTAAAGCGCAAGTTAAGTGCAAGTTAAGTGCAAGTTAAGTGCAAGTTAAGTGCAAGTCATGTTAAGATCTTAAGTTAAGTACTAGTTAAGTACTAGTTAAGATCTTAAGTTAAGTACTAGTTAAGTACTAGTTAAGATCTTAAGTTAAGTACTAGTTAAGTACTAGTTAAGATCTTAATTTAAGTCAGTTAAGTCGGCTCTCCAATGTCCTACAGCATATGAAAACTCAGGGCTAACGTAAGTTCTCTTGTTATTGTTAGAAACTAGTGATTTCTTATTAACTGCAGTTGTGTTTACTTGATGAAGAGTAGAGCGCAGATTAACATTTGTGTGATGAAATACTTTGTTTTCAAAGAGAGCTTGCTTGTAGTTGTCGTGACTTATATTTTTTTTGACAACTTCTTTACTTATGCCCTTAGCTTTCTTCGTTACAGAAGTTTGGCTGGCAACGCTATACATCTTTGCCCGTAAGCCAACATATTCTTGTATAACCGTCCCATTAAGTTCATCCTTCATCTTTCCAATCACTTTCTTGTTCACAGTTGAATGTAGAGGCGAATCTTTAGGATAGTCGCATGTGTCGTACCACCCATCAGCCCCTTTAGCTACTTCTGTTTCTAAATCCTTATAGAAGTCTTCAGTTGGGATGTCCATAATAAAACTATCAGTGTCTGTGTAAAGGACTCTAGACTTTGGGTACAGCGGTTTAAAGTAGTCGTATAGAAATTCTAACATTAATAACTTTGACAACTCTAACACGGTGAAGCCGATAAACACCGGCTTATCCAACTTCACACTCAGTTTCTTCATCATGATGCCAACCAGGCTGTCGCTAAATCTTCTAAAGTCTTGGTAGTTAGGTTTAGAGACCAGCTTAATTGCTTGTTTTTCTTTCGTAACTAATCTTACATCTTTACGCTTGTGTGGGTTTTCCATGGTTTTGCCAAAACAGCTGTTGTTCATTAGTTTAAAAAAGTCTTTTTCTGAGGCATCAGTGGCTTTAGTCCTAAGATCAGTATTCTTCATGATGTATGGCCTCATAAAGGGCTCTTGTTCAAATTCTATAATTCTATGAACGGCAGTAAGTTTCAGTCCGTGTCTTAAGTAAAACTGTAGCAGTCTGTAATGACAGACATACTTTCTCTTGTGTCGAAGATTAGGCACAAGCTTAGGCGGTTCGGTGGGGCTCATCTTTAATCTTTCTGCCGCTAGGGGGTAATCATTATGGAGGTCATGCAATTCTGGGGGATATTCTAAGTCTACTTCTAAGATTAGTCCTATTGGATAATCAGGCGTAAGACGCGGTAGATAACTCAACATTTTATTAACGTCATGAGGCCCGTTTATCATTTTAAAGTTTCTTAATGGCAGCGTCTGACTCATGGCCCACCCATACAGATTGTTAGCGTCTAAATACATCAGATAGTTGGATGGTTTGGCGGGGTCATAATCGTCTAAGTACTTGTTGTTGGCTTTGCAGTAAGGATGACAGGCCATGCTAATACCTCCTCTCAGCCCGTCTTCAATCATCTGGAGTGTATCCAGATCAGATATTAAGTCGATCTGAATGTTTGTAAACTTCAAGAATGCATCCCAAGAAAGGCCCGGGGCAGAGATATACTGTGATGAATCTAGGCCGTAGTGTTTTATGCAAGTAGCTCTGTAATTCTGAAAGACGTCAGCTAATAAACACACGTCGGCCATTAGATATTGATCGTGATAATCGCCCATCGTTTGACAGTGTAATTCTGTCCAGGCTTTCTGTGCGTGTTCATAGTCGGAGTCAGATATGCCTCCACCTCTAAGACGGCTGTAAAAGTCTTCTTTATGGGGCAGCGCTGGCTCGTTAAACCTGTCCCACGAGTCCATGTATTCATAGGGATAGACGCCTTTACGGACTAAAGATGGATTGAAGTATTTTTTTAGTGATTGGATAGTCTTGCAGAGATCCTGCTAACTTATCTAAACTTCCCATCAGATGCTGGGCAGAGTCATAGAAGGACAAACAGTCAATAGTAAAGGTCATGTACTTTTCTGATGACTGTGCAATACAGCTAACCCTCTTATATTTAGAAGTCACTGCTTGCATGATGAAATGAGAATCATAGCCTCGTAAGTTATGAAAGAAGATAGGCAGTTTCCATGTCTTGGGGTCAACCTTAAGTTGAAGATTACAGTTGTTGTGCGCTGCCCCTCTGAATTTTCCAGTAATGTGGTCATGGTCTCTTACTGTCACGTCTTTACTGTTAGGCGTTAGCTCTAAGCCGCAAATCCAGCAGTGGGTGGCTGATTTATAACGTTCTTCATCTCAGGGGTCATCTTAATGCCTGAGAGATTCAGCTGATTGGAGAATTGATTGCGAAGGTGTTTCATCTGCTCCAAAAATCTACTAGCTGCGTTGGGGCCTCTGTAAATCTCAGGTGTTGTGTGTGCCCCGTCTGATCTAACAACGACGAAAGCATAAGAACAAATCTGATGGTGGGTTAATAAGGCTGTTTTTTGTTGCGTCCGTTCTTGAGGGCCGCAGTACTGTGGCAAGATTGACTCAAAGTCAGCATAAACTACGTATGGGCTCATTTGCATCTTGCGTACATTCTTAAAACTAACTTTAGACCCTGGTGGAGGCATAAGAAGTTCGGTTTTACAGTCTACAATGCTTTTACAATGTTTCTTATGTCTGTCAGCTGCCTGTATAGATGGGATTCTGACCAAACACCTTCTACAGAGCTCTTGTTTAGCAGTATCCGTTGTAGTATACGCCAGAAGTCTGCTCATTGTTCTAATTAATACATATTGGCTCTTTGTACTATCCGCAAACAGTATTAAGTCTACATGATTCTCAAGTGACTCACCTAAAGTAGGGGCTTCGGGAGAAATCCTTAGAGGGACTAGATTGCCTACTGAATTCCAGGTGTATACGCTTACAGTTATTGGTTTGTTTTGTTCTTCAAACTGGCCGATGCTTTCTATGCTCACTGGAAAGGTTATGCCTTCAAAGTTTAGCTCATTTATATACAGCCTATAATTAGATACTCTGCTTGCATTATTTTTAACTGGGTGTAGATGCGCTAAAACGCACCACATGAAACACATATTGTCAGAATTATGTATGTTTAATACTGCTCGTTTCAACTCTAACTCTCTTGGGAGAGGAAGGTAAGAATTGCCGGCCATAGGAGAGTATTTGACTTGTCTTAATCTGATTTCAAGGACTGTTCCTTCAGACCAGCCAGAACCCCTTAACTTAGCCTCCTCACTTGCATGGTTAAACTGTGTAAGCATGTAATCAGCCCAGTCAGAATTAAAGTCGTGATAGCTAGTAACTTCTTTCTGTATAGTTGAAACCCAGACTAGTATACTATAATCATCGGGGGTTATATATTCAATCTGAATGGCCAACGACACTTTTACTGGCGGGTTAAATTGAAGAGACTCTGGGATTTTAGAACTGGCATGTGTTACGCTTTCCTGAACGTTTGTGGGGTTAATGATGTCCATGTCTAGTACTCTGTTCATATTGCCCGACGGTTTGTCATCCATCGCTTTTGTGATCGTCATTTTTAAGATCAAATAAATAAGTAATACAAAAAAATAAATACTAAATTTTAGCTAATATTTACTAATTTTGAGGTAATACAAAAAAAATAAATACTAAAATTTAGTTAAATTGAATAGCCGCTCCTTCAGAGCTAGTAAAAATAGACAATTCAGCGTCATCAGGAGCCATAATATTAACTAAAATTGCAATGCACTTTATAACTGGGTTGGGCCAAGAATCTGGCATTTTACTGATTACGTTAGTTACACTTTCACGAATATCGGTGTGCTCAAAAAGATCCGCAATTAATTCGTCAAACTTGTTTCTTAACTCTTCTTCATTAGCCCCCGCTCCATCATTAACTCTAGGGCGCAGCATATATTTTTAAGTTCTGTAACTACTTTGGTCGCCATTTTTAAGATCAAATATATAAGTAATACAATAATTAAATCATGCTCGTTTTTGGGTTTGCAAGGTTCTGCTTTGCAATGTTCTTTCTGATTGCCTCAGCGTCTACCTGTTGTGAAGTAAAAGTCTTTCTCCATTTCTTTTGGAGGTCGATTTTTTGTTGTCTGTAATCATCACCGTCAGCCATGGCTCGTTTAAATTCTTCGTCTGTTACTTTTCCATCCAGCAATGTATCGCTTATAATCAGCCTTAATGAATGAAGTTTTGCTGTTGCTAGGGCTACAATGGCAGTGTGCTTTTGTAACTTAGGCGCCAGTTTCTTTAAAACCGCACTTACAATCGTGGACACAGCAACTAAACCCAAACCAACACTCCCAAAAGCTATGGATATTGGCGCCCCAACTCCAGTAGCTAAAAGAGCGACACTAGACCCAGTGCTTAAGCCGGCTACAACTGATGAGCCGGTGATTATATAAGAAAGGGCATTTAAAGCTTTAGCATATTTCTTTCTAGTAACCCTATACTTGTTCAAATCACTTTCTATTTCCTCTTCAAGCTTAGTCATGTGCTTTAATCTAAACTGCTGACCGTCTTCCATTTTAAAACAAGATTATTTTTTAATCCTGTACATATCTTCTTATTAACCCTTCTGGCAGCACTTCATCAACAGAGTAAAACGCAATAAAATCAACATACTTAATAAAAATAAAATCGAGTACTGTTAGTTTGTCTTTGTCAACCATCACAGTAACTTTGTCAGAAGATACAAAAGTGTTTATTTGATCCTCATTTTTAGTAATAACAATAACAAGCCTAAGAGGGCCGCCCAAGTTTTCAGACTTTATTTGTACACCCCTGATTAACGTATGCTCTGGCAAACTAGGATCAGACTCCCTTGGAGTAATAAATAAGCGAAAAAGCATTGTCATTTTTCTAGGCAGTGATTCTAGTTTTGGGTTAAACTCTAAGCCGACGGTGTCACCCCCCACTTCAGCTAAGGACTTCTTTCTCCGCAGCATATATACAGAGCCCTGCTTAGTTATTTCAATCTGCTTTTTCTGTTGTAATCCTGGGACTAGGCTAGCAAGAAGGCGTCCTTCATTCAAAGCTTTTCTAAAATTGTATTTCTTATCAAAGTATACATGGGGGCTTCGTAGTTCAAACTTTAAATCCCAGTTAATGTCAGGAAGCAACGCCCAGGCATTCTCGCGTTTATGAAGTTTGTATTCGTGTTTGCCAAAATCGTTTGCCCTTAGATTTCTTATCTCTTCCAGGGCAGGATATTGCTGTCGTTTTTTATCTTCAATTTCTATTCGTTTGTAAACGCCATCGTCGGTGTACTCAAATCCATAAACATTTCCTGCCACTCCTATTAGATCAAAGTCAGTTGTATCTGCTAGATCTTTTATCTCTACTGCAACGCATTTAGGAGCTAACTCTGCTTTTGATTCTGGCCCTCGAGACATTCTTTTTAATATAAACAATTTATTATTAAACAATCTATAATGAGCAATCTATAATGAGCAATCTATAATAAACAATCTATAATAAACAAACGTATTGAACTGGCGGGTCAGTCCGTAAGCATAGTTTAGCATGCTTAGATTTTTCTAGCCGCTCTTTTATTTTTTTTAGTTCATCCCTGTCCCTGATTATATAGTTTTCACTTAAACACTCTTCAAAACTATCCCTGTCCTTAGTATAGAATAAGATAACTGATTTTAACTGCGATCTAAAGTCTTTTAAGACAGCATTGTATTTCTGAGTTAAGAGCCAAACAGAAACTAATGCGTGTCTTCCGCTAAAGGCTAGCTTAGACAGGGCCCTTCTTTTTTTAACAATGTCTCGTTCGGCTGAACAGTCATCAATAATAAACAGCGTTTCAGTTCCCTCAAATAGCCTATAGTAATGTTCTAAACAGTCGCTTAGCTTGTCAGTAGGATCAACTAAAAATATATTCTCGTCTGTCCAAACAAACTGCCTTTCTTTATAAGACTTGTTGTGCTTAATGGTTGTGCAGAATATAACAATGTACTCGTAATGAAATCTGTAGACTGTTTGTAACAAATCAAGCACGAAGACAGTTTTCCCACACCCAGTAATCCCACAAATAAGCGAACAGTGCGGGTCTTTAGGCAAAAAGTTCAAACTATCCATCTGTTTTAATAGGCTATTTCTTTCAGTCTATTTTCTTCAATGTTCAGCTGGGCGTCATAAACCACAAAAACGTGCATTTGTATCTGGCCATTCTCCTCCTCTTCCTTATTAATCTGTATGAGTATGCCATCTGACCCTACCCTTCTTCCACTCCCGTGCAGTCTGTTGTCATACGTGGATCTAAAATCCAGCCATAGTCCATATTTGTCTGTTAGATAATCTTCGAGTCTTACATCGTGAAGGTGAAGTTTTTTGCACACATGATCGGCTGTGGGGCTTGTCTGTTAGTAACAACGTCAAAATTAAGAGAGATGTTACTAACAGTGTATTTGGCTAAGGGATCGTCTGATAGAATAACAGATCCGCTGTCATTGAATGTCAGTTCGTAAGTAAGTTTGTCTCTTAGTGCGCCTTGGTAATATGGCTGATGGGTTTTTAACAGTTCAAAATCTAGAGGAATGCAAAATCTGTTCTTAAATGCTCGCGCTATTGCCTGGTCTCCCTCATCTTCCTTTGCATCCTCAGCATTAAGCCTGTGCTTAAGACCGTTTGGACTCTGGATTCCCTGAAAGATTTTGTCTTTTCTTTCTGTTCTAGGCAGCCACAGATCAGAATAGAGATTAAAAATGTCTGCGCTACTCAGTGAGAAGACTTCTCTACCCTCCAGTTTAATTACCATATTTTTAATGATGGCCCTGCCCAGGTTAGCAACAACAGTAGCATTAGGATCCGTCGACTCAATATCTATTTTGAATGACAGCCTGGCAGTGCCCGGCATTATAACATCGTCAGGCCCAAGATCACTAACTCTTACTGTTAACATTTCATTAGGCTCAATTGTTGATGGATTATTTACAACCCGCACAGTCTGTCTTATGCCTTTTATGCCGTGGGGCTCCTTCGCTTTTCTGAATGGATCAAGGTCGCAGCCGTATGGGTTCATTTTTTATAAAACAAAAAATAATAAATATATAAATATGGCTGATGATGATTTTGACGCAATTGAACCTATTGAAGAGGAAGATGATGAAACAGAGTCGGGCCCTTCATTAGAAGATGAACTTGAAGAAGCACGTTCTTTAACCCCTTCAGTAGAAGAAACACCCCCTGGAGTTATTACAGCTCGTGCAGAACTATTAACAAATAAAATTAACTCATTCTATAGAAGCATAGGACTAGAGCCGCCAGAAGGCCACAGTGCTTTTGATTTTAAGATGGATAAAAATAATCATCTGTATGTAAGGACTAGTAAAGGCCTTGTACAACTTACTACAAAGCCAGACCCGGGCAAGTTTTTAAGCATGAGCACAATTCTTAGAAAACTCCCTGTTGCCGACCGAAGGCGGTTAGCCCTTATTAAAGATTTAAGGCCCGAGGCTGTTAGTGCTTTACAGAACTTGGAGCGGAGGTTGCTAACACGATCTGAAATAGAAGTGTTCTCTTTTCAAGATTTAGGTCAAAGAACAGATGAAGCAATAGCAGAAATTGAGACGAGTTTTAATGAGGAGACGCAGTTAAAAACAATTGTCGGTTCGCCTAGTCAAAGAGAACGTGAGCTGAGCCCTGAAGAAGAGGTAGCTTTACAAACAATTGATGACCCTCCATTGCCTGAGAGTGTACACAGGAATCTTAAAGCTGCTATACGTGAACTCAGGGGCCTTGATGAAACTCTGCAGAGAATAAATGGCGAGCTAAAAAACAACTTGTCAAAACTTGGCGAGCTAGAGAGAGAGATAAGAGAAGAAAAAAATAAACTGGCTGATGCAGATGATAACAATTTAGGGCGAGAAGAAAAGGCTAGAATACAGGCAAAAATACAGGAGTTAATGTTACTAAGGGCGGCCAGGTTAGAAACGCTGTCTACTAACAGAGAACAAATAGTATTACAAACAAACAGAATCAAAGAAACTATACGCAGAATACTTTATGAAAATACTACATTAGCAGAAAGAATAAGGACTCTGTTCAGAGAGCAGGGGATTACAGTAGTTAGCATATTAACGGCTGTTGGGTTTGCTATCTCTACACTCGTTTATGCATTAACTGGCAGTGCGCCAACAGGGTCAGTAACGCCTCCAACACCTCAGCCTGGTAAAAGTTGGATTAGAAAACAATTGCATCACCTAGCAAACCTATTAAAGAAGTTAGCAGCTAAAGCGCTTGATGCTCTGCCTGGCATAATAGGCAGTGTTGTTAGTTGGGTTTTGTCTACTATAGGCAAAGTGGCTGGCTATATGGCTGACCATCTGTGGACTTTGGGGGTGCTGGCTGCCGGTTTAATTTTTAGTGAAATAAAGTATGGCTAATCCAGTAAAAGTTAAAAACACAACAAGGGCTGTCTTTTCGCTAGTGTGTCTGTCGGGGTGAGGTACATCAACAGGCGGTGGATCGCTTTCTGGGCTGCTTATAACTGGCGGGGGGTCGCTTTCTGCAGGTTCTGGGCTAGATACTTTTTTTAAAATGGCTGGCGCGGGCCTTGTGTTTAAGCCTTGGTTGTGTCCTAAGTTTTGATCGTCTCCGGCTATGAGGATTTCATTGTTATAATTCTGTATCATGCCAATCTGTAGTCTAAGGTCAGAAGGCAGCATGTATAATCCATGGCCCACAACAAAGTCAACCTTTGACCGAGCATGTGAAAGAACGTTTTGGTACCTTTGTATGCTGGAAGGCAAATCAACGGCAGAGTTAATAGCATCTTCTAAATTGGCTAGAAATTGTTTTCTGGCGTCAAAACCTGTAGATTGATCCACTATGCTAGATTTAGTCTGTGCTTGCGCTCCTAATAGACACCAAACGTATGTCCGTATGGTGTCATTAAGCCTTTGCACTCCCGGCATTGTTAGACCTTTACTTTCATCTAAGATAAATGTTGCCCAAGCATTGGGGTGTTTTTGTTCTATGGCCCCCAATCTAACTTGGGAGTTTGACTTAAAAGAGGTGTGGCCGGGCCAGTAGTCAAAATTATATTCTCTACGCTGACCCCACAAATACAATGTGCCCAACCCGTGATTGCGGTCTAACTTTTGTCTAAAGTTATTTGAAGGGTTAATGTTAAATTCGTTGCAGATTCTTTCATATGCATTATTGTCCATTGGGCTGAGAAATGGATTAAACGCGTTGTCATTGGGGAGGCGTACTTGTAGTTCAGTTAGTATGCGTCTATACTGATAATAAACATGAAAGTTATATACTGACCTTACTAAGAGGTTGGGGTGGTTTAAATGGTTTGCATATGAAACACCGCAGCCAGTGGTTGAGCAGTAAACTGCAAAATTTAACTGATTCTGGTAAAAGGTCATAGGATGAGTTGACCATGCTGATGGCACTCTGTCACTCTTTATTGGAGGATTTAAATATCTAGTTAGTGGGTTTACAAGTCTGACTAGAAAGCCATATGATTCATCCACTGCGATGGTTAGGTTACTAAAGTCCAAAGATTTGGGCTCATAAACCCCTCCTACGTCGTAAGCGGCACTTTCATTATATTTAAAAGGCTCCATTTTTAAATAGATTTTTAAAAAGGATTTAAAAAGGATGTTCCTTTATATAACCAAGCAAAACCAGCGCGTGTTTTTTAAAGTATTCAGTTGACAATAAAGGCGGGAAGTGTAGGGCTGCTCTTAGAGAACTTAGGTTTAAAATAAGGTGGTTTAACATATCTGAAAAGGCCCAAAATAATTGGATAGATATTTATGATGCGGGGGGCAATCGCTTAAAACGTTTAAAAATACCTGATGGTTACTACAGCTTTTGTTCTTTAAAAGAAGCATTTAACAAATTTGACATACGGTTAGAAATTAATGAGGCAAGTCTTATAATTACTATATTTTTACCAAAACATAAAGACAAAAGGGAGTACGTTTTTCCCAAG
>CM065719.1:42885615-42895615 GCA_033310375.1 Conus canariensis
ACGTGGATTGAGCCCCGTTTGCTATGAGCGATCCATGTTTGTGTGGGGGGGACTCATGCACTGATCTGACTACTGACTAAGTGTTTAGTCAAGTTGTGGTGATGATATAAGATCTGGACTCTAAGGATTTGTGCTCTTTCTCTGACTGACTTGTAAAGATCCCCCTGTTGGACGGTCTTGGCCTGGTTGGGACGGAATCCTACGTTGGGCTGCTTGGCGTCACAGCGGAGACCACTATCGTCTCCTTCGAGGAACCTGCTGTAACACCCGTCATCCCCTGGTCAGACAGCTTACCAGGGTCAACCGTCAAGTGTAGACTCTTCCTGTGTCCTTCCGACCCTGTCTCTGCCCCATTCTGATGCCCTTGACCCTATCAATGTCTACCCCTGTTTGTCCTCAACCTCTTCCAGACCTAGTGTTTAATTGACCCGATAACCCCCTTTGTCCCTGTCCTTCACCCTATATCACTGCAGCTTGGGCGTGAGGAGGGAGCGTCTGCTGGCCACTGTGGGTGGCTGAGCGGATAACCACTCGCCTGCATCTTGTGGCGACTGGGCAGTGCTGGGAGAGCACGTGGCTTCATTGCTTCCTTCCATCGGAGGGAAACTACGGGGAGGGCACCAGTGTTACGGGGAAGGGCGTCAAGGATGCTGTGAGGTGTGACTAGAGGTCTAGTGTGGCGCAGAGCATCACACGGCCAATCGTGCGCCCCGTCTGTCAGCAGTGTGGTTACAGGAAACACACTCCTGTCTGGTGTGTCTGTTCTGATGGACGTGCGCGTGCGTGTGCGTTGTGAACACTGAACGATTGAGAACAACAGTACGAGTGGGACGTAATTGTGATAGTGTCTCTGGGTGTCTTGGACGGCGATACATGAGTCGTGGGGCGGATCTGTGTACTGTTTAATGTGTTTGTCGTGAACAATAACTAGGGTGATATAATTTGGGCAGCGTGATTTTGGCCTTGTGTATTATCCATGTCGTTGGAGTCCGTTGGAGTCTCCGTCCTTGATTAACTTTGGCACTGTGTTATATGCATTATGTTGATGCTATGTGTCATGTGGCCTATGATCTATGTGGTGTGAGCGTCTCTAGGCACTGCCGGCTGCAGTGGACGGAGCTCGTGGCGGAGACGTGGATGCGATGTGATTGAGTGTATGTGAGCGAGAGTGTTGGTTGTGGCATGCTTTGTTGGTGTGTTAAGGACTGATCGGGGTAAAAAGGTTGTCATGCTTATATTGTCGGTGAAAATGTTCATGTATTCACGGTCAATAAATGTTGTGTAAATGTTAATCTGTGTTCAGTAGTCCTAGGTCTGTTGGGAAGTAACTAGATTAGGCTGTAAACTCTGTCTTTCTATCTATAGCGTCAGTTCAGGTCTTAGCGAACCTGACATGCCCGAGCTGTCAAAGTGTATATGAATCTGAAATGCATTTCATGTTCATTTTCTCCGTATATCAAACACTCAGAGAGCAGTATATACCGCGAAAATTCTACGTTTTGCGTTTTCCATTTTGTGTTTTTGCATTTTGTGTTTTCCTTTTTACGGTTTCTTAATTGCGTTTTACGTTTTGCATTCGTGTTAAGCGTTTTGTTTTTGCGTTTTGCGTTTAATCTTTTGCGTTCTGCGTGTTTTGTTTTGCGATTTACGTCTTGCGCTTTGCAGTTTGCGCTTTCCATACTGCGTTTTGCATACTGCGTTTCTGTTTTGCATGTTATATTTTGCGTTTTGCGCTTCGCGTTTTACGTTTTGCGTTCTTGTTTTCGCATTTTGTATTCTCCTTGCGTTTTATGTTTTGCAATTTGCGTTTTGCTTTTTGCTTTTTGCGCGTTGCGTTTTTGCGTTTTGTGTGATGCGTTTTGCGTTTTCGGTTATTTTTTTTTCATGTTCTTATATTGGTTTGTTTGCGTTTTGCTTTTTGTCTTTTGCTTTTGCGTTTTTTGTTTTGCTTTTTGCGTTTTTTTGTGTGTGTGTGTTGTTGTTGTTTTGCGTTTTGCGTTTTCTGATTTGTTTTTCTTTTGCTGTTTTGTGTCTTGTGTGTGTGTGTGTGTGTGTGTGTGTGTGTGTGTGTGTGTGTGTTTCTTGCGTTTTCTGTTTTGCCTTTTTGGTTTTGCGTTTTACGTTTTGCGTTTTGTGTTCTGTCCCTTGTCTTTTTCTCCTTCCCTCCCTCTCTCCATCCAACTTTTTCTCCTTCCCTCCCTCTCTCCTTCTCTCCCGTTCTCCTCCCTACCCTCTCTCCATGGCGGGAGCCCTCTCTCCTTCGTTTTGACGTGTTGCTTTTTCAGTTTTGTGTTTGGCGTGTTGTGTTTAGCGTTTTGCTTTTTGTGTGATGCGTTTTGCGTTTTAATTTCTGTTTTTAGTTTTGTATTATATGTTTGCGTTTTGCGTTTCGCGTTTTGTGTTTTAGGTTTTGCTTTATGGGTTTCTTGTTTTGCGTTTTGCGCTTGTTTCGTTTTGTACTTTGCGTTTTACGTTTTCCTTTTTGCTTTTTGATTTTTTTCTTTTGTGTTTTGCTTTTGGCGTTTTTTTGTTTTGCGTTTTCCGTTTTCGAATTCGCTTTTTTCTTTTGGAGTTTTCCGTCTTGTGTTTTTCTGTCTTTTGCGTTTTCCGTTTTTCGCTTTGTCCTCTTTGTTTTGCGTTTTGTATTTTGATTTTTCCATTTAGGGTTTTTTGTGCTTCACTTTTTGCCATTTGCGTTAAGGTTTAGCCTTTTCTCTTTCGGTTTTGCCTTTTGCGTTTTACGTTTTGCTTTTTGTGAAAAGCGTTTTCGTTTTGCGTTTTCTAATTGTCTTTTTCGTATTGGCGTTTTGCGTCTTGGGTGTTCTTTTTTTTTTTTTTTCTGTTTTTTTTTTTTTTCTTCTTTCTTTTCTTTTTTGTTCGTTTTATTGCGTTTTGTGTTTTCTAATTTGTGTTTTACTTTTGCCGTTTTCGGTCTTGGTTTTTTTGTTTTGTTTTGTTTTGTTTTGTTTTGTTTCTTTATTTTTTACGTTTTCCATTTTTCGTTATGCCTTTTTTGTTTTGCTTTTTACGTTTCTCGTTTTATGTTTTTATTTTTCCGTTTAGTGTTTGCCTTTTGATTTTGGGTTTTGCCTTTTGCGTTTTGTGTTTTGCATTTTGGTTTTTACCTTTTGCTTTTTGGGTTTTGCCTTTTGTTTTTTCTTGCGTTTTTTTTAATTTTGGAATTGCGGTTTCTGTTTTAAATTTGCCATTTCCGCTTTTAGTTTTTTGCATTTTGCCCTTCGCATTTGGCGTCATGCATTTTGCGTTTTGCCTTTTTTGTTTTGTGTTTTCGTTTTGCGTCTTTTGTTTTACGTTTTGCGTGTTTGGTTCGCGTTTTGTATTTTGTGTTTTACGTTTTTTGATTTGCCTTTTCCGGTTTTCATTTTTGTTTCCCATTTTGCTTTTTTCATTTTGCGTTTTGCGTTTTTTTCTTTTCTTTTGTGTTTTTCCGTTTTTCCTTTTGCGATTTGCGTTTTTCGCTTTGCGTTTTGCGTTTTCGTGTATTACATTTTTATTTCGCGTTCAAAACGCGAAATGCAAAAGATAAACAGGCAAAACAATAACAACAACACACAGAACACAAAGATCAAAACCCTAAACGCAAAATGCAAAACGAATAACAGAACAAAACACACCCACAAACGCAAAATCGAAAAGAAAAAAATGCAAAGCACAAAACGCAAAATGCAAAGCCCAAGACGTAAAATGCAAAACACAAAACAAAAAAACACAAATTGCAAAACGCAAACAAAAATACGCAAAACGCGAAACAAAAAACAAGAAACAAAAGAACACAAAGCGCAACACACAAAATTCAAAATGCAAAATACAAAATGCAAAATTCAAAACAGACAATGCGAAACGCAAAGGCAACAAAAACAACGCAGGAGTCAAAAGCGAGAAGGCAAAACGCTATACGCAAAAGGTAAAACGGTAAACGAAAACCGCAAAGCACAAAACACAAAAGAAAAAATATGAAACGCATACCGCAAATCAAAAAACGCAAAACATAAAACTGAAAAACACAAAACTCAAAATGAAACCACAAACGCAAATTGCAAAACACAAAACCCCAAATGCGAAAACAAAACGCAAAACAATGCAAAACCCAAAACACAAAACTCAAAACGTAAAACAGAAAACGCAAAACGGAAAAGGAAAACGGAAAACAAAACAATCCGCAAAACCCCAAATCCAAAACACAAAACTCAAAATGCAAAATGTAAAACGTAAAACTTGAAACACAAAACGCAGAACGTAAAACGCACAAGACTGAAAAAAAGAAAAAAACAAAAAAAGAAAAAAAAACGCAAAACGTAAAACGCAAGATTCAAATCAGGAAGGTAAACGCTCTACGCAAAAGCAAAACGCAAACGAAAACTGCAAAGCACAAAAAAGAAAACAATAAGCAGGAGAGAAAACGCAAAACAAAATGCATAGGAAAACGAAACTGCAAAGACAACACAGCCAAAACGCAAAAAAAAAAAAAAAAAAAGACAACGCAAAAGAGAAAATGCAAAACAGAAAAATAAGAAACGCAAAAAGAAAAACGCAAAACCGAAACAGCAAAACGGAAGAAACAAAACGGAAAACATAAAAATCCGACGCTAAAATAAAAATAAGACGCTAAACAGAAAATGTAAAACGGAAAACGAAAAAAAGCATAACGCAAAACACAAATTACAAAAACGCAAAACGGAAAATACGCAAAAGCAAAACTCAAAATGCAATATGCAAAGCGCATAACGTAACGTACAAAAAGCAAAACAAAAGACACAAAGCAAAAAAAACGCAAAAGCCACAAGCAACACAAAAAAGGTAGGACTCAGAACCTGAAACAAAAAAAGCACAAAACGCAAAACGTAAAATGGAATACGTCTTTGCGGGGGGTTTTGCTCGCGTTTCGCCTTTTACATGTTCTCTGTCGCTTTTTTTTTTTTTTTTTTTTTTTTGCATCGTGCGTTTTCCTTTTCTGTTGTCCGTTTTCCGTTTTGCTTTTTTTTTCTTTTTTTTTGTGCCTTGTTTTAACGTTTAGGTGTTTGGTTTGGTTTGCGTTCTGTGTTTAGCATTTAGCGTTTGATGTTCTGTTTTGCAGTTTTTCTTTTGGAGTTTTTCAATTCACATGGGCTTCTTTGTTTTGCGTTTTGCGGTTTAGGTTTCGTGCGGTTCTTCTTTTCGCATTACCTTTATCCGTTCATGTTTTGTTGTGATTTTGTCGTTTTTGCGTTTTCGGGTTTGCATTTAGGGGTTCGTTTTTTTTTTGTTTTTTTTTTTGTCTTACGTTTTATGTTTCTCGTTTTATGTTTTTTGATTTCCTTTTCTTGTTTGGCGTTTTTTTTATTTTACCAATTTGCGTTTTTTGTTATGCCAATTGCGTTTCTTGTTTTGGCGTTTGCGTTTTGTGTTTTCTGTTCGTGATTTTGTGTTTTTCTTGTTGCGTTTAGGGTTCTGAGTTTTGAGCTTTTCGGTTTGTTTTTTTTTTGTTGTTGTTTTTATCCGGTTTTGCTTTTTACATTTTTCTTGTTGTTTTTTATGTTTTGTGATAAAGATTTTCCTTCTGTTCTGCGTTGGCTGTTTTGCCTTTTTTGCTTTGCATTTGGTATTTTCCGTTTTACGTCCTGTGACTTGCGTTTTCCGGTTTTCCTTTTGCGTTTCAGGTTTCGCGTTTTGCGTTTTGGTCTTTTTTTTTTTTTTTTTTTTTTTTTTTGTCTGTGTGTGTTTGCTTGTTTGCCGTTTTATGTTTCGCGTTTTCTGTTTCACATTTTTTTTTTTGTTTTGTCTTTCTTTTTTGGCCTTTTTGTTTGGCGTTTCGCGTTTTTTGTGTTGCCAATTGCGTTTTTTATCGGCTTTGCATTTTGCGTTTTTCCTTTTCATTTTGCGTTTTTCATGTTACGTTTTGCTTTTTTCCGTTTTCCGTTTTAACTTTTCATTTTTTTTTTTTACGTTTTGTGTTTGAGGTTTTGTTTTATTTTGCGTTAGCCGTTTTTCTTTTGCATTTTGCGTTCTGCGTTCTGCGTCTTGCGTTTTGCGCTTTTTCTTTTGCATTTTTTGTATTTTTCGTTTTACTTTTCGATTTTTGCGCTTTTTCTGTTGCACTTTTTGTTCTGCTTTTTGCGTTTTGCTTATTTTTGTTTGTTTTGCGTTAGTTGTTTTCCGTTTTGCGCCTCACTTCGCGTGTTTAACGTTTTGGAAAGTCTGTTTTCCTTTATTGTGTTGCGTTCTGCGTTTCCTGTGTTTTTCTTTTCCGTTTTGTATATTCTTCGTGTGGTTTCGTTTTTTGTGTGTCCGTTTTGTGTTTTGCATTCTCCGTTTTACGTATAAACCAACATGGAAAACAAAAAGCACAAATCAACATAAACTGCAAGGGGGGGGGGGGGGGGGGGGGGTTCTCTCTTTTCTTCGTGTTGGGTTATACGTTTCGTGTTTTGCTTTTGTGCTTTGTGTTTTGCTTTTTCCGTTTTGCATTCTGGGTTTCGCATGTTTTGTTTGTGTTGCAGTTTTCTCTTTACGGCTTGCGTTTTGCGATTCGTGTTTTGATATTTGCGGTTTTGTTTGCGTTTCACCTTTGATTTTTTTGTCTCGCGTCTTTTGTGTCGAGGTTTGAGTTTTTGCGCTTTCCAGGGGATTTTGTTGCGTTTTCTGTTTTCCGTTTTCTGTTTTGTATTTTAGAATTTGTCTTTCACGTTTTCTTTTCTGGAGTTTTTGTTTTGCGTTCTGGGTTTTGCGTTTTGCGTGTTCCATTGCAGCTAGCGTTAGCGCGTTTTGTTATTTTGCGTTTTGCGTTTTTAGTTTCTATTTTCCGTTAAACGTTTTAGTTTTCACTTTTTTCTGTTGCGTTTTTCTTTTGTCTGTTTCTTATTTTTGTTTCGTTTTCCGTTTTACCTTTTACATTTCGCGGTTTTTGTTTTGCAGTTGTATTTTTTGTTTTGCGGGTTCCGATGTTTGTTTTGCGTATTGCGTTTGTTTTGCGATTGTGGTTGTTGTTTTGCCTTTTCCGTGTTTTCCCTTTTCCATTTTCTTGAGCATGTTTTGTTTTCAGTTTTGCGTTTTGAGCTTTTGCTTTTTTTTTTTTTTTTTTTTTTTTTCCCTTTGCCTTTTGTTTTAGACATTCTTCTAGTTTTCGGTTTTGCGTCTTGTGTTTTCGGTTTTGCGATTTTTTTTTTTTTTTTTTTTTTCGGTTTCACTATTTTGTTTTGTGATTTGTGTTTCTGTTGACTTGTTGCATTTTTCTTTTGGCGGTTTGCAAACGTTTCTGGTTTGTCGTTTTGTATCCTCTGTGTGTGTGTGTGTGTGTGTGTGTGTGTGTGTGTGTGTGTGTGTTTCTAATGCTTTTTTTTATTATCTTATTTGGGTGGGGTTTTTTTTGTTTTTTTTGCGTTTCGCGCTTTTGGTTTTCTTTTGGTTTCAAATTTCGTACTTGATTTTTGCCTTTTGTGTTCTTTGGGTTTGTTGTTTTTGTTTTGTTTTGTTTTGTTTTGTTTTGTTTTGTTTGTTTTGTTTTGTTTTGTTTGGCGTTTGGCGTTTTGTGTTTTTCTGCTTTGCGTATTTCTTTTTCTTTTTTTTTTTCTTGTTTTCCGTTTTTGCGCTGTGTGTTTGACGTCTTGCGTTTTGCAATTTCCTTTTTGCGTTTTGAGTTTTGCGTCTTGTGTTTTCTGTTTTGCTGTTTTGATTTACCCTTTAAAGGCCTTTTCTGTATTTCGCGTTTGCTTTTTGAATTCTGCGGGTTTTTTTTTCTGTTGTTCGTGTTTGTGCTTTCACGTTTGAGGTTTTCCTCCTTTGTGTTTTGGGTCTAGCGTTTTACATTTTGCATTTTGGTTTTTGTGTTTTGCGCGTTGAGTTTTGCGTCTTGAGTTCTGTGTTTTGAGTCTACCGTTTCGCCTTTCCCAAATTTTTTTTGTTTTTTCGTGTTTCATTTTGTTTTCAGTTTTGTGTTATAGATGGGACTTTCTGTTTTTGTGTTTTTGTTTTCCGTTTTTTTTTGTTGTTTTAGCATTTTGCGGCCTTTGTTACTTTTGCATTTTGCCTTTTGATTTTATTCTTTCGTTTTGTTTTTGTGTTTTACGTTTTATGATTTCGCGGTTGCGATTCTTGTGCGTTTTGTTTTTTCGTTTTGTCTTTTTATTTGATTTGCCTTTTTGGTTTTCGTGTTTCGTTTTTGTTTGTTTTGCGTTTCTTTTCGTTTGACATTTCGTTGTTTTGCGTTTGCTTTTTCGAGTATTTTGTTTCGTATGGGTTTTGTTTTCCATTTTTCTATTTGTGCTTTTCCTGTTCCGGTATTTCTTTGAGTTTTTTCTTTTCGTTTTCTTTGTTTATTGGTTATGATTTTTCTTTTTGGCTTAATTTTCTGTGTTTTCGTTTTTTCCGTTGGTTTGTATTTCCGTTTTTCGTTTTTTGTTCTTTTAGTTTTGTTGTCCGTTTTGTTCTCGTTTGGTTTTTTGTTGAGTTTTGTCTTTTTTGGGTTTTTGTGTTAGTCTGTGACTGCGTTTGCTTTGTTTTTGCGTTTAGGTTTCGCGTTTTCGTTTTGCTTTTTCTTTTTTTTTTTTTTTTTTACGTTTCTGTGTGTTCCTGAGATTGGCCCGTGTTTTGTGTTTCGTGTGTTGTGTGGTGTGTTTCATGTTTGTTTTTTTGTGTGTTTTGTGCTGTATCGTTGGCCTTTTTGTTTGGCGTTTCGCGTTTTTTGTTTGCCAATTGCGTTTTTTATCGGCTTTGCATTTTGCGTTTTTCCTTTTCATTTTGCGTTTTTCATGTTACGTTTTGCTTTTTTCCGTTTTCCGTTTTAACTTTTCATTTTTTTTTTTACGTTTTGTGTTTGAGGTTTTGTTTTATTTTGCGTTAGCCGTTTTTCTTTTGCATTTTGCGTTCTGCGTTCTGCGTCTTGCGTTTTGCGCTTTTTCTTTTGCATTTTTTGTATTTTTTCGTTTTACTTTTCGATTTTTGCGCTTTTTCTGTTGCACTTTTTGTTCTGCTTTTTGCGTTTTGCTTATTTTTGTTTGTTTTGCGTTAGTTTTTTCCGTTTTGCGCCTCACTTCGCGTGTTTAACGTTTTGGAAAGTCTGTTTTCCTTTATTGTGTTGCGTTCTGCGTTTCCTGTGTTTTTCTTTTCCGTTTTTTTTGTTGGTTTCGTTTTTGTGTGTTCCGTTTTGTGTTTTGCATTCTCCGTTTTACGTATAAACCAACATGGAAAACAAAAAGCACAAATCAACATAAACTGCAAGGGGGGGGGGGGGGGGGGGGGTTGTGGGTTGGGTTTGTTTGGTTGCTTCTTTTGTTGGGTTATACGTTTCGTGTTTTGTTTGTGTTTTGTGTTTTGCTTTTTCCGTTTTGCATTCTGGGTTTCGCATGTTTTGTTTGTGTTGCAGTTTTCTCTTTACGGCTTGCGTTTGCGATTCGTGTTTTGATATTTGCGGTTTTGTTTGCGTTTCACCTTTGATTTTTTTGTCTCGCGTCTTTTGTGTCGAGGTTTGAGTTTTTTGCGCTTTCCAGGGGATTTTGTTGCGTTTTCTGTTTTCCGTTTTCTGTTTTGTATTTTAGAATTTGTCTTTCACGTTTTCTTTTCTGGAGTTTTTGTTTGCGTTCTGGGTTTTGCGTTTTGCGTGTTCCATTGCAGCTAGCGTTAGCGCGTTTTGTATTTTGCGTTTTGCGTTTTTAGTTTCTATTTTCCGTTAAACGTTTTAGTTTTCACTTTTTTCTGTTGCGTTTTTCTTTGTCTGTTTCTTATTTTTGTTTCCGTTTTCCGTTTTACCTTTTACATTTCGCGGTTTTTTTTGCAGTTGTATTTTTTGTTTTGCGGTTCCGATGTTTGTTTTGCGTATTGCGTTTGTTTTGCGATTGTGGTTGTTGTTTTGCCTTTTCCGTGTTTTCCCTTTTCCATTTTTCTTGAGCATGTTTTGTTTTCAGTTTTGCGTTTTGAGCTTTTGCTTTTTTTTTTTTTTTTTTTTTTTTTTTCCCTTTGCCTTTTGTTTTAGACATTCTTCTAGTTTTCGGTTTTGCGTCTTGTGTTT
>CM065719.1:42900615-42903115 GCA_033310375.1 Conus canariensis
TAAGTTAGTTTTGACAGAATTAATGATTTTAAGACAGCAATTCTTCCTAAAGGGGTAATGATTCTCTTTAGCCAAATTTTAAATAATGCCTTCACTTCTATCATATTCTATCTTTGTAGTTTCGATTTTTCCAAATTTCTAATATTTTGAATTCTTTTGGTTTCCAGAAATTACTTGTGTTTTCTCTTTGTTTAAAAATATACCTGATGTTTTCCCAAACCTATCGAGAATCTCGATAGATTTTTCAAATGATTTCTTATTCCCTGTGTTCATCAGTTGAGTGTCGTCGGCAAATTGTGATATCTTGTGTTCTTTCTCCCCGATTTGTATACTTTCAATACTATTTTCTTCTTTGGTCATTACGGATAATACTTCTACACATGATACGAAGATATATGGTGAAACTGGATCTCCTTGTCTACAATCAATCCCATTCTATTGAGAACCATGATGTTTGGCCATTTACAATAACAACAGACAATGTTTTTGTAGAATACTTCTATCCATTTACATATATCTTTACCTAAACAGCCTCTGGCACTTTGTGCATAAAATCCCAATCTAACGAGTCGAACGCCTTTTCGAAGTCTAAATTTATTAGCATCCCTGGGATATTTTTTAAGTTGAGATGGTGTATTATGTCATAAATTAACCTAATGTTACTACCTATGTATCTATTTGGGACAATTCCTGTCTGGTCTTCACTAATCAGTGATGGAAGGACCTTCTTAATTCTGTTAGCAATACAAGTGGAGCCAATTTTGTATATAAGGTTTAAAAGTGAAATAGGTCTCCAGTTTTTTACATATTCTTTTGGTTTTCCTTCTTTGATTATAATACCTTCTTTCTGGGTGTTTGATAGTTCGCCTTCTCTGAAACTTTCATTTAGAGCTCGGGTTACAAACACGCCGATTTGTTTCCAAAAACATTTGAAAAACTCAGCTCCAAACCCATCCGATCCAGGGCTTTTCCGTTCTTCATATTTTTCAATGCAATCCCTGCTTCTTCTATTGTTATTTCTCTTTGTAATGATTTAGTCTGTTTTTCTGTTAGTGTCGGTATCTTATTCACCAAATCTTCAATATTCCAGTTTTCGGTATAGATCCTCATAAAAATATTTTACTGTAACTTTTATGTCTTCTGGTTTGTCCATATATTACCTTGTCCATCCAGTAGTTTTACAATTTGTTTGCTAATAACGTTACGCTTTTCTAAACTGCAGATATATTTACAAACCTTTTCCCCATCTGCATCTGCATTTGATCTTAGTAGTACACCATTCATAACCTTTTCTCTTAGTGATATCAGTTCTCTATTACACCTTTCAATTGTCTTCAAATCCTTCTCTTTACTAACCTTTTCCCCATCTGCATCTGCTTTTCAATTGTTTTCAATTCCTCCTCTTTTACTAACCTTTTCCCCATCTGCATCTGCTTTTGATCTTAGTAGCACACCATTCATAACCTTTTCTCTTAGTGATATCAGTTCTCTATTGCACTCTTCAGTTGTCTTCAAATCCTCCTCTGATTTAAGTTCTTTACTCTCAATATCTTTAATAATTTGCATAAGGCTGTTTTCTTTACATTGTGATTCTCTTTTTTTGATTGTGGCATACTGGATGGATGTTTCTCTAATTAGTATTAGTATTAGTAAGAAGTCAAGAAAGACCTGATCAGACACTGTTAGTTTAGGGTCTGAGCTGTTCGACTGGTTTTCATCTTGGTTATTGTTAGCATTAATATCATTCCCCTCATCTTTATCTGTGTATTCCTCTGTTATTTCTTCTATTAGATTATTTATTCCGTCTACATATTCTTTATCTTTTAGTAGAGATGTATTAAATTTCCAGAGTTTTGTGTTTAATCTTCTTTGCGAATTGAAGCTTTAGTGGTCAGATCAGGCTATAGCCTGGTAAAATGTCAGCATTTTCAAAATACCAAATTAAATATTCTGACAGAAGGAAGAAGACTAGCCTTTGTGTCTGTGCGTGTGTGTGTGTGTGTGTGTGTGTGTGTGTGTGTGTGTGGTGTGTGTGTGTGTGTGTGTGTGTGTGTGTGCGTGCGTCCGTGTGTGTGTGATCGGTGTGAGCCTATGTGTGTCAGTGTGAGGGTATGAGTCTGTGTGTGTGTTAGTGTGTGATTGTGTGAGTGTGTGCGAGTGTGTGCAAGTGAATGTATGTGATTGTGTGTGTGTGACTGTGTAAGTGTGAGAGTTTGTGTGAGTGTGTGTGTTGTGTGTGTGTGATGTGTATGTGTGTGTGTGTGTGTGTGTGTGTGTGTGTGTGTGGTGAGTGTGAGAGAGTGTGCGAGTGTGTGTGTGTGTGTGTGTGTGTGTGTGTGTGTGTGTGTGTGTGTGTTGTGTGTGTGAGTGTGTGTGTAGTGTGTGTGAGTGTGTGTGTGTGTATGTGTGATGTGAGTGTATGTGTTTGATGTCAGTGTGAGTGTATGAGTGAGTTTCAGTGTGTGTGCGTGTGTGTGTGTGTGCATGTGTGTGTGTGTGT
>CM065719.1:42933115-42945615 GCA_033310375.1 Conus canariensis
AATGTGTTCGTGCGCGAGTCGGAGTGCACCTCCAATATTATTGATGCAGGCCTGGCTGCGAAGAGATGACCATGTATTAACTGCGCATGTGAGAGTGTATGCATAGTTGGTTGAAGTAATAATATTGAGAATGCATTCATCTCAAGTGTGGCTTGCGCATGGGAAAATTATAAAGATATGTGGAAGATGTACATAGACGAATGAGATCTGTGTGAATGCATCTGGGTAAACAAGAGCAATCGTATTTGTAGAAATGTATAAGAAAATAGAACCTGTATTTCCTAGTATTAGGGAAGGGCGGGTAAGATAAGATAATGTTGCTTATAGCCCAGCCGACCGCAAAGGGCCACATCAGGGCTGTCACCACGTTAAAATCAACTCACAAGTCGGTCACTCACACAATTCTTTAAAATATATCGAAAAACCCATCCGAAACTTTGTTAAAAATCTTAGGGAAGGGCGGGTATATATTTAGGTTGTAGATAGGGTCAAATCCTGAGGGCCCAGTCAAGCCCGAGGTTGAATACGTGGACCACGAGAAGCAAAGCACATCATCAACGAGCAACGTCTACAGGACCGATGATCAAGGGTCACGACAACGTCGACTGACCAGGAATCTTCCGTGATCATCACACGACAGGAACTGATGTGTGCTGGCTTAGACAGGCCAGAACTGCATGTTTTGTTTTGTTTTTAGCCCACAAGACATAAACACAAAAAGGAAGGACTCGCTTTAGTCAATGTGAAGGACTTGTTTTAGGCTATGATTTAATAATTTTGCTGTACTTATGTATTTAAATAAATGAGTGGTTAGTTTACATTTTGATTTCAGTGACTGAATCGAATGAGAGTCACGGCGAGAGACCAAAATTCGAATAAATAGTCAGGCACCTCCTAGACACGCTAACACCAGATGAAATTAGTGCCTGACAACTGGGGGCTCGTCCGGATAGTTTGATATGTAAACAACTTATCCATCCCAAATATTTCGAATCAAAATCTCCCCGTCTCTCACTCAATTCAGTTGCGGGAGGTTGGGTGGTGCCCATGGAAGATCTGACACACGGCATCACAACACTCTACCTCACCGAGCACATAATTGAAGGAGGAACGAACCAACACACCTAAACAGTGAAGTTTGATCTCTTAGTTAAAGAAATGATGTCTTAAATAAATGTTTATGCTGTGGCCTGCCTAACGTAATGTACCTATAGTTTGACCGCTGTGGGTCTAAGTTGACCCTATTCGGAAAGTTAAGAATTGTGATACAGACGTGTTGTATGACAAAGAGAGAAGAATAATCTGTATTACGTCTGTCAAGCTGCAGTGGCAGCAAGATAAAGTACCCAGAGAGAAAAGTTTCTGTAGCAAGTCAAGCATTCCAGTTTGTTCATACCTATCGTAAGTAGTGAACAGTACCTTAAAGTAGTTCACTGAACTTGGAAACATTGAAGTTGCGTAAAAAAGAAAAAAGGAAAGAAAGAAAGACGTAATCTTGTAATACTTAGGTGAAGATTATTGTTTGACGTCACTATTACGCCTTTACAAGCATACCTACTAGTGTAGTTCAGTGAGTACACATAAATAACAAACTTTAAGAAACATGCCGCGCAAGGGCGTAGACTCAGTTACTGCAGACGTAGAGATGGCAAGCGATTTTGCCAGGTTTAAGGCTGAAGGCGAGTCCCTAGGTCTGACTGGTAAGGACCTCGCTGATTATATAAAAGACATGCGCAAAAAAGAGTCTGAAGCCGCGGAGCGTGCAGAGCAGCGCAAACTAGACGCAGCTAGGGAAGAGCGCGAAGCCACGGAGCGCATGGAAAAGCATAGGATAGAAGCTGAGCTGGAAATGAGAATAGAGGCAGACGAAAATATTCATAAAACAGCCTCACACACCAGCGCCGTTTCTCACGGCAACGGCAGTGGCGGCGCGAAACTTTAATTGCCTTTCCTAGAGGCTAAAGATGATATTGACGTGTACCTGTCTCCATTTGAGAGAGTGGCGGAGCTGAATGATTGGCCGAGAGAGGAATGGGCCATTCGTCTAGCACCTTTGCTCAAGGGTAAAGCGAGGGAGATCTTTGTAAAAATCCCTAGAGAGTCTATGGATGATTATGACTGTATCAAAGATACTCTGCTTAAAAGATTTCACCTGTCAGCTAGTGAGTACAGAAAAAGGTTCAAAACCGCTAAGAAAGAACAGGAAGACGTCATAATGTTGTGGGATAGACTGGACACCTATCTGTACAGATGGATAAATCTAACTGGCAAATCAGAGAAAGATCTAGCAGAAATGCTCATATTAGAAAAGTTCATAGAAGCATTGTCTGCGGATCAAGCACACTATGTGCGAGAGAAACAAGCCACAACAAAAGATGAAGCTATAAAGGCAGCGGAAGTGTTCGAAAACATTCGTACAGAGGAACGTAATAGTCGTCCTAGCCGTAGTGAACACCATGTGTGTTTCTCTAGGAATCAAGGCGAATACAAAGGAAACCGCAACAGTTCACCAAGTAATGAGCGTAGATTCAGAGGTACAGAAAGAAGGTCTGAGACCGAGGATCGTAGAAACTACGCTCGTGACTTCAGTGCACGGCGTCAACGCTGTTATCAATGTGGCGGCCCACATTTAGCGCGCGATTGCAAAGCAAGGGAGAGAAAACCCGAAAAGACAGCTGCCGCGCTTACTATAGTGTCCGCGATGGCCGTGACTGGAAAATCACCACTGTGTGAAGAGTGTCAACGGATTCCGTTCAACCCAGAGTGCACAGCTGAGATAGAGGGTAAATCTGTCTCAGCTCTGCGAGATACTGGCGCTGCTCTAACCGTGGTAGACAGTCAACTTGTCCCGGTCAGTTGTCTCACAGGAGAAACAAGGGAGGTTACACTGGCTATGTCCAGTGTGAAGAAAAACCTACCTTTAGCCAGAGTGAAGATGAATACGCCATACTTCGACGGTAAGGCCGAAGTACTAGTTATGGACCGACCTGTCAAACCGGTGTTACTAGGAAATGAATGCAAAATGGAAGTAGATGGCACGGAGGTAGTGACAAAAGTACCTGTTTATGCGCACACAGAGAGTGCCGCGGTCGTAACGCGCGCACAGACAAAAAGGGACAAGGAACCCAAAAGTCTGAAGACGACTTCAGAGCAAATAATGTCCATGACTCCTCAAAAACTGGCTGAGAAACAGAAGCGTGACAGCAGCTTGCGTCATTTGACAAGGCTGAGAAAAAGGAACGTCAAGAGGCCAGAGGAAAGACCACAGAGTACTACATTAAGAATGGTGTACTTCGACGGAAACAAGAGGAAGATTCCATTGAGTACCACCAAGTGGTGGTGCCTAAAGAGTGCAGGGCAGAGGTACTTATGACTGCCCATGACACCCCTATGGCAGGGCATCTAGCAACTAGCAAAACAAGGGACCGGGTGGTAAAGGATTTTTACTGGCCTGGCATGCTGGGGGACATCGCCAGGTATTGTGCGTCCTGTGATGCATGCCAGAGAAGTACCAACAAAGATAAAGTCAAAAAGGCCTCACTTGAAAGAAGCAGGTTGGTGGGTGCACCTTTCCAAAAGGTGGCAGTAGACCTAATAGGCCCCATCAAACCAGCCTCCAGCAGAGGTAGTAAATATATATTGACCATGGTAGACTACGCCACCAGATATCCAGAAGCGAGCTGCCTAAAAACCTGCGATGCTGCCACGGTAGCAGAGGCATTATGGGTAATGTGGTCACGTCTGGGAATACCCGAAGAGATAGTGACCGATAATGGCACCCAGTTCACCTCTGATATGAATGAAGTGAACAGACTCCTTAGTATTAAGGGTCACCGCACCACTCCGTACCACGCACAGTCCAATGGACTTGTTGAGAAGATGAACGGCACGCTCAAACACATGCTAAAAAAAAGTGTGCATGGAACAACCCCAGGAGTGGGACAGGTATGTACCGGCGCTTCTATATGCGTACCGGGAGGTACCACAGGACTCCACCAAATTCTCACCTTTCGAACTCTTGTTCGGCAGAGCGGTGAGAGGTCCAGTGCAAGTCCTAAAACAAATGTGGACAGACGATGAGATGGACGAAGAAGTCCGTACCAGTGCAGGATATGTCACAGACCTGAAGAACAGGATATATGACACCTGTCTACTGGCAAGGGAGAACCTTTTATTGGCATCTGAGCAACAAAAGAAATACTTTGATAGGCATGCCAAAAGAAGATCCGTCAAGGCAGGCAGCAAGGTTCTCGTTCTAGTACCAGAGAAACAAGCTGCAGTTGACATGGAGAGGGCCATACCTTGTGACAGAAAAACTGAACGGGGTAGACTACAAAGTTGATGTGAAAGGGAAAGAAAAGCTATTTCACATCAATCTCCTGAAAGAATACCTCGACAGAGGCAGTGAGAAAGAAAGCATTGCAGTGGTAGTGAGTGAAGACTACCCAGAAGAGGGAGATTCGGGAGAATGTTTCAGCAGGACTCAAACCATTCCCATATTACCGCTCAGTGAAACTGAGACATACAAAGATGCAATCATTAGTGAAAATCTGACTGCAAAGCAAAAGCAAGCTCTAGAAAATTTCACCTCAAGGCACAGGAGAGTTCTCACAGATCTTCCAGGCAAAACGGAACTGGAGACCTGCGAACTGAAACTGAGCCAGAGTGAGCCCATAAGAGTTAAGCAGTATCCCATCCCGCACTCTAAAATACAGTTAGGGACGAGGTGAAAACCATGCTTGACATGGACGTCACTGAGCCAACAGTCTCACCATACAAACGCACCCATAGTTCTAGTGCGTAAAAGAGATGGAAAGGTCAGGTTCTGCATTGATTACCGAAAGCTAAATGCAGTAACCTTGTTTGATGCTGAACCTATGCCAAATGTAGATCAACTCTTTGCCAAGTTGAGCAAAGCAAAATCCATCAGCAAAATTGATCTTTCAAAGGGCTTTTGGCAACTTCCCATGAAGCTGGAAGACAGGCCCAAAACAGCGTTCTCAACACCGATTGGCCAGTATCAGTGGAAACGAATGCCGTTCGGCATGAAGAACGCCAGTGCGGTATTTTCAAGGATGATGAGAAGACTGCTATTGCCACTTCAGCGTGATGTTGAAAACTTCATGGACGATGTACTGATCGCCACGGAAACATGGGATCAGCACATGGAAGCACTAGAAGCTGTGTTCGTGCGCCTTGAGGAGACAAACCTCACAGCAAAACCTAGTAAATGCCACTTAGGATTCGAGGAGTTGTCCTCCTTGGGACATCAAGTAGGTAGGGGAGTCATGCTTCCCGAAGATGAGAAGATAGAAAAAATAAAGAGCGCGGTGCGTCCCAAAACAAAAACTGACGTTAGAGCATTCTTGGGTCTGGCGTCATACTATCGCAAGTTCGCGCCAAACTTTGCGCAGATCGCTACCCCACTGACAAATCTCACCAAGAAAGGTCAGCCGGATCAAATCCGTTGGAATGAGAAGTGCGAGAAAGCCTTCAACTCGCTCAAGGAAATACTAATCAGCTCACCTGTACTCAAGCTTGCTGACAGTGATAAGCCATTTATTCTAAGAACAGATGCCAGTGACAAAGGGCTGGGAGCAGTACTACTACAAGAGCATGACGGTCAGCTCATGCCAGTAGCTTATGCAAGCAAGAAGCTGAGTACTGCGGAACAGAAGTATGCGACGATAGAGAAGGAATGCTTGGAAATTGTTTGGGCTATAAAAAAAATTTGAAGTGTACCTGTTTGGTGGACAGTTCGATCTACAGACAGACCATCAGCCTCTCCGATACTTGGAGAAAAATAAAACTGAAAACGGGAGACTGATGCGTTGGGCCATTCAACTCCAGGGCCACGACTTTCGGGTACAGGTCATTCCTGGAAAGGAAAACATTGGCGCCGACTACCGAGTCGCGCATTTTAATGCTGTAAGTCTAACAGCAGGTGTGACGTTGGCGCCGGCAAGTTTGAGGTTACTCCTATAAAACCAGGATGTGGTTTACCAGTTTGTGTAGTCTTAGTAAAAACTCGGAGAACTGTCCTCACATAGTTTGTGCCTTATGACTACGGGTGGATGTAGTCGGAGTACGTTGTAGTGATTATAGGCTACGGGTGGATGTAGTCAAGCTACAGCATGCTGGTTATTGACTGTAGTGGCAGTCGGTGGGTAGCAACGAGGTCGTTGCGAGCTGCGAGGAGCAGTAATATTGGTGCCTACACCTGAGAGGGGCAGCTACGGTGTTCATTGTTCCATGAGGGGAACACGGAGTAACTGCACGTATGGTGGTGCTGATGCAGTTACGTGATCTTGCGATTGTGATTCTAGGAAGCAAACTCGAGGGTACACCAGTTTTCGAAAGGTGTGGATGCTGGACTACAATACGGATAAAAATTGGGAGGTGTTGGTTGGCCAACATATCTTTGTTCGGGCTGAAATCGTATTCACACGCTTGAAAGTGAAGAGGTCCAAGTTGTTTTGAAGCATATTTTGGTAAAAGACCTTTGGCGCTCTGTTGATTTGGTATTGCGATGTCAGAGCAATGGTTGAACTTTCATGTGTTGAAAGAATGATGTTTCTACGTTGACTAGTTGATTTTTATATCGAATTTCAAGTGCACTTTTCTCATTATGAAATTGCACAGGTTCGCAAAGGGAGATCAGTGAAGGTTTCTCCGCCGTCCAGGCCTGCGCGAGGCAGGAAATTTGACGTAAGGTGGTGACGAGGATGTATAAATACGTCAGTGGAGTTGCATGATTGGCATGACGCAACTCGTGGCGTTAAAAATTTAGAAAAGGGGGTGTGTCTTTCTCGGCAAAACACAGGGAGTTTTGTCGAGAGATTTACTTGTTGATAGACATGTGTTGTTCTCGCAGAGAATGTGTCTTAGTGTAGTTTATCGAAAATGAGAATTTCGACTTAAGGTGGGGGGTGTTGTCAGACACCAAGCCCCATTCTGTCTTTGAGACAAACCCATACTTTGTGCTGCATTGTTTAGGAACACGGTTCTGAATGAAGTATGTAACAGGTTGCGTAAAGGCTTCACTCAGAACTGTAATATGCATCGGAGTGTTCCAAGAGCTGTGATTGGGGAGGCCAGGCTCAGCCAGTCCTCTTCAACACCCTGATTGGTCGCTATGTGCACAAGTGTAGGGAGCTGCTAGGACACTCTGGAAAACGGTTAGGAGATTTTACATGGCCGTAGTAGCAGCGCAGTTCTAGGCTCTCCAGAGTGATAAGGCTACAGATCCTGACACACGACCTCCTGGAAGCTAGTACTCTCTGGTGGAGTCCATTCAGGAGCAAACAGAAGTGTGGTGCGGCAACATCCTCGAGGACACAAACACCGAGGCGGGACTGGCCATCTGTCCAGTCCCTACCGACGCACCACCTCTACCCACGCCAGGGGCCGGTTTCATGTGGCGTTCGTAGCCCTTCCTCGTAACTATTTTCGTAACATAGTTCGTAAGCCCAAAATCCACGTAGCAAAGAACTGTTTGGTAAATCAGTTACGCCGGTTTCACGACACACCTACGAACGTGTTCTTTGCTACGTTGGACAGAAGCGCGTGATTTCCCGCTTCTTTCGGAAATTACCGAACACGTGCGATAAATTGCGCGACTGCAGCAACGATTCATACCACAAATACTGATGCGTGCATTAGGAGTAAACTTATTGTCTGCAATTGTGTTCAGTTACTTGTTAACACACAGCACACACCACACACGTTCTACACACACGTCACAACACTCAGCTGATTCCAAGCTTTCTTTGGAATTACTCCAGCTGTCATAGAACGGTCCCATGGATCAGCAACGATCCATGCCTACATCTGATTGCTTGCCTTGAGGGCAATTACTTAATTATCTCTGCAAGATGTTCATAAACGTTGGAGCCAATTCCTTCACTGCAAGGAAGAATCATCATAACACTCACTGGTCCAGGGTTAAACAGCGTTCATGTGTTCGATTCTGCCTGAGAACTCCTCAACATGTTAACAATTCCTTCTTTGAAGAAGAAAGGTGGTAGCTGGGATAGAGAAAAGAAGAGGGTAGGGGAGCTAAGGGAGAAAAAGAAATAGAAAAAGAAGGAATAAAGGGATGGAGAAGGGATAGCTGAGAAAAAGGCAAACTTGGTGAGGAAGGGAGAGACTGGTGTGTGTGTGTGTGTGTGTGTGTGTGTGTGTGTGTGTGTGTGTGTGATAGAGAGAAAGTTCATATTCTCTGTAGTTCAGCCGACCACAAGTAATAATTAGCTCTCTATTTATGTTTGTGTGCATGTATGTGCGCGCGCGAGAGAGAGACAGAGAGAGAGAGAGTGTGTGTATGTGTATGTGCATGTATTGTATGTGTGTGTATGTGTGCGTGCGTGCGTGCGTGCGTGTGTTTGTGTGTGTGTGTGTGTGTGTGTGTGTGTGTGCACGCGCGCATGTGTGTGTTGTAAACGTGAAGAGTCGACGATAGCATTGAGGGGGGAGTCAGAGAGAGAGAGAGAGAGAGTCAAAATAAGTTTCAAGTACTGTAATATCTTTATTTCTATTGAAATCTTTCACTCCAATCCCGATTGTTTTTTGCTGGTGCAACATCTAGATTAGTATGACTATAAATGGCTCATGAAAATGTGAGATGATGACGATGATTTTGTGTGTGTGTGTGTGTGTGTGTGTGTGTGTGTGTGTGTGTGTGTGTGTGTGCGAGCGCGCGCGCGTGTGTGTGTGCAGGTTTGTGTATGTGAGGTGGGGAATGTTTCCGGGACATTCTCTTATTTTTTGTCCAAATGCTCCAAATTTTGCACATCTCGGTCTTTGAAAAAATTTGAGAAAACCCAGCTCTGATATGTCTCTTCCCATATTTTATTTTAATTTCCTGAAGATTCGGTTGCACTTCAGTTTCTATAATGATTTTTATCACAATAATTCCAAATTCTAGAATTACGTAGTTCAGTACGAGCTGCAAGCAATCTGAGCGTAGAGTTCACAGCTGTCAAGAGCTTTCTTATTACTCGGCATCACAAATGGAAGATAAACTAAAATTTTGTGTTCTGGATATTCGGGACAGCACTTGTTAATTTTACAAGCATTGGAAAAAAAAGTAACAAAGTGTTTTGCCACGATTCTACTGCAGCTTGTTTTGGGCATTGGCTGTTAAGACCATTTTGTAATCTCATGTGCAGCGTCAATACACGCCTGCGAAAAAAAAATCAATCAATCTTTCGAAAGTGCAAGGTTCAATTTACAGCTATTCACAAGTTAAACACCGATTATTAGTCAAACTACTCACTCACACACACACACATACGCACGCACGCACGCACACACACACACACACACACACACACACACACACACACACACACACACACACTGCTACCACCTCATCTACCGAACACCCTACGCCCCTGCATGCACTACTGTACCTTCTTTACATGCTATCCCTGCCCCCCCCCCCCCCCCCCCCCCCCCCATGCAAACACAGAATTGATAACATTTGTGACATGAAAACAGAGATTGGAAAGGGGTTAGGCCACAAACAGAAAGAAAGAGCCATGTAGGAGCATACCTTCACCGCACACGCACACGCGCACACACACACACACACAACCACACGGGCGTGCGTGCACGCACGCTCGCGTGCACACCAAAATGTTCGCCAATAACTTCTTGAAATCTGCCATTTACATAAAATCGCAAGGCAAACAGTATCTGTATTGTGGGTGGAAGGCAGTCTCGTCTGTAGAATGAAACTCACTGATGACAGTACAAGGGTGATTGGGATGGGGCTAGGTGGCAGAGAGAGAGAGAGAGAGAGAGAGAGGGGGGGGGGGGAGGGAGAGAAATGTAGGAATTTTACCGTCACAAACTTCTCACACGCACACGCGTGGTGTGATCACAGAAAATTTGACATGTTCTCGGAAAATCTTGTCTAATAAAATGAGTTCATGGAACGCGGTCAGCCTTCTCTTCTTTTTCTGTGAAGCTCGTGGCTCACACACACCCTCCACACAAAGTCTGGGTGCTGATAAAGCTGAGCGGCTGTGCTGTCAGCGTAGCTACGAACAGAGTTAGTGGGGGGGGGGGGGGGGGGGGTAGCACCACTAAAGTTACGAACTTATTTACGAACAAAATCTCTCTACGTAGTCGTCATGAAACGCATTTTTCACTGCTATGAACTTTTTTTTCGCTACGAACTAGTTCATATCTGCTACGAACGCCACATGAAACCGGCCCCAGGACTTCACCACAGCCAGGAACGGCCAGGAGGATCCGTCCTGCTGACAGGATCAAGACCCGAAGAGCCCCTCCCGAGAGCAAACGAAAGCCCTTCTAGTTCACCCAGCTGAGAACGTCACGGTGTTTGACGTCAAGCACCGTGACGTTATTTCCCCAGTCGCTGCGGAACCCCGAGTAAGTAAGCGAGATTCCAAAAAGAAAAGAAAAATATTCATCTATTTACTTATTGATTTATTTTGCTGACATAAACAGCAGCAGTTAGGTGTGCTCATTGAATTCATGTAGAGAGGAATGGAAACTCCTATTGCTGGGACTGCTGTAAGTAACATTTAGTTACAATCAAGACCTAATCACGGTAGTGGATGATGCTGTGTGCAGATGTTCTGTGGTACTTGTTCCGTTTTGTACGCTGTATTTTTCTTTCTGTTCGCCAGGTGTGATTAGTGTCTGTATTTATGTAAAACAATAGAAATGTGTTCGTGCGCGAGTCGGAGTGCACCTCCGATATTATTGATGCATGCTTGGCTGCGAAGAGATGACCATGTATTAACTGCGCATGTGAGAGTGTATGCATAGCTGGTTGAAGTAATAATGTTGAGAATGCATTCATCTCAAGTGTGGCTTGCGCATGGGAAAATTATAAAGATATGTGGAAGATGTACATAGACGAATGAGATCTGTGTGAATGCATCTGGGTAAACAAGAGCAATCGTATTTGTAGAAATGTATAAGAAAATAGAACCTGTATTTCCTAGTATTAGGGAAGGGCGGGTAGATATTAATGTTGTAATGGAGGGCAATCAGGGCCCAGTTCAAGTGGGTTAATATTACGTTGGAACTAGGAAGCAATAGGAGATCAAATCCTGAGGCCAGTCAAGGCCTGAGGTTGAATACGTGGACCACGAGAAGCAAAGCACCTCACGAGCAACGTCTACAGGACCTGATGATCAGGGTCACGACAACGCGACTGCCAGATTTCGTGATACACACAACGAAACGACAGAACTGAGGTGTGCTGGCTAGACAAGGCCAGAACTGCATGTTTTGTTTGATTTTATAAGCCCAATGACGTAAACACTAAAAGGAAGACTCGCTTTATCAATGTGAGATGTTTAGGCATGATTAATAATTTTGCAGTTGCTACTATATATTTAATAAATGAGTGGTTAGTTTACATTTGATTCAGTGGCTGAATCGAATGAGAGTCACGGCGAGAGACCAAAGTTCGAATAAATAGTCAGGCACCCCCTAGACACGCTAACACCAGACGAAATTAGTGCCCGACACCCTCCATCTAGGCCACCCCCCCCCCCCCTCCCAACCTTTTACCCAGCCCTTTCTTCCCACCCTTCCTCTGTCTGTCTGTCTGTCTTCTCTCTCTCTCTCTCTCTCTCTCTCTCTCTCTCTCTCTCTCTCTCTCTCTCTGTGCGCGCGTGCGCTTTAATTCTTTAAGTCCGTCTCTCCACTCTCTTCTCCTGTCTCTCTGTTAGCTTGCTACAACTCTCTAACTCCCCCTTTTTCCCACCCCCCGCCCCCTCTATTTTTTCGGTATGTACCAACCCCTTCGTGTCTCACTTCCCATTTACTTTCCCTCTATGACCGCTCTTCCCTACTGTCTTGTCTACCCCCTGCCCCATTGTTCTACCTACTTCTCACTATCCTTACCTTCTTCCCCCCCTCTCTTAAGTTTCTCCCTACCTACCCCTTTCTTCCCTTTCTCCCCACCCCCCTTCCCCACTTTCTGTCCCCTGCCCCCTCACCGTCTCGGTGTCGGCCTGTCTGTGCGTCTGTCAGTCTGTCTATCTTTCTCTCTCTCTCTCCCCCCCCCTCTCTCTCTCTCTCTCTCCTCTCTCTCTCTCTCTGTGCTAGATCTTCCCTCACTCTGTCCCTCTTACTTTCCTTTTTTCTCTCTCTATTCCTCTGTCTTTCCTGCCCTTTTCTCGTGTTTCCCCTAGCTTATCGCCCTTCCACGCTTGTCCTTTCTCAAGCCATTGAAACTGTGGTGAACAGTTAAACAAAAAAGTGAACGGAAGCTGCTACATGCAATTCCATCATTCAAGTCCCTTGAGGAAGACCAAACAGGTCGAAATATTGGGAAAATTTTAACGTGGTTGTTTAGTTCTTTGTTTGGATGTTCATATATATACGGAGAGAGAGGAAAGGAGAGAGAAACGGAGGGGGAGAGGGAGGAAAGGGGAGAGTAACGGAGGGAGAGAGGGAGGGAAGGAGAGAAAATCGGGAGAGAGGGAAGAAAGAGAGGGACGGAGGGAGAG
>CM065719.1:42950615-42997644 GCA_033310375.1 Conus canariensis
AATTTGTTATCATCACAATCTGAAATAATGGCAACATTTTTAGAACAATCTTCTTTTGTCATACCTGAAACCTCCAAAAGGCAATATATCTAAAACCGGTTGCTTCCAGAGATAAACTTATGAACAGCTTCAAATATCAATATATTGGTATCTATCTGCAGATTACGGTCACCTTTTAACAGAGCTCGAACATTTCTGTAGTGTGATGGGAGATCGGAAATAGTATTTGCGCGGGTTTCATTAAAACGAGGACACAACAGAAAATAGTGCTGAGCTGTTTCCTCCCCATTGCCACACTCACACAGTGGGTCGTTAATTAGATGACGGTTGAACATGTCATATCTCAGATCACTGATTCCAAGACGAAGACGGCAATGAATGATTTGGTTTTTTCTCTCGCCAAGGTAAAAGTACGGTGGTATGACAGGATCATCAGCCGATAAATGATGCTTGACTACGCTTAAAGATGGACTGGTTTTAATATGATCGAGGAGACTATTCCATAAAGATGTAGTTGAAGGAATGAAGGATTTCCGATATATCTCAGTGTTGCATTTTGGAGTTGTACGCTCTAACGGTCTTCTCCTGTGATAAGGATTCCTGTCCGAAACAAGACCAGGTAGAAGATCAAGTAAATAATCCAGACACAAGCCATTTATCATTTTATAATATATAATTTTATGTCTTTTCCTCCTTTCCTTGAGTGAGCAAAATCCAGATTCTTCATATAATTTTTGATGACTTGTTCCACGAACAGCTCCAATAATTGTTCTTATAGCTTCTAAGTGTAAGTTTTCAAGAGAATTGGATTGCATTTCGGAGCAGTTGTCCCACACAACATCTGCATAGTCAAAATTAGGTAATACGAAAGATTTATACATGATTTCTAAGGCTCTCCTACTAAATCTATATTTAAAACTTTTCATACAGGAAAGCAGCATAGTTATTTTGTTTCGTATACCATTAATATGTTCATCCCACTTGCAATTATTTTGAAGTATAAGTCCTAGATGTTTATGTTTGTCTTTGCCTTGAAGATACGTTTGTCCAAATATAAGGGGTAAAACTAGATGATTGCCCCGTAAAAAGTTAAGTATTTCTGTTTTGTCTTCACTGAATTTTATTTTCCAGCGCTGCGCCCAAAGATGTATCTTTTGTAGATTATTTCTGTGCGAATAGTAGGATCATTAAGTGAGAGGGACATGCTGGTATCATCCGCAAAAAGTTTAACTTTAGATCTTATACAGTCTGTAATGTCGTTAATGTAAATAAGAAATAAGAGAGGTCCAAGAACTGAGCCTTGGGGAACTCCTGCAGGGATTCTGACATAGTCTGACTGGTCACCCTTGATTACAACTGCCTGCATGCGATCAGAGAGATAATCGGTGAACCATGCTAACAACGTCCCTCGTATGCCATTGCCTTCAAGTTTACGGATGAGACCTCTATGCCAGACACGGTCAAAAGCTTTAGAAATATCGAAGTACACAGCTTGCGTTGTGATTCCACTATCAAATGAGGAACATAAATCGTTATAGATACATAATAACTGATTGACTGTGGAATCACCAGGGATAAATCCGGATTGGGAAGGTGAAATGATATCATTTGACAATAAAAAATCGAAAACTTGCTTGTGGATACATCTTTCCAGAACCTTTCCAACACAGCTGAGCAAAGAGACTGGTCGATAGTTGTTACAAAGTTCCTTCGATTCTTTTTTATGTAGTGGACTTACATGGGCTGTTTTCCAGACGTTTGGAAACTTTGCTTCAATCATACTTCTGTTAAAAATGGTAGTCAAAGGATCCAGTATAACTGGAAGAGATGCAATCAACAACCTGTTGTGAACCAAATCAGGTCCTACTGCTTTATTTTTGTTCAGATTCAAGATGACATCCTTAACATTAGTAGCTGTCAAAGAAATGTCTAATTTCTGGAACTATGAATGGTACATCTGGTACTTCATCATCATCATTTTCCAAAGTGGACTGAGCAATGAAATATTTATTAAAAGCGTTCGCTTTGTCCGTATTGCTATAGTTTACAATGCCATTACAAACAATTGGAGGTATTTCGTTCGAGTCAATGCCTTTCTTTTTAAAAAAAGATTTTACCAGGTGCCACCATTCTTTTTTACCAAAATTTGTAGAGTTAGAAACCTTATTGTCTAATTCAGCAACATAGTCAAGTTGTCTGTCTCATCAATATAATCATTCTTCATGCACTCTCCTGGCACACAAACAAGTACAAGCCAAACGGGGCCAGAAGGTAGGGGCGCGACAGGAAGGCCTCCTCACTCCCCAGCGTAAATATTGTGTCGTACACACGCTACCAACGTTCCGCGACTCGACTCGGTAATCAGAAGACCAAAACAAGATACCGGCAGCATAAAGGGAGACAAGTACGGATAAGCAACCATTAAAAAAAACTGGTTGTCTCCATTCCAAAACTTATTCAAAAGGGAGTTTCAATCTCCGACTACCCTGCTCTCTATTATAAGCAAAGTGCGAAACTATCCGCTCACGGTAGCTTATAAAATATTGAACGTTGATAATTTGAAAGCTTCGATTCCAACGAATAAATTATTTCACCAACACAACGGTCACAACTTCGACATGTTCGCACTGACAACGAAACATTCGTAACCCTCAATAACATTGTCGAAGCGCCATTCAAATGAAATATGACTTTTGGACGGAAAAAAGCGAAAATTTACAAATTCAAATCGCAAATAAAGAAAAAGATAAAGTAGTTACCATAACGGCTTGTGGACTGGGGATGAAAAACTTAGTCGTCGTTCCGGCCCAACGAAGGGTGAACGCCACCGACCATGGCTCAGGCGTCTCATGGCTCAGGCACAACGAAGTGAAGACCAGGTCTGGGAGACGTCAGGGAAGATACCAGCTAGCGGAGAAAGGAGTTCTCCCCACTCGGCAGTCAAGGTTCCAGTGACTCTATCTCCTCTTTTCCCCGTCCCATGCCAGGTAACACAACTCACCCATCGAAAGGTCATGTGACCCCCCAAACAAATATTCGACCCCCCAAACAAATATTCATCCGTGACAACACCCCCCAACAAAAGAGGCTTGTGCAACTGAGGCACAGCCAATCACAGGCTCCAACAATGTTATGTACACAACCACTGTCATAAACATACTATTCCCCATGCGGAATGGTCAGTCCATGACACTAGCCGCTGCACCACGTGCAAAACACACCCTACACGAGGCGGCCTTGCTCATGGAAGGTGAAGGGAAAAGAAAAAAGAAAAGACAAAGAAAGAAAGGGGGAAAAAAAAACAAACGAAAGCTTAAAGTGAATTGTTGGAGGATGAGAAAAGGAAAATGTCGCGGATGACACGCGCTTCTTGTGTCTTAACAAACTTGTAGAACTGACATGTAACCTAGGCAAGAGAATAAATTCCATTTGACCCCCCAAACAAATATTCATCCGTGACAACACCCCCCAACAAAAGAGGCTTGTGCAACTGAGGCACAGCCAATCACAGGCTCCAACAATGTTATGTACACAACCACTGTCATAAACATACTATTCCCCATGCGGAATGGTCAGTCCTCTGGAACATGTAATCCTCACGCTCCCGCTTTCCCTCCGTCCCTCTCTCCTTCCCTCCCTCTCTCTGTCCCTCTCTCTCTCTCCTTCCCTCCGTCCATCCTTCACTCCTGTTTACGCCAAAACAGATGAAGAACATGAACAGGTCCTTCAGAACTTGATGGAGGTTACAGAAAAACATGGACTCATGTTCAATTCCGAGAAATGTGACATAAAAACCAACTCCATCACATTCTTTGGCATGAAGTACACAGCTGATGGTGTGCAACCAGATCCAGACAAAGTCAGTGACTTGAAAAACATGCCGACACCCACATCCAAGAAAGAAGTACAAGAATTCTTGGGCTTCATCACGTACCTCTCACCGTTCATTGAGAACCTGGCTGAAAAATCCTCAGTGCTGCGTGCACTCCTCAAAGACGACTCGGCATTCATATGGGGAGCCCACCATGAAGAATGTTTTCAAAAAGTGAAAGAAACAATTTCAGAAAGGTCGACGCTACAATATTTCGACACTCAAACAATCCCCTTTCTTCAAGTTGATGCAAGCATTCACGGATTTGGAGCAAGCATCACACAAGACGGACTGCCCGTGGCTTATGCTTCAAAGTCACTGTCTGACGCTGAAACCCGTTATGCCTGCATAGAAAGAGAGCTGCTAGCCATCGTTTTTGGAGTACAGAGATTCCATACATATCTCTATGGACGGAAATTCAAAATCTTGACTGATCACAAACTACTTGTGATGATCCTGCAAAAACCGCTAATTCAAGCACCACCACGACTGCAACGGATGATGCTCAAGCTGTAAGGATACCAGTTTGAGCTAGAGTACAGACCAGACAAGGAAATGGCACTTGCTGACACTCTATCGAGATTGCCAAACAAAAGCAACAAGAAAACAATAGACCTGGATGTTCGAGTTGACCTGGTGCGATTCTCCGTCCATTTCTTCTTCCCTCCCTGTCTCTTCCATCCCTCTTCCCTTCTCTGTCTCTCTCCATCCGTCCCTCTCAACTTCACTCCAGCTCTCCTTCCGTCCCTCTCTCCCTCCGTCCCTCTTCCCTACACTCCCTCTATCCCTCCGTCCCTCTGCACTTCCCTCCCGCTTTCAATCCGTCCCTTTCTCCTTACCTTCCCCTCTCCCTCCGTCTTTCTTTCCCTCCCTGCCTCTCTCCGTCTGCATTTTTTTGCTTTCCTCTCTTTCCCTCTGTCCTCTCCTTCCGTCACTTTCTCTGTCCGTCCGTTTCTCCTTCCCTCTCTCTCTCCCTCCCTCGTATTCTCCTTTCCTTCGTTTCTCTCCACGATCGTGTGTGTGTGTGTGTGTGTGTGTGTGTGTGTGTGTGTGTGTGTGTGTGTGAGAGAGAGAGAGAGAGAGAGAGAGAGAGAGAGAGAGAGAGAGAGAGAGAGAAATGCGTTTACAAATAAGTATGCAACGCCGCTGCCACTGAGAATTCCCACAGTATAAACTCACAAATACACAAAAAGATGATGAGCAATTACAATGACCTTTGTGAGATTACTGGAGTTTTACAAGATGTAATACTGAAGTATGTTTAAGACCTTGCCAGTCACTATCTCACCCACGCCTCCCCTGCCCTCTTTGCACCCTGTCCCTAACTTCTCCCATTCCTCAATCTGCCCCCTCCTACTCTTTTTCCCTCCCTCATCTCACTTCCCTTTGCTTTGTCCTGTTTAAGGATAGTCATCCGGGTCAAGATGGAGAGAGAGGGTGAAATGGAGTTGGGAGGTGGAGGATGGTGGTGCGGGATGGGGGGGGGGGGGGGGGGGGGGGGGCGAAGAGACGGAAAACACCTGCAGATGTGGTAGTAAGGGTAACAATATTTCTACTACTGCAGTGCTTGGAATGGAAGAGAGAAAGATAGAAGGAGAGGAGGAGGGAGAGGAAAGGGGGAAGGAGAAGGGCGCTGAACGAAGTTGAGTTAAGAAGCCAATAGGTAAATAAATGTTTAAATACATTTTCAATATATAATCCACCAGACAAGATATCACTAATCTAGCATTTGGCTGACATTTGAGAGAGAGAGAGAGAGAGAGAGAGAGAGAGAGAGAGAGAGAGAGGTACAAACTTCCGGCTGTTGAAAGTAACCACTCGGATGGAAAGAGATAAGAGAAGCATGAGATGAGGTTGCGGACGGACGACAGGTCCAGCATAGACCGTCACTAATAGGCCATTCGTCTGTCCGGTGACATCACACACCGGTCGCACCCACTGCGTTATTTAGCTTTGATCGTCCAATGACCCAACCCCACCCTTCTCCCCTCCCCCGAATCCCCCCTTCACTCCCCCCTCCTCCCTTTGCCCCTTCCTCCCTTAACCATCCAGAACCAAGCTCATGAAGTCAGTTGAGTATGTATCCGAAAGCACTAGCGCGATGCAATTCACAACACCCAATTCGCACGTGACATAATAGATAGCATGTTTTTAGATGAAAATATCTTAGTCACGAAAAACTGAAAGCAATGCAAATAGAGTACTTAGCTGCAGATTTCTCTTAACAATTTGACAGAAAGAACCTAAAAGGTATGTGAACATTAAGTTACAGAAAAACACGATGAAATACATACATTCCCGAACATAACTCGGAACACACTTGTCTTCTTTGGTGGGTTGCCTAATATCGACTTGATACTGATTTCTTGCCGTGAATTGCCACTGCAAATGCTGTAACAGAACAAACCAGAGTGTGGTTCGAATTGGAGCCTGAATAAGCGGCATCGGTGTTATGCCACTGAAGCAGCACAGAAGGTAAGGGAAACAAGTATGAAACACACACAAAACGCCTCTCTCTCTCTCTCAAAAAAAAACAAAAAAAAAAACAACAGAGGCCACATTGAATATATCAGTCTGTAATTACTGTGTTTTATACTTTTCTTCTCAGTCCGATTTGATAACGCTGCACAGGCTGTAGATGTTAGTTTCTAGTCCATATTTAAAGACATCTCAGTAGAAAGAAACTCGTGGAGAGCGTGGCAGCAGAGAGTCCTCAGAAGAGAAGCCCCCTTCAAGCAAGTGTTTCGGCCCTTATCTCCTGACACTCTAGGGGGGTTGGGCCACACCCGGTTCATGACTCCGGATGTCCCTCTGCTGCCCCTTTTTTCCCATCTTGGGACGAGCCATGGCTGGGATTCGAACCCATGACCCTCTGGACATGCTCATTTTCCACTTAATGACTCGCGCTTTAACCACTGAGCCACAGGGACACCTGATATTTGTAGGGAAATTAAGCCTTATGAAGTTCACTTTTGTTCCTCCTTGACCAGATCCAGCTTGAACACCTCTCTGCCGCTTCTGCCATTGCTTTCAGGGCTCTGGTTTTTTCCTTCCCTGCAACTGAGAGCTGTTTCATGAGGCTGTATGCAGACGTTCCTACAAACCCCCTAGCTCCAATTTCTGCAGTGAGGACTTTGACCTGATAGCCTTCTCTCCTCAGGCTGTTTGCCAGATCAGCATACTTTTCAGTCTTGTAGATTTGAGCTGCCTCCATTCTGTTCTCATATGGCACCGTGAGCTCGATCATGATCAGCTGCTTGGTTGACTTAGAGTGGACTACTATGTCTGGTCTCATGCCACTCTTGCTGATGATCTCTGGGTGACTCTTCCATTCTGGGAGGTCTGCAGTGCACTCCCAGTCATCTGCCCCGTCCAGCAGACTCTGCCTGCATGTTTCGAGTGGCACTGTTGTTCTTGGCCATGATTTGCTGCCTCCTGCCGTGAAGAATGTTGCGGGTGCTTTTGGAGTCCTGATTTTCCCTTTTGTGGTGTTGGTACTAGCCCAGACTACTTGTACAATTTCTTTGAGCACTTGGTTGTGCCTCCATGTGTACCTTCCTTGAGCCAGGGCTACTTTACATGAGCTTAGGACATGCTCCACTGTTTGTTTTTCATGGCAGAGGGGGCATGCAGGATCGTCTGTTTTCCCCCACTTCACCAGGTTTGCATTTGAGGGCAGAAGGTCGTATGCAGATCTGAGAATGAAGCTGATCCTGAGAGGGGCCATGTGCCAAATGTCATTCCAAGTGAGACTTCTTTGGAGTGCATTCTCCCACGTTGTCCATTGCCCTTGCTGGCTCTGCTGGACTGCTTTTTGGAGTCTTTTTTGGTCTTCTTCTTTTCTCATCTCCTGAATCATCATGTCTCTTTTGGCTTTTCCTTTGGCCTTTGACCACCATTCAGTTTTGGTCACCCCCAGTCCTTGTCTGTTGGTCTGTGTGTGTCCTGTTATTTCTCTGATCTTGAGATCTCTAATATCTCATCTCTAATATATTGTTCGAAGTCATTGGTACAAATAAAACAAACAAGATGTGGAGAGAGAAAAAAAAAAAAAAACATTCTCACGTACTCTATCGAGTCGCAAGAGATCGATTTGCCAGAATGGTAAATGTGTGTGTGTGTGTGTGTGTGTGTGTGCGCGCGCGCGCGCGCGCGCGTGCGTGCGTGCGTGCGTGCGTGCGTGCGTGTGTGTGTGTGTGTGTGTGTGTTTTCGCTGCTTTTCACTTTTCACTCCAACCATGCCTCCTTCTTCGAACTCACTGATATCATAGATAAAAACAAAACAAAACAAAACCAACAAACTGTGAAAAAATTCTCACATACTCTATCGAGTCGCAAGAGATCAGTTTGCCAGAATAAGTAAATGTTTTTTTTGTTTTTTTTTCGCTGCTATTTGGCTTTCACTCCAACCATCCCTCCTTCGCACCCCCCCCCCCCCCCCCCCCCCCCCCCCCCCCCCCCCCCCCCCCCCTCCCCCCCCACCCCCCCCACCCCCCCACCCCCCCCCCAACACACACACACACATGGACTCCAAATACCCGCCCCGTGACAAGTATTTTCCATGCGCAATCTGGCTGTCAGCAGACGAGAGAGATGGACATGCCAATACAAGAGGCTATTTCGGGAAGTCCTGCACCCCGTTCGAGGCAGCGAGAAAACAGGGGGAGAAAAGAAGTGAGGACAAAGCGGGCAGTGTCATGGCAGGCCTATTAGCTGACCCCATCTGTCTTAATTAGCTGGGCGAGCTGGAGGCGTTAGTTTATGGGGTGGTGAAGGCTCTCTCTGTCTCTGTCTCTGTCTCTCTCTGGGGGGTGAGTGATGTACTGTGTTAACGAGAAAACGTGTTGTGTGACCTCCGGCTCGTGAGCGTGTTTTCTTACGGATAGAGTCTACTGTGTGTGTGCCGAGGATTGTCACAGACATTGCATAAACATACCTTGAACTGCAGTGCAAATTAAGGCTGTGGGTGGCCGATTCTTGCCAATATACAACGGCTTCATGTTGAAACGGGCCATGAGAAAACTTTCCTCGAGAGTCGCCATTTTTTTTGCTGTGGATGGTGTTACCTTTGGCTTGCTGCTCTCCTACTGCTTTGGGGCAGCCTTTTACTTCGGCATGGTGACATCGAAAGCAACCCAGGACCCAACCCCACCCCGAACAAGGGAAGACGGATGGGCAGCTTCCTCGTTAGGCTGGGAGCCGACCAACAGTGATATTATGGCGACCTCGAATACGTTGAAGACTATGAGTGACCAGATGAATGCCACACTAGAAGAAGTGAAGCAAGAAGTTCACGATCTGCGAGCGGATTGTGAAAGGAGGAGGTCAACGATCTTTGAACTAAAAACCTCGATCTTCAAAAGGCTTACAGTAACTTGTTATCGAAAATGGATAAATACGAAAACAGACTTTACGACCTAGAAGGATGCTCTAAACGTAATAACTTGCTTTTCTGTGGTGCCCAAGAGAGAAAATGAGACAAGTGCTGGCTGTGAAGGTGTGCTCAGCGATCTGTGTACGGACAAATTGGGACTGACAGATGATATTGAATTCGACAGTACATCACCAGCAGGTTAAATGACTGTTAAAGTCACCCACAATAATGCAGTTTTCAGTAGGTATGTCAACTCACTGTAGTGAAAGATCTTTGTCTTGAGGGCAGTATAGGTTGTGAATAGTCATGACGGTGTTGTCAACTGTGATTTTGACCCCATGAACTTCAGCATTTTGATCTGTCCACCTGAAAGTCTGTGGCTGGTAAACTGTTTCTGACGAGTATCAGCACTCCTCCCTTGTGTCTCCCTTCTCTGTCCATCCTGAAGGTTTGGTATCCTCTAATGGAAAATCTGTGGTTGGGGTTCAGGTGCGTTTCTTGAATACAGGCAACATCTATATTCTCAGCATGCAATCTTTCTGTGAGTGGAAGTTTTTTTGTTGTAGATGCCTTCGGCATTCCCCTGAAGAATTTTGAGAGGTATTGTAACGTCTTCTGTACTTATTGTTTTTTCACGGCCAGTGGCATTTACTCGACGCCTCCGTAGCCTGGCTCCTCTCAACGGGACGCGGTGACCACCAGTAGCTTGAGGAGGGCCCGGCACTCCACCTGCCTGGCGGGACCCCTCAGGCACAGCACCATCACGATCAAAATAAGTGGCGTTTTGCATCCATGAGAGTGAAAAGCGTTGCACTGCCGTTATGCGCGCAGTGGCCCAGTGCATCCGTCTTCGGCGTGTTATTTGACCCATAACTGAGCTGGTCTGGTAACTTGTTACAGTTCGCCAGGTTTTCTCTTTTGAGTTTTCCTTCTCTCTCGGCTCCCCATTTATCCGGGCTTGCCACCGGCCATACCAGGTGTGCATTTGTCTACGATGGGCGAATTGCCTGGGGTGAACTGTCCTGCTCCAAAACCGTGCTTGCAATTGTGCATACATGTCTGCGCATGCACATGTGTGTATGTGTGGGTGTACCTTTGTGTATTTGTGTACTTGCATGCATATGTGTGTGCACGTGTGTAACCGTGTGCATGCATATGTATGTACACGTGTGTGTGCATATGTGTGTGTGTGTGTGTGTGTGTGTGTGTGTGCACGCACTCATGTGTGTATGTATTTGTGTATGCATCCAAATGCATGTGTGTATAACATGCATTCATGCATGCATATGTGTATATGCGTGCGCACACATGTGTGTGTTAGTGTGTGTGTGCATGAGCTTCAGTGTGTGTGTGCGCACATGTGTGAATGCATATGCATGCGGTTAAATGAGTGCAGTTTGTGTGTGTGTTCATTTGTGTACGTTCCTGTGTGTGCGTGCGTGTGTGTATTTATGTACATGCATGCATGTGTATCTTTTTGAGTTGTATGTGAATGTATCAGTGTGTTTTAAACCTGAAATATGCAGCTTTGAATGCAACAGCAAATACTAAACCTGAATACTTTAACCACCCAGAGCAAAGGGAAGTAATCGAAATTTTGGCTTGTAACAAGATAGTAAGGGAAAGAAGACAGTGAACTATCTGTGTATACTTAATCTGTGGTGTGACATCCTGTTGGGTGTACCGTATAGTAGTACATGTAACCGTTTTGTTACTCGGAATCTTTGCCGCACTTTTGTGTGGGGTTTGCACAGTCATCAGGGGAAGTGGTGCCTTCCATGTAAGTAATTTTTGTAGTATAAAAGGTTGTTGTTTTTTGTGATAGTGATAGTTGTTCGTGCGTTCTGTGCAGTTTGTGTTTTGTGGTAAGGGGAGGGAGGGGGAAAACTTGGATGGAAAAGGGTGAATGGAAGGGAGGGGGGAAGGTGTTGGTGGGGTTTGATGTATTTTTTATGCTCATTTTTCATTTGCCTTTAATTTCGATCATCCTTTCATTCATTATTTTACAGTCATGTTTCATCTATTTTGTTATTTAGATCTGTATAACTGATTTGGTACTGGAATGTGCTATGTTCTGGATAATAGTTTGTGAGTTTGTAATGTGAAGGTTTATGTTTGGCCGTGTGGTATTATTAGGACCGTGGTTTCATTTTCTTTGAGTTTGGAAGTGAATTGTGTGAGAAAGGATATGGGAAGAAAATGTTGAATAAGAGCTGAAAGGTTTATTTGTTGATATTAGGAGTGAAGTTTCTAATTCCATGCCTTTCAGGCCTGACGTTTACTGTGCGTGAATTAGCTGTCTCGGATGGCAAATAGCGGCCAGCATCTCCCGCCAGACTACGGACCGGAGCCAGGCAAGCGGGAACGCGGGGGTCCTTGCGTCACCAGAGTCGGCTGTTGCTGATCGGCGCTTCTACATCCGGGTTGCTGTTGGGTCGTCCGGTGGCATTCTCAGAGGGGAGAGAGTGGAATCTTCCTCGCCCCTGCCTGCACCTTCACCACTCAGATTGGAGTGATTCTTCCTTCTACCTCTTCATCATTCCCCTAGCCTTGCCTTCCTACGACACCGCTCTACTGCCTGCGGTTAAGGGTGGCGAGGGGAGATCATCGCATCGTAAACGATCATCCATCATCATCCATCGCCTTCTCTTGATTCTGCCCTTCATTGCCGTTCTACGCTTACGGTGCGGGTAGTCAGGGGAGATCATCATCCCATTGTCTGTGTTTATCCTAGTGACATCAGCAATTTGTGAATGTGCTGGGGAGGGGGGGGGGGGGGGGGGGGGGAAGGAACCACTGCTACGCGATTTTTGTCCGAAATCTGGTGTGACCAGAATGAGGAGCTACCTATACTGGCCTGTCTATTACATATAAGCAGCGCCAGTTCCTAAATAAGTTTTGTGCTCTGCTGAAGTTGGACATATTGGGTGTTCTGTTGGTGTATTGTCGATGCATGTACTGGCATTGTTATTTGGGTGTTGTAATTTGATATATTTTTTTCATCCCCCATGCAATCATTACTGTAATATTTTGTCACCATTGCCCTTCTTTTGTTATCATTGTTATTATTGCAGCTGAGCAACAGGTCCGGGTGTCACCTCCAGCGTTCATTTCATTCTGATTACTCTCATTTCATATCCCTCGTATCATCGCTTATCCCTTTTTTTTTCATTATATTTTGTTGTTTGTTATGTGTTGCCAGTTAGTTAATAAAAAAAAGTTCTTTGTGGTGTTAAACTTTCTCTCTGAGTTCCTGACTCCTGTATGAGAGGGTAGGTCCTATCCTAAACGGGTCAGGCGCGACAGAGTTTAAACGACCTGGTCTCTTGTTCTCTTCTTTTATAATCTGCTTCGTCTTTGTCAGAAACTGTCTTGAATTAAGGGAGATCAACACTGAATCTTTTCTTTTCTTTGCACTAGAGATAGTAATCTCGACTGATAGAGTGGTCGGAATCCTCATTTCTAATAAACTCGACTTCAGAAAGAAACTTTGACCCTTTCTTCCACTTACACGCCCATAACTTCAAACCAATGCTCTGTGTGTGCGTGCATGTGTGTGTGTGTTGTGCGCGCGCGCGTGCGTGTGTGTATGCGTGCGTGCGCGCACGCGCGGGCGTGTGTTTATGACTCTTGAACACAGAATTGTGTGTATGTGTGTGTGTGTGTGTGCGCGTGCGTGCGCGTGTGTGTCCTGTGTATATTTTTAGATGTTGACGTGTTAAAACTTGTAAAGCGCCCTGTAGCCTACGTTGTAAAGATGGGCGCTACAGAAATTGCCCCCGTTATCACTATTATTATTATTTGTATATTATGGAGTATTACATCAGCTTGGGAGGTGACGTTATCACCCGCGTCTGTTGGCTTATTTGTCTCTCAGCAGGATGACACCAAAACTACTGAACTGAATTGAAAGAAAACTTGGTGGAAAATCAGAATGTGAGCCAAACATGAACCCTTAACATTTTGGTGAATGTCCGGTTCACCTAGGCAGAAGTCTGTGCTCTCTTTGGCGTCTTTCTGGCTTAAATACATAATGCAATGTTTGCATTAGGCCAAAAGATTGTGTAGGTTTGTAATACATAATTTATATCTGATGATCAGTTATAAGCATGCAAGACATTATTTACACAGCACATCGAAGTGCTTGATTTATATGCCACAATTTGCTACGGTCTCTGTAATGACTTGTATATCAATTATGAAGATGTTCCCCATCGTTCATGAACAGCGAACATTTTACACTAAATCACCACCATATGAATGGTGAGTAATTCAGTCGTGCTTGGCAACCAATATGCCAGACTAACCAGCGCGGATCAAGCCACAAGGACGCGTCCTTTCTTAGATCATTTGTAAACTTAACTTCTTCAAAGTATCGCGGTTGAATCGGTAACAGATGTATCCGCATTAGTTTCATTCTTTGTGATTTCCTCTCCATGAGGATGCACGTGGTTGGTTTAGGGTCAGGGTCGTCGATACCAGCAAGTCCAGGTGGAGTGATGTCGGATGGACGTGTTGGCTATTATTGTAGTCAGATGGCGTCCTGCGCGGATATGACTACAACAGGCGTCTCTGAACATCCCCAAAGCGACTCAGTATTTGCGCATTGTTTCCTCCGGTGGTCGGTCACATGACGATCTAATTGATTGCTCCTTATGGACTACTGACACTGAAACCTTGGTGTGGCTTTGTAGGCTATGGGGAAACTGGAATTAGTGGTTTTGGAGTGACGAGCAGCTGACGAGCTGTTGAAGATGAGACGGGATTAAAAGACAAACAAACAAACCAACCAATCAACAAACAAACAAATAAACGAAAATGACATATGTGTGTGAGGCTGTTTTTATGAGTGAAGAGCTTTTGAACAGATCCGCTGTACAACACCAAGCAGACTCCACTACCACTTACCGGTGCATTGTCAGTAAAAAAAATAACTTGTAATTATTGGGGCAGTTACGAAGATAACTGATTTTTTTTTCTTAGTCGGTGAGAGGGATGGGGGAGGGGACGGGATGTTGTAATGGGGGAGAGAGTTTTGTTTTTTTAAATTTAATTTTGTTTCTCTCAGGCAATCTGTAGAATTTTCTTTCTTTCTTTCTTTTTTTCATTTTTTTTTCAAGGGCTTCGTATGTCTTCTTCACGGGAAAAAACCCCCTTTTTCCAGTCTTTTCTTCTTTCTTTTTCTAAAGCTAAATTGGGGCACCAACGTCGACCCCTGTCACAGGACAGGAACAGAACAATTTGTCTTTTTCAGAAACTTTTTTGGTTCTTCCTTTTTGAGACACTTGTATCCGACTTGAGAAACTTGGGGAAACCTCGAGGTCAACTGCTCGGCCATGTTAACACTCTTTCATGCAGCTGTCCAAGGCGTTGTATTACACACTATACCTGTGAAAACATCGCTGTGAAAACAATACGAACAAACTGAACGAGATCGTGTTGACAGTTCCACCAGAAATATTGTATCAGTGGCCGTTTAATGAGCCTGCCTCCCCCCCCCCCCCCAAATCTATCTGTGTGAGTGTGTATAAGATGTGTGTGTGTGAGGTGGGTCAGTGTGGCGGATACCAGGTTTCTGCTACAATTTCCTCCCAATCCATCCTTCACCTACCCGTACCACCCCTTTCCCACAGTTCCCCTCCTCGCCTCACCCCCATCCTATCCCTGTCAGTTGTTCACAGATTGTTGTTTTTTTTTCCTGTTTTGTGTTCGTTTCCTTTTTTCTTATTCCAAAAAGATTTTGTTGGAAGATGTTCTTGTGGATGTATATATATGTTGCGCGGGCAAGAGAGAGAGAGAGAGAGAGAGAGAGTATTCTCAAAATGATTTTTTTGGGTTCAATTTTGTATATGATCAAACATGAAGATCGATGTTTATTTTTTTTTTTTTACAGCTAGGAAACAACTTTCCGTTAGTGTGTTTTCGAATCTTTTTCAAGTACCAGTAATTCCAGTTCATAAAGACCACAACAACAGGCAGGAACAATGGGATACAATGGACACTCTGGACGCAGCTAGATGACCTTGACTTTGCTGACGACCTGGCACTCCTCTCCCACAGTCACACACAGATGCAGGACAAAACCACCCGCCTTGAGACAACATTAGCAAGAACAGGACTCAAGATAAACAAGAAGACCGAGCTGATGAAGATCAACACCACAGGCAGCAGCCCAGTCACAGTCGGAGGCGAGCCCATCAGGGAAGTAGATTTCTTTGTCTACTTGGGAAGCGTAGCTGACAAGCAGGGGGGCACCGACTGAGACATCATGGCCAGGATAGGCAAGGCGCGAGCAGCATTCATCATGCTAAAGAAAATCTGGGCCTCAGGAGAGATCAGAAGGACAACAAAATTGCGTAACTTCAGTTCAAACGTGAAGTCGGTTCTGCTCTACGGCTGCGAGACTTGGAGAATGACCAAGGCAATACAGCAAAAAATTCAGACCTTCATCAACACCTGAGGCGCATCTTCAAAATCAGATGGCCAGAGAAGATCACCAATGAAGATCTATGGAAACAAGCAGGACAGGAACCAGTGGCCAAGCAGATTCTGCGGAGGAAGTGGGGCTGGATTGGACACACTCTCAGGAAGCCAGCACCCAGCACCACACGCCAAGCCCTGACATGGAACCCGCAGGGGAAAAGGAAGAGAGGCCGACCTCGCAGCAGCTGGAGGCGAGACACTGAGGCAGAGATAAAGAGGCAGGGGACCAACTGGACAGACATTCAGCGAGCAGCCCAGAACCGAGTGCGATGGCGGAGTGTTGTCGATGGCCTATGCTCACCATTGAGCTATGGGCCTAAGTAAGTAAGTATGTAATTCCAGTGTTACTAAAAATTATGGCTATGAGATCTTGGATGTGAGAATGTGACGATTTTGGAGAAGTTACCACTGAAAATACTAAAATGTTTATCAAAGAGAAATCAAATACTATAACTCGCGTGATTTATGGAGAAATAGGACTGTATCCTATATCTGTTTTGATCAAATGTTGAATGGTTCGATTTTGGTCTGATATTGTATTACCAACACCAACATCTGAAGAAAAACATTCCGTATAATTAACATGTCCCGGGCCTTTCACATTCATATTAGTCTTTGATTTATAGGGAAGTACTTTGTAGGAATAACACACACACACACATATATATATATATATATTACATATATATATATATATATAAAACATGGATATGAACATGAACATTAACATGAACATTAATTCATTTTCATAGAATTGAAGAGATGATGGGCTAGCAGCCCTGAACAAATCACCCAGAGAAGTGGAGACAATCAAAAAGAATATGTGCAAAACATTCAAAAAGCACAACATGCAAATCACCATAGAAGCAAACAAGAAAGTCGTCAACTACCTCGACATCACCCTCGATCTAAAGGAAAACACGTTCAAACCATTCAAAAAACCAAACGACGTACCACTCTACGTCAACATAAAGAGCAACCACCCACCATCAGTAAAACAAAATATACCGAAAGGAATCAACGAACGACTCTCTACACTGTCTGCTACAAAGACAGTATTCAATGAAGCAGCAAACGAATACCAACAAGCCCTAAAAAACAGCGGACACAACCACAAACTGTCCTATGAAGAACAAAAAACAGAACAGGAAACAAGAAAAACCAAAAAAAAAAAACAAAACAAAAAACCAGAGGAAGGAAAAGAGACATCATATGGTTCAACCCACCATTCGAAGGAACCGTCAAAACCAATGTTGGTAAAGAATTCTTCAAGATAGTAGAAGAATCATTCCCCCAAAACCACAAACTACACAAAATCTTCAACCGCAACACCGTAAAGTTGTCCTATTCATGCATGCCAAACATGCCAAACATCAAGCAGATCATAGAAAGCAACAACAAGAAAAAACTCCACCAGGAAAAAAGGAGCAGCACAAATCAAGAAAGCAACTGCAACTGCCGGAAAAGAGATGAATGTCCACTTCAAAATAACTGCCAAAGCCAGAACATTGTATACCAAGCAACTGTCACGGAGAAAAACACGCAGAAAACAGAGACCTACATTGGAATGACAGAAACAACATTCAAAACCAGATACGCAAACCATAAACAATCATTCAAACAAGAAAGGTACAAAAACCAGACAGAATTAAGTAAACACACATGGACACTAAAAGAAAACAATATTGACTACGACATTTCCTGGAAGATAGTCCGAAGAACCAGGTCGTACTCCTCCTCCAGCAAAAGATGCAACTTGTGCACAACAGAGAAGTACTACATACTCTGCAAACCAGGCATGGCAACTTTGAACTCAAGAGTGGAGATGATCAGCGCATGCCCACATAGACGAAAGTGCCTCCTAGCAAACGTAACATGAATGACACACAGAAAGACCCTATCAGAACGTCACACATATAAAACGTAGCCAATATATCACGTCATCTGATAAAATATGTCATCTGATAAATTACGCCATCTAATAACTTCTAGAACCTGATGAGAGCGAAAGCTTGAAACAACGTTGTAGTTCGGAGACTCAAGAAATCTTATATATATATATATATATATATAAAACAAAGCTTTTCCTTGGAATTTATTAGTCTATTATATATATATATATATGTATATATATATATATAATGACAAATTCTACGTCTGGGAGACAGGTAATGTGGTGGTCCATTTGGGAGACAAAAAAGTATAAACTTGGTAACTCCAAAAATGTTTTATCAAAACTAAATCAAACTAATGATTATTTCCTTCTGGACCATTTCCACTTCACACATGCGGCAAAACATGGTCTTTGAAAAATTCTTTCAGATATAGATATATATAGGGTATGAAAATGTCTCCTTAGCGTTTGTTATTCGAAAATTTCTACGTTTGGGAGACAGTGGTGTTTTATGTGCCTTAGGGAGACACGTCTCCGTAACACATGTTAATATTAGGAATAAAATATGTCTCCATAAGACAGGGTAACAACCAATTCAGCATATTTACTATTTATTCTGCGAAGCATTTATTGTACCGTGTATTCTATATATAGGCGATATATGTAGCTTTCTATTCGTTTGTGTGTTTATCGTTATTTTTTTGAATTGGATAAAATCAAGAAATAATTGGGTCAAAGCACGTAAAAGCAGGGCGACAATTTTTTCGTAAATTTTTTATACACTGCATTTAAGTTAGCGACGCAGGTTGAAAGAGAGAGAGAGAGAGAGAGAGGGGGGGTGGTGGTGGTGGCGGGGGGTCTTTCAGGCGAAGAAAAATATAGAAGACAGAGGAAGGTGAGAGAGAGACATGGGGATACGTGTGTGCGTGTGTAATAAGGAAGATGACAGGAAGGTGAGAGTGAGAGTTGGGGATATGCGTGTGTGTGTGTGTGTGTAGGGGGGGGGGGGGGGGGGTTGCGGTTAAAGAGAAAGAAAGAAAAACAAAGAATAACAATAAAGAATAAATAAAGAATAACATTTTATTTCAATCTCAAGAATTAACAATACAATTGCAGATATTTCAGAACAGGCAACAAGAAGACATATAAAGCCCTGACCTGATATTGATGAACATTTCAAAAATTTGTGGACACACAGCATTTTGACTTTACAAATAAATAAATAAACTACTGCTACCACTACACTACTACTACTACCTTACAACTAATTATTCTACTCTTACTACTGCTACCAAATCCACTGTCTCCAACACCTGAACACCACTACGGGAAAAAGAGCAAAGGTGGCTGGCCAATGAATAGAAAGTTACAGGATAGGTAAGAAGCTGAAGTCAGAGTAAGTTTTGACACATTTGGGGTGAGATTTATGGTTTTAGAGGGATGAAGCTCTAGTGGATAATTAAAGCTATTCGAAAAAAAAAATGTACAGTGAGAGAAGAATAAAGCAACATGAAATGAAGGTGACAGTGTAGATGGTACAGCCTTTCATTTGGGGCACATATTGTGGAGTGAGATTGAAAAATTCTTAAATTTGCAATAATTAACCTCAAAGTTAAGCGAACGTCACAAACAATAAAAATTCAGGGAGTACAAAAGTTACCGTCAAACGTGATCAAGGTGTACATATTCACCTTTACCACAATCAAATATCAATTAATCTAAAGCTCTCGGAAGGAGCCTAGGGCCAGTCAGATTTTTTAAAAAGCTGAAATGGCAAAGATATTGGACCGCTTTAAGTAAGTACAAGAAGAAATAATTAAAGTAATTTGTTTGAGATAAGATCAAAGTATAACATAAAAGCAAAACTGGCCCTGAAATTTTTCTGACGTGTATGCATTCCGATCAAGTTTAAGCATTGAACAAGTTAACATCTAGCATCATTAAAAGGTCTTTGTCAAGATTGTTTCTAATTTTCACCAAAAAAAAAAAATATATATATATATATTTGTATATATATAAATAAATAAAGCAGTTTAATCGAATATCTACAGGGAGCACATTATGCAATGATTCATTAATTCCATGTCTACTTGACTTCAACTAATATCATAATATATACCTCTCCTGCAAAACCAAAATCCAATCAGAATCATTCTTTTCAGGTGACAGTACTGACACTGGACCTCTTTGTGTCCAACAGACAGCAGCCGTCCCCTCTCTCCCTCTCCACCTTTAAAAAAAAAAAACAAAAAAAAACAAACAAACAAGAAAGCATTCACAGAACGCAGACCTCCGCCAAGTGAGATGTGGGGCAGGTTAAACATCCCTATCTGGAAGAAGAATAAAAAAGCAGACGACCAACAATCGTTTCATAGTTACGAATGTGGCTTTCGAACCGGCCAAATGAGGTATGCAACAGTGCTCCTGATTGGTTAATTTTTAATCGATTGCCGTATCTAAACGGTGCCTTGGATTATCGCCAAATTCACACCCATATATCCTTGGACCATTTTAAACCTTTCCTGTAAATTTCATTAAATACCCTTTCCAACTTTTGGAGAAAATGGCGTTGATTGGTTCATTTTTAAAACAATAGCTGTACATAAACGATGTCTCGGACTGAGCCCAAATTCAATCCCATTCATCCTTGGACCATTTCCAACCACCTGCCCTGTAAATTTCATCAAAATCCGCTGTGAACTTTCCAAGAAAATCTGGTTTCAGACAAATTTACAAACAAACAAACAGAGTCAAAAACATTACCCCTGCCACTTGGCGGAGGTAAAAAACCTATTGAAAACGAGCTAGAAATGCTGCATAGCTTCCTTACATAATTTTTGGGGTGGGATGAGGGAGGGGAAGCCACCTCATTCCAGAAAACAAGAAGACAGTGTATACATGTCACAGCAACATCCATTTAAATTAAACTAATATACACCTCCTGCAAAAACAAAAGCTATTCAGATCCATCCCTTTTCTGGCGACATAGTGCTAACATTGGACAAATTGAACGATTTTGTGTCTCACAGATGAGAAGGGGAAAAAAAGACTATATCAACATCTGTTTACATCAATTAATATACACATCTCGTTCTAAACCAAAAGCTATTCAGAATCTTCCTTTTCAGGTGTCATAGCACTGATAATGGGCTGCTTTCTCTCCGATAGACAATAAAAAAAACAAACAAACAAAAAAAACTTTCACAAAGAAACCAGTTCAAGGCACAACAGCTTCCTAATGCAAGAAAAACATAATCAAGACACTTAGGGTAAAGGAAGATAAAAAAAATAATCATAAAATAAAAACCCCTGTATACATGGCATAGCAACCTCCATTTGCGTCAACTAGTGTACACCTCCCATGCAAGACCAAAATCATTATTCTTTTTCCTTTTCTTTTTCCCTATGTGATATTTTGCATTGACATTGAGCTGCTTTGTGTCCAGCAAAAAGAAGAGAAAACAAAATAAAACTAGAAAGCATTCAGAGAACGCAGATCTCCGCCAAGTTAGGCAACGCAACACAAGATTTGAGGTACTGGAGCTGATTTAGTTGGTAGGGTACTGGAAAGAGGAGCTGATTTAGTTGGTAGGGTACTGGAAAGAGGAGCTGATTTAATTGGTAGGGTACTGGAAAGAGGAGCTGATTTGGTAAGGCACTGAAGAGTGCTTTAATCCAAGCTGGCGGCCAAACCATGTGACCAATCGATCCCAAAATTTAATCACCTGATCCTTGGACCAATTTAAACCTTCCCTGAAAATTTCATCAAAATCAGAGCTGAACGTTTTGAGTTATAGAGGGGATCACACACACACATACATACAAACATATAAATTATAAGTAAACAACACTGGGGCCAGGATACTAGAGCGCTTGTATCCCTTGCAAATTCTCTTGTGCGTTCACGGTTAACTTACGCTCAGGAAATATTTTTTAGTGCTCCAAAGCATTTGTTAAACTACAAAGTATAGATTGTAAAGCTTATAAATTAGCCCTTGGGGTACCATCTCATGCTTCAAATTTAGGGACTTATAAGGAAGCGGGTGTTCTACCACTTGATAACAACAGAAAAGTTTGTGCGTCAAAATATGTATTAAAATCATCTGCATATGATACCTTTAGTAAAAAAGAAGTAAATCTGGACTCGCAACATGATTTTGTTAAAAGAGCAAAATATATACATTCTCTACAACCAATAAATACATGTCTCGGATATGATTAACTCTGCAGATTTAAAAGATAAAGAGGTTGCCATGAAGCCTTCTTTCTCGCCAGTTCCATCATGGGAACAAGTTAAACCTAATTTTGATATAGACCATATAGATATGAACAAAGATCAATCACCGAATATATTAAAAAATTTGATTAATTTACACATGGAGAGTCATTATGATCATATTAAAATATATACAGACGGATCTGTCCTCGAGAATGGCAAGACAGGGGCAGCATTTGTAATTCCTTCACTAAACATAGTGAAACAGTATCATATCGGTGATCATTACTCCATTTTTACTGCTGAATTGGTAGCAATATTAAAGGCGGTACAGCATATCATAGATCTTCCAACAAACTGGCCCAAACGTAAAGTGTTATTATGTGTCGATTCGAAATCTGCACTACAAGCTATCAAATGTCAAAATATTAAAACGCGTCTCGAAATGATACTAGAAATAAAATATGCAATACATCAGTTATTAGCTAAAAACATCAGTATCACTTTTTATTGGGTACCTTCACATTATGGGATATATTATAATGAAGTGGTTGACCGAGCAGCTAAAAGAGCAGCGCGTAATGTTGAAGGAACAATACAGCTGAATATAAAGTTAGATTTACATGAATGCTATAAACATATTGAAAAAATATCTAAAGATGAATCTGATAATATTCTGATGACATCAAACAGTCAATATTCACAAAATTGTATTAAAGGATTAAATGAACCTATCGCAGATTCAAAGTTACTCTTGACATGTCTTAGTAATACAAAATCCAGACATATTATAGCTTTGATGTTTAAACTTCGTCTAAATGCTTTTAGAACAAAATTTTCTAAAGATGTAAATTGTATATGTTGAAACCAGATTACTATAAAGCATTTACTCCTACACTGTTCTGAAATTAAAGCACTCATTACTAAAACTTTAGGGGTCGTGCTGCTACCTTATGAGCCATTATCCATTGAAAAAATTGTAAATGACTTTCAGCTTCTTAAAATGTTTTCCCAAATTTTGCATTCCAGTCCTGTTGGTATTTTTCTTTGATTTGTTGATTTATTGTTGTTCTTTCCTGCGTTATTAAATTATATCTGTTAATTGTTAAGATAGGACACATTGGGAATTTATTACTTTTAGATCTAAGATATTTAAAACAGTCTGAATATTCTATGCAGTATGCAAGTCAATTTTTCTAACCATAACTCGAGATTACGGGATCGAACTTTTACACGGTGGCAATCCTGAGATGGCTTTCATGATTGGCTGGGCTGTGGACCGCATAACTTGAATTGATTTGCAGTCCAAATCTATAGATACTTTATAATGTATCAGATCTGTCAATGTACTAATAGAATAGATTAATATGTGAAGGACAGAAAGAAAGGGTGAAGGACAGATTATTCCACTATTACTAAAGGACACTGTATACCATCACCACAAACAATACAAACCCATCCAGTGACACATACCTACCCCCCCCCCCCCCCCCCCCCATTTCTTTATTATTCTATCCTATTTAGTTTATCTATCTATTATTTTATTTTAATCAATTTATTTCATTCATTTGATTTATTTTATTTTACTCTACTATTATTTTATTTGATCTTTATTTATTTTGTCTAATATCACCTTTGGGTGAACAGACGTTAAATCAAAGAAAGAAACATATAAATGGTAACGAAAACATTATCCCCCTAATGAAAAGAACAAATTCTAGGGCACATCGATGCAATAGATAAAATTTCCTTATTCAAGAGCAACCTGATTTAGACAAGGCGGAAAAAATTCACCTAATTTAGGAAAATAAGATGAAGGCATTACATAAATGTTTACATTATCCACAAAACTCGCACATGAATGGCCACAGGCAAGTTAAAATCTTTTCTGTACAAGTGAAGTAGCTCTGGCATTGGAACACTTCAAGTGCAAACCCACCTACGTCAGTTAAGAGATTTTTTTCAGTAAACAAATAATAATGATCAATAAACATAAATAAATAAGGAAGACACACGCATAGCTTTGATATCATCAATTAAGGGCATGTGTCGAGTCCTTCTTCATTTTAAACAGTTTTTACAACCATATCAAGATTTGGCCAAATAACACCAAGACTCACATTTTACATTTTGCACTGATCATGCTTTCCTCATAGCGACATTCATTTGCCTGTTTTTGTTTGTTCGAACTGTGCTCAAAACACATTATTCCAATCCAATCCTTCAACCTTCTCAAGCATTGAACAACAACCAGGTTTCAAATTCAATGGCATAAGAATACACGCATGTTTTACACATGAAAAGGGTGGTGGAGGGGATGAGAGAGTTGGGGGAGCCTTTTCCCCCTTATTTTCTTCTCTATTCAAGCAATCAATAAGGATCACCAGGCTGAAGTGATGAGGGGTATATGGGTGGATTAGGGGTGGAAGCTCATGGAAAACATCAGGCCTGCACCCAACATTAGGCAGCCATATTTTCGGATGGGGGAGTTTGGAAGATGAGGACAAGCTAGAGAGGGGTGTGAACGCGCGTAAGCAGCCTCACGTTACAAGTTTGTCAAGTATGCGATGAAGGGAGGGGGGGAATGGAAGAAGTGGGGTGTGAATGTGTGCGAGAAACACCACGTGGCAGCAGACGACCAGCCAATTTTACCCATTCATAAATTGCAACAAGTCAACACTGTTTCAAAAGGGTACTACACTGTGTAGCTTGCAGTTCTTCTTTATTTTTTTTTGGTGGTCAAAATAGTTGAAAATAGAATAAGACGGAATAAAATCCAAAAGTGACCATGTCAACACATAAACAGAAGTCATCCACTCTCAAGGTTTCGACTTTCGAGGCCTACGGTCAGCTTCGAACAGAATGGCTAAAGTAGCATGCGAAGAGAAGAGAAAAGAAAAGAAAGAGGGTTGTGGGGAGGGGGGGGGGGGGGGGGGGGGGCAAGTCACATGACAATGATTTGGGTGAAGCTCCGGCTCTACACACACCCTATAGATTTGCAAATAGAATATGGAAACAAAGAGTATACACATGCACTTTGCAAAACAAGCAAGGACGAAGAGGAAGCAATATGTAAGCACTATGTAAACACAAAAATGCTGGAAAACAGGTCGTTGTGCACACAGACACAAACATTTACATATTTTGTGTCAGAGGACCTACCAGGGAGAAGCACACACATGTCACTCAAAGTCTTCAACTCGTTGCTCCAAACCCTTGCGCCACTTCACTCTATCGTTCATGACTTTGTTGCGGACAGACTCCCAACTGTATTCCAAACTTTGCATCTTCAGGAACTTCTCAACTTCACCTCTCCCTGTATGAAAAGATAGCCAGCATAACAATTTAAACCTGTATGAAAAGATAGCCAGCGTAACAATTTAAACCTGTATGAAAAGATAGCCAGCGTAACAATTTAAACCTGTATGAAAAGATAGCCAGCGTAACAATTTAAACCTGTATGAAAAGATAGACCAGCATAACAATTTAAACCTGTATGAAAAGATAACCAGCGTAACAATTTAAACCTGTATGAAAAGATAACCAGCATAACAATTTAAACCTGTATGAAAAGATAGCCAGCATAACAATTTAAACCTGTATGAAAAGATAACCAGCATAAAAATTTAAACCTGTATGAAAAGATAACCAGCATAACAATTTAAACCTGTATGAAAAGATAGCCAGCATAACAATTTAAACCCGTATGAAAAGATAGCCAGCTCAATCGGACTGGTGGAACTTGAGAAGAAGCTTAAAATGTGATTTCACAACTGCGGCCATGGTGGCCATTTTGGATCTCGGACCAACCCGATAACCAACGTAAGTTGGTCAGGACCATCTCACTCATACATACACTCATCAATGTTTCACCTCTTTTCTTCAATTCCACGCTCTTCCTTTTCTTTTCATAACTAAACTCTGTAGGCCTACATGATACACATCTCGCACCCCTTCTCTCCTTGAGAGCAGTTCAGGACAGGCTCCATCGTTGCCAGCTGTGTGTTCAAAGGGAAGGAAGACTCATTGAAGGTGTGGGTGCATAAAAAGTAAGGAAGATTACCCTCCCAGTTAAACCGGACTAAAATTTGTGTTGTCCTTTCAGCCTATTATCCAAACTTCGAAAACGTGCAATTGAAGTGGTTACTTTCAATAACACTGTACTCTGCCATGTGTGGCAGAAGTGATGAAAGAAAGGTATCAATGGAAAGGCAGAGGATTCCTGTCAAATAGTAAACTGAATGTAAAGCCTCAAAATCAACTATCTTGACACAGTGACCCCTTATTTTGGATTACCTTTTTCTTTTTGATACACCCTGTAGTGAACAAAATTAACAACGTACCACCTACAATTTTCGTTTTCTCGTTTTCCTTCAAAATAAAAGATATTTTGATGCGGTTTTCGGGGAAAAGTAACACATTAAGCCATTGAGATTGAATCTACAGCAGGACGACTTGTGCCAAACGCAGGTGCTGGTGATGATGCTGCCTCAAGTTTCACAAATGGCTATCAGCTTTAGAAGTTTGGGAATGTCAATCAAGGTCACATTTGACATTCTGAGTTTCGTCAACGTCTGCCATTTAAAATGATTATCGGCTGGCAAAAAATCTGATCAAAAATTGCAAATGGCGGATGCAGCAATCTTTTACATGAATGGTGATAGGCGACCTAACTGTTTTTAATTCGACATCACAGAAGCAATTTATTGTTACGAGTTCACATGACCTGGCAATGATCACTGAACACAGATGAAACATATAGCGGCTCCGGTTGTTTGAGTACTTGCATTTGAAATTTGATATAAACTTTTTTATGGTTTTTGTGTGAAATTGTGGCATCGTGTAAGAGTTCTTAAACAGTGAAAGAGACCATTTTTAAGTTTCGGAGAAACCCTAGACGTTTATTTTATTGAGAAAAGTCAACCTATTTTGCGTGGTGCGTGACTATATAAAGACTTTTTTTTTTTAATGCAATGCATGTACGCAATACAAGCACTTTCTAAGAAAGGACTCTTTGCTCCTTGTGACTTCTTATTCTTCATCCTAACATTTATTAAAATAAAGATAACGAGAAAATTTTTAATGTAAAAATGGTGTGTTCTTCATGTTGTTTAGTATATACTATCATTTCGTATATGCGTTTCTCTCTCTCTCTCTCCCTCCTCTATCATTAGTGTTAGGGATACTTCTCTTTCACAATCACGTGGTGATGACATGAAAGCGGCTAGTGTATACAGAAAAGATACCCGGGGATCATACACCTTTCAGAGACATCTGTCTCCATAACACTGGTTAATATCATATATGTTGCCAGAAAAGATTCCTGGGGATCGTACCCTTTTCAGAGCCATCTGTCTCCATAACACTGGTTAATAACATGTATGTTGCCAGAAAAGATTCCTGGGGATCGTACCCCTTTCAGAGACATCTGTCTTCATAATAGGGTTGCACAAGCCTTTTTCAACCAGGGGTATACACACACCATTCAAAATTTCAAGGCATTTTATACCTCCAATAATAGTTTTAGAGGGTATTCATACTCCAATAATTCCCACAGAGAGTTAAGTGAGACCGGACCTAAGATGATATATTTGTTTGCATTGGATCCAATATTTGTATGTTATGACTTTCAATATAATACATTGGAAACATTCTTCTGTCTATGAGTGTGCTAGTTTACTTTTATCTTTTCCTTTTAAACTTTGTTTTCCTTTGTTTTCGCATAGCATTCATTCATACGTTCAATCACTCTGACTCTCTTTGTTTACAGAAAAAGTATAATATTCATCTGAAATAAAGTTTTATTTCACTTGACTAGAGCTTCAATAAATCAAAGAAAATCAAGATCAATAATGCGACAACCTGACACCACTGGACACACAGACATTCCTCTATATACCTGTATGTTAGAATAGGTGCCCTGTGCATAGACTTCTTTCAGCTTCCACAGCAGTAAGATTTTAATTGAACTTTGATCTTTATAATTTCTTTACCAAGTTTACAACCAGCAGTCTGTTTCTGAGCCTGCTTTCGATTCTATCCTGCAAGGACACACAATTCAAGGGCAGACACAGGATGATTTGAACCAAAGTGCAAAGGTCAAAAAGGGAGATAATCCAGTTGCAACCAACCAGCGTTCACCTTTCAGCATAACCATAACATTGTTTTCTGTGATTGGCTGACATGATTTCCATAAATAAATCGATTTCTGAGAATTCTTTCCGCGACTGGCTGGTGGCACGGTAGAGTGGACAAAAATAGCACATTGGGGTTACCTCCGTCAAGGAATACCCTTACGTTTTTGGACTCTCTTCAAAAAGTACAGTACGCAGGCAAACTCTTCAGGCGATTACCAGTACGTTTTCAGACTCTCCCAGCAGACTGCAGTTACGTGATTTGAGACCTCTTTACGTGATTTACGTAAATTTTTACGCGATGTGCAACCCTGCATAACACAGGTTAATAACATATGTTGCCAGAAAAGATTCCTGGGGATCGTACCCCTTTCAGAGACATCTGTCTCCATAACACAGGTTAATAACATATATGTTGCCAGAAAAGATTCCTGGGGATCATGCCCCTTTCAGAGACATCTGTCTCCATAACACAGGTTAATAACATATATGTTGCCAGAAAAGATTCCTGGGGATCGTGCCCCTTTCAGAGACATCTGTCTCCATAACACAGGTTAATAACATATATGTTGCCAGAAAAGATTCCTGGGGATCGTAGCCCTTTCAGACATCTGTCTGCATAACACAGGTTAATAACATATATATATATATATTGCCAGAAAAGATTCCTGGGGACTGTACCCCTTTCAGAGACATCTGTCTCCATAACACAGGTTAATAACATATATATTGTCAGAAAAGATTCCTGGGGATCGTAGCCCTTTCAGACATCTGTCTCCGTAACACAGGTTAATGGCATATATGTTGCCATAAACCAGGTGAGGTTAAGCATTTAAACATATATTAAATCTATATTTCTCAGGTGCATTGTTTTGCAATAGAACTCTATTAAAAGCACAAAATATACTGACCTGGAATTGTCCTGCTGGATCTGGCCTTTATGATATCCTCAAAATGCTTGAAAACCAGAGCAGCGCGGTCCTTACTCCATCTTGTGTAGTTCCGAGCTAAATAAACAAATAATATTATAAACACTTTATATCAGTTAACATTACATATCTTTATGAAAATCTTTTCTCCCTAATACGTATTTCAAATCCCAACTTGTCTCCCGAGCAGTCTCAGAACAGTTTCATCTCTGAACGATGATTTAAAACTTTTTCTTATAAATTTGATAGAAAATATACTACTCAAAAGAATTTAAGGGCCGCATTCATTTTTGATATGGTTTGCATAATACAGTGTAGCATAAAACATGAAATGTTTATGGCCAATTTATTCACTCAAAGTGTGACAAGTGCTTCACAGAAAACTGGTTTTGGCAATTGTTCAGTCGAATCTGTGTCAAAGGTGTTACACTGGTCCGCAAAAAAAGCTCAAAAACCACGAGAAAAAGGTCGCAATTTGAGTGCGCCTAGCTGGCGCAGCAGTGTTCGGCTGTCTGAAAACTGCATTGCACATGCAAGCCGGACCTTTAACCCGTAGAGTGCCTTTTAGCCGTCAGCTGACGCCGCATTAAAAATGCTTTCCCAGTGCCTATGGGCCGTCCACTGACGTCATGCATTTTTCTTGAATTTTCATTCGTTACTATTTCTATCAACGGACTTAAGTAGAGTGTGCGTAGTAAGCCTTATATGTCTGTAGTATTAAAATGGTATGTAAATGACCACACGTGAGGGGAAAGCCCATTTATTCTCATCACTGACTGGATGACCAGCCAGCACTTTGTCTCGCTTGCAAAGATGGCGGCACAACCTTCGACAAGCGCAGCGACCAAATCAACTTATTTACACAGCTGAGCAGGCTCTGCTAATGATTTTTGACAAAGACAATAATCTTTTATTCAACGACTCACTCGAGCATGAAGGTGAGATGATGATAGTGATGGAATTGCCGACCGTATTCGTCAGTTATTGTGTCGTACTGTGTGACCTCAGTGTGTGTTCAGCTGACTGGTTTGCCAGCGTTGAACGAGCTCGCCTAGTGTGTACTCTGCACTGCGTGCCAGTGGTCAGTGACGTGATAGTCAGCGCAAGAGGGGAGCGCGGCCTGCTCGCGTCGTGGCACGGGGCAGAGGGAAAGGTAGGGGAAGAGGAGCAGTGAAAGAGAGGGTTGAAGTCCAGCAAGGGGGCGTGGTGGGGAGAGGGGGGCGTGGTCGTGGACTGACCTGTCTGCATAGAGTGTGAGCGTCTTGATAGACTTCTAAACTGTTTTACTTTCATTTACAGGTGTAGTGTGACAATACAAACTTTATTTTCAACTTTTTTGCTTTGTGTTCTTGTTTGGATGTGAAGATGTAGTGGTAAATACATATGCTTTTGATCGTGCAAAAAAACTATCCAAATCTAATTGCCTAAATACTTTTTTATTATCAAAATTAAAACAAAAGAAGCCCAGATTCAAAATCTTCATTCAATTTCCTTCAAAAATCATATATATTTCATTGTTATATCTTTTGTAGTTTCTGAGCTAGAATTTTTTGTTAATTATTACCCCCAAATCATTAGATTTCCCTGGCACTGGGAAAGCCTTTGTTTGTAACATTTTCAAGCAGCGAACGGGTTAATGAACACTGGTCAACCTGATTCGCTGACCAGTGGCTTTATTAAGGGCCGCTTCTGGGGGTGTGTTCAAACATGCCACCAAGACGCAAACTTAGTGACGCTGAGAGAGGGATGGCTGTGGCCTGGCTACAAGAAGGTGTGGTGGTCCGAGAAGTTGGCAGACGACTTAGAGTAACACATTCCGTCATTCAAAGACTGAGAGACCGGTACAACAACTATGGGAGAGTTCAAGAAGCACGCAGACCTGGACGCGCCAGAGCGACCAACAGACGACAGGATCGCTTCATCACCCTGGCGGCACTACGCAATAGAACCGCCACCGCCAACGTGCTCAGGGGGCAGCTGAGAGCAGCCAGCAACGTCCTCGTCAGCGACCAGATGGTTCACAACTGCCTGCGTGAGGCCAACATGCGGTCAAGGCGTCGAGCATTGCGACCTCCACTGACCAGAGCTCACCGTGCTGCTCGTCTGGCTTGGGCTCAACGACACCTGGCCTGGACAAGGCAGCAGTGGTCCAGGGTGCTCTTTTCTGATGAATCCCGCTACACCCCGTCCTTCAACGGTGGCAGGATTCGCGCCTGAGGCGTGTTGGAGAGCGCTTCATTGACGCCACTGTTGCGGAGCACGACCGCTATGGTGGTGGGTCCCTGATGGTGTGGGGTGGCTTCAGTCTTCATCACAGAACACCCCTGCACAGTGTCCAAGGCTACCTGACCGGCGTAGCCTACAGGGATGACATTCTGGAGCCAATCGCTGTACCAGCTTTGCAGGCCACGGGACCAGGAGCCATACTACAGGACGATAACGCCAGGCCGCACAGAGCTCGGGTCATACAGAACTTTCTCCAGCAGCAGCAAGTCACCAGGATGGACTGGCCTGCCCGCTCACCCGATCTGAACCCCATCGAACATCCTTGGGATGTTCTGGGCCGTCGTATACGCAACAACCACCCTCCTGCACACAATCTCGACGTCCTGTTCAGGAATCTGGAGCAGGAGTGGCAGGCGATCCCCCAGAACACCCTCCAGACTTTGGTCTGATCCATGAGACAGCGCTGCCTTGACGGCATCAACGCCAATGGCGGTCACACACGATATTGTTCCTTGACATTCTGTTCTTCTGAATTTGCAAAACGGGTGTGTGTCCATGTCAATGAAATTTTCGCGATAATTGATTTGCACTTCTTGATGAAAATGTGTCCAATCGATGATCAATCAGCTGTCGGAGTTATTATTGGGGAGTGATGAACTGTGTGGCCCTTAAATGCTTTTGAGTAGTATACAATGTAACTACATGTATCAGCATGTTCCCTCGAGCATGGTTTCAGAAAGCGAGCCAATCCCATGCCAGGGCCGAAAGCAGGCCGCCTGTTCACACAACAAATAATTAAAGTGGGCCAGTGCCATGGTAACGCGCCTTGTTAATGATGTCAATGAATGGCGGCCTTGCTTATATTCTAGACAACTCGCGGGGCTAGCGAGGCTGGCATGGCTTGGGTCTTGGCCCTGCTGGCCGACCTATTGAAGTGGGTCGGTTTCCGGGCCAGACAGGCCGATCTGCTTTCTATTTTGCCGTGTGAACACCCCAGCCCTCTTTGAAAGCGAGCTGGCCCGCTTAAAACTGAACACGCTAAATGCCACCTGGAAATTTTTAATTTTCAGAAAGTCTGTGCAAAGGAATTAACTGATTGTACGTCAAATTTGGTACATATTTCCTTAACAATATGGATATTATTGACAAATATTTGGCTTTTATTTTTGTTACAACTGTTAGGTTGCAGCCTTATCCTGCTAAAATATAACAAAATATTCATTGTAACTACCTTTCTTCGAAGTTTGTAGAGGCTCTATCTTCTCTTTGCCCTCCTCAAGAACACGTAGTCTTCTTTTTTCTGAAAAAAAAAAGCCGTCATTACCTTAAACTTCCGGAAACAAAAATTAAGGATAAACAAGAGGCCTGCGTGCCTTAACGGTCATCTGACTATGTTTTTCACAATGGCAGCCATTTTGGATCTCGGACCGACCCGAAAACTATTATAAGTTGGTCAGGACCATCTCATAATCATTTCAGGCAAGTTTGAGTTCAATCACACTGGTGGAACTTAAGAAGCTTAAAACGTAATTTCACCATTGTGGCCATGGCAGCCATTTTGGATCTCGGACAAACCCGAAAACCACAAGTTGGTCAGGACCATCTCGGGATCATTTCAGGCAAGTTTGAGCTCAATAACACCTCTGGAACTTGAGAAGAAGCTTAAAACATGATTTCACAATTGCGGCCATGATGGCCATTTTGGATCGCGGACGACCCGAATACCAACATAAGTTGGTCAGGACCATCTCAGGATAATTTCAGGCAAGTCTGAGGTCAATCGCACTGGTGGAACTTGAGAAGAAGCTTAAAACGTGATTTCACAATTGCGGCCGTGGCAACCATTTTGGATCTCAGACCTACACGAAAACCAACATAAGTTGGTCCAGGCCATCCCAGGATCATTTCAGGCAAGTTTGAGCTCAATCGCACTGGTGGAACTTGAGAAGTTTAAAATGTAAAAAGTTTACGGACGGTGGACAGCGCAAGATGAAGGACGAAACATGATGGCAATAGGTCATCCTGACCATTAGGTCATTAGGTCAGATGACCTAAAAATAGGAGGGGGATGTAACCTCATTTAAGTTATGTAAAAACAGATTTTAACCTTTCTATCCCCATTCCGCCCGACCCGTCAGGCTCCTGATCCGCCCTGTACCGCCCGTTCCTCAGTAGGCTGATTGTCTCGGTGTGCCTCCCTTATTTGGGTTGACCACAGTAATAAGACAAACCGGTCGTTATCCGGGTCTTTCCTACCTTTCTCAGCGCCATTTGTGAAAGCGGTTTGTGGCTTTTTTGATTTTTAATCGATTTTTTTTGTCATCCCATCGACTTCCGACTACGATCAAAATGTCGCACTCTGACAGTGACAGTGACATGAGCTTGACTGTGGACCAAATGTTCAATATGAATGTGTTGCCGACCGAAAATGACGACTGGAATCAATCGGACATTGATCTTGACTCTGTAGACAGTGACAGTGACTATGAAGTTGCAGAAGGAGTGAATGCGAGTAGTGACAGTGACTCGGACATAGGCGACGCAGGTGCTACTGATGTCGGTGGATGTGCACAGTCATCGCAGTGGTCAAACGACGACTTTCGGACTGAAGTTCGTGTGTTTGATGCATACAGGGGCCCCCCACGTCCACAAGTGAATCTTCAAACACCTTTTGATTATTTTTCACTTGTTTTTCCTTTGGACGCATTCCATCTCATGGTCAGGGAAACCAACCTGTATGCAAGACAAACGCTCATGGCTGCTGGTCTTCCTGAGGATAAGTTTCAGCCAACTACTGTGGATGAAATCAGAGCTTTTGTTGGTCTTCTCATGTTTATGAACATGGCCCTCATCGTGATTTTTATTGGAAAGACTCTTCTCCTTTCTTCAATCCCTGGGTGTCGAGTGTCATGTCGAAGAACAGGTTTGAACAGCTGAACCAGTATTTTCACCTCGCTGATACCACTCAGTTTGTTCCCAGAGGTCAGGCTGGGTATGACCCCCTGTTCAAAGTCAGACCTCTCATTTCCATGACTCAAGAATGTTTTGCTATGCAGTTTCTACCTGGGCAAAACATCACAGTAGATGAGGCAATGATCAAGTTCAAGGGTCGTTGTGGTTTTCTGCAGTACGTGCCTGCAAAACCAACAAAGTGGGGCCTCAAGGTGTGGGCTTTGTGTGATGCCGATTCTTTTTATATGCTGAATTATTCAGTATATACTGGGAAGACCAATGATGTGCCTGCTGGGACAGGTGATGCCCTAGGGGATCGTGTCGTCAAACACTTGGCAGAACCCCATTATTTCAAGTGGCACACCGTCTACTTTGATAATTATTTCACGTCAGTCCCCCTCATTCAATATCTGTTTCAGAAGAAAACCTTGGCATGTGGGACTGTGCGAAACAACAGGAAGGGTCTGCCACAGGATATGAAGCCAGCAAAATGTGTCAAAAAGTCTGGGGACACAAAGCGCTGGTTTCGTGAGATTGGCTATGATGATTTGAAGGGCAAGCTTCAGGCTGTTGCTTGGTTTGACCGTCGTAAGGTCACCCTTCTTACTTCTGTCCATAATGGAACCGATGGAGAGCTTGTCAGAAAAGGTGCAGGGGGTGTTGAAAAAGCCAGGTATTCTAGGCCCCTGGCTGTGGCTGATTACACCAAGAACTACAACGGTGTTGACAAGCATGATCAATTGCGATCATATTATTGTTCCAAGCAGAAATTCATGAAGTGGTGGAAATATGTGTTCTTCTTCTGCCTGGACACTGCTGCAGTAAATGCCTTTGTAATCTACAAAAACTCTGCAAATGCCCCACTGAAACTGCATGTGGATTTTCACACTGAGATTGTCATGGGCATGGTGAATGGTTTCAAGGGTCGAAAACGGATCGGCCGTCCCGTCGTTCACGACAATCCAGACAAGCACAAACACACTCCTTCCAAAATCCAGTCTGCCAGAGGCAAGAAGGACTGTGTCTGTTGCAAGAAGGAAGGCAGGAAAACCCCAGCAGGCAATGCCATCCAGTCAACACATGAGTGTGTGATGTGTAAGGTGGCTTTGTGCAAGGATCGTGGCTGCTTTTTTTCTTTTCACCAGCAGTGAGTAGGTTCCTACACACTCATTCTTAGCAGTACACCTGATACTTGACTAAATCAAGGACTGAACTTTGTCATTTTTGTTTTGTACAGACTGTTTTGGGGTTGACTAAATATTGAAAGTGCCACATACAAAAGTACTGGAGTTTGTGCATGTAAGAAAAGTGCACAACGGAAAGAAAATTTCATGTCAGTGATCTGTGTGTGACAAAAGCAAGAACATTTCCAGTGACTGTGTTGTTTGTGTGTGATCACATTTGGATTATATAATTCATTACATCTGGAACCATATGGTGAGTACAACAAAAATATTTGAGTGTTGTTTTGTGTTGTGATGCCTGCCTCTCTTCCTTCCTACTAACACCTGCATGTAGTTAGAAATATTATCAGTGGGGTGAACACTGTTAACCGGATGTGTCGGACGTCTTTTTGACAGCTATGCACTTGATTAACTTATTTTAGTTAATTAAACTAACGATCGGACACCAAGAATGCCACGAAGTTAACAGCGTATCTACTGCCCACCTCCATCCGAGTTTTTGGAACTTTTGGTGAGCGTGATGTGGAGAAATCGGCGCTGAAATGACTGTCAGTGTTGTTGACAGTGTGCAGTGTTATGGCCCGCCATAAGAGGAGAAAGCAGCGTACGCAAGCTGGTGCAGTTTCAGGCTCTAGTTCCTCCAACAACTCGAGTGTTAACAGTAGCAAAGACACCCCGAAAAAACAGAAGGTGGAAACTAGTACACCACTGTCCGGGCCAGTGAAAGAGACTCTTTCGAAATTTGTTTTTCAACCGCGAGAGAACAAAATGGAGGACAAGGGGAACGACTCACTCCCAAACCAGTCAAACGAGTTGGACGTTGTTTTCTCCCCTACTCGCGATTCTCACCGGCAAGAAGAACCCCAACAATGTACGAATGCCGATCTGATGGCAAAACTCTGCGCCAACGGGGCTGAACTTGCCAAGCTGGCTCTGACGGTGGAGGAACTGAAGGCTGCCCTGTTCTCAGTCCAGACTGAGAACGATAAGCTTCGTCGAGAGCTGACCGACGCCCGGAAGCGAGAGCAGCAGACGGCCACCCAGCTAGCTGAAATACGGCACCTTGCAGAGCTGGCCGATCGTCGTTCCGAGGACGTTTCCGCATACGTACGGAGGAACAACCTGCGCATCTACGGGGTGCAGGAAGGGGAGAGCGGGGCCGTCGAGACGGGGGTACAGTGCGAGGAGAAGGTGCTTTCTCTGTTCAACCGGAAACTGAACGTCGAGGTGAAGAGAGAAGACTTTGAGGCAGTGCATAGGGTCGGCTCCAAACAGGGTTCCAGTGCTTCCAAAAACTCTTGCCGCGGGATTATTGTTCGTTTTGTCTCCCGTCGGGTTAGGGACTCCGTGCTCTACGCGCGCAAGAAGTTGAAAGGAACCGGGGTCACTATGGTGGAAGATCTGACCCCACGCGCCTATCAGCTGCTATGTTCAGTGCGGAACGAGAGGGACATTTGCCAGCAGGCGTGGACGAAGAACGGTGCAGTGGTGGTGAAGACAGTGACCGGACGAATCTCGACTGTGAAATCTCTTGCCGAATTTAGGGAACTGCGTTAGATTTGTTTCTTTCTTCTTTTGTGTGTCACGCCGTCACTTTCACCTTTGCTTTGTCATTGTGTCGCCTGCTCGAACTGTAAGTAGACCAAATTAATTTAACCAGCGTGCGATTGTTTTCTGTTCAAAATCGTAAGTGTGAAGGGTTGAGAATTCTTAAAGGTTTGTAATTTAGAAGCCACTTGATGTAATTTCTGTATCTGTGAGCCTTTCTTGTAATGACCTTGGCGGTTTTTTGTTTTGTTTTGTTTTTCCCCCACTTGACTTTGTTTGTTTACATCTGGGGGTGAAGGTCTTTTGAGATTGGCAAGTCGGGGGAGCAGTCCTTGCGTTAAGGGTAGTTGGGGGGCAAAAGTAAGGAAAGAAAACGCAGTCTTGTGGTACTTTTTTGTTGTTGTTGTTGTTGTTGTTGTTTTTTTCTTTCCTTCCATATGTTAGTATTAGGTCTTTGCTCACAGATAATGTGATTGTACGAAGGGATAGTAAGTATTTGATCACGGGATAGTAAGTATTTGATCACGTGTTAGTCATACAAGATGACTATAACATGTTGTTCGACGGCGGGTTTTTTTTTTTTTTTTTTTTTTTTTTTCCCCCATCGCGCTAGATATTGTAGTTGTAGTAGTAGTACGCTTCCATGCTCGTTTGGAGTAGGGTGGTGGACCCTTATATAACAGGTTGGTGTGTGTGTGTGTGTGTGTGTGTGTGTGTGTGTGTGTGTTTAGTTTTATGTCATTGCTTTGTAAGTTGGTCTTTATGTTGTACATTACCTTTTCATTTTCTTCATATCAAGGTGGTGGGTGTGTGTGTGAGAGTGAGATTGTAACTGGGTCATGTACACTTTATTTGTGCATTTATAAGATGTTGATATTAATGATGGGTGTGAAAACTTGCTTATTATTACATTGGAAGGTTGAGGCTGAGGTAGCTTCTGAAGGCTCTGAGAATTTTACCCGAGCCAGCTGGGGATATAATGTATGGCTGTGTGGTACGGAAACTATCAAAAATGGTGTGGCTGTTCTTCTTAATAATAGCTTTGAGTATAAGATACATGATGTTATAAGAGACCAACATGGGTGTTACACTGTTATGAATGTTCAGTTCTTAAATATAATGAAAATAGCCAGAAGTTTAAAATGTTCTTAGCGAGTCTAAAGGAACATTTGATTAGTAAGCAGACTAACAATACAACATAATGGAACAAAAAACAAGTAGTAACAATATAATAACAATTTCTTCATTAAACTGTCAGGGGCTTGGAAATAAACAGAAAAGGAGAGATGTCTTTCACTATTTGAGGAAAAAAAATTATTCTATCTACTGTCTACAAGACACACATTTTGAAAAACAAATGGAAAACTATATACAATCAGAATGGGGATATACTTGTGTCTTTTCTTCACTTACTTCAAATGCCAGGGGAATAGCAGTGCTATTTAATAATAACCTTGAATTTAAGATCAATAAAGTTGAATCAGATATAAATGGTAATTTCATTATTATATCCTTTACAGCTATGGAAAAAGAACTATTATTAGTAAGTGTATATGGTCCCAATAAAGATGACCCTATGTTTTATGAAGATCTAATACAGAGAATAAAAAGATACAAAAACAACAATGTTATAATAGTTGGAGACTTTAATATTGCCTTAGAACAGGAAATAGATTGTTTTAACTATAAACATGTTAATAACCCCAAAGCTAAGAAAGCAGTAGAAGAAATGATGTCAGAGCTTGTTTTAACAGATATATGGAGAGAGAACAATCCAGACAGTAGGAGATATACATGGAGAAGACCAACCCCCTTTCAGCAAAGTAGAATAGATTTCTTTCTACTATCGGATTACCTGATATGGTACTTTGATGATACAGATATAATTCCAGGCTATAGAACTGATCATTCATTAATAACTCTAAAACTTAAATTTGGAAAAGATGTCAAACAAAATACTTTTTGGAAGTTTAATACCTCCCTACTTAAAGATAAAAAATATGTTGATGAAATTAATGAAGAAATACAAAACATAATAAAAGAATATACAGAAACCCAGGAAGAACCCAACCAAACTAAAGATGAAGGTAACTCAGAAATAAAATTTAAAGTATCTGATAGGACCTTTCTGGACTTTTTGCTGATGAAAATTAGAACAAAAACAATTTCATATGCAACAATGAAAAAAAGAGAATCAAAGCAGAAAGAAGAAAAATTGACACATGACATAAAAGAAATTGAGAAAAAAGAACACAAAACAGAACAAGACAGGAAGGTACTTGAAGAATACAATCAGGAGTTGACTTTGTTAAGAGAAAAAATCATGAATGGGGTACTACTAAGATCTAAAGCAAGATGGGTAGCAGAAGGAGAAAAAATTACAAAGTATTTCTGTAATCTTGAAAAACGTAACTTTGTTAGAAAGCAAATAACAAAACTGATAAACAGTCAAGGGAAAATAATAGAACATACAGATGGAATAAAAGAAGAAGTTAAAGACTTCTATGAAAAATTATATAAAAAAAGAGATTTGGAACAACTCAATATTGAAGATTTAGTTAAAGAGGTACCAAAAATAACAATGGAAGAAAGTAGATCTTTAGAAGGTAAAATAACACTGGAGGAAGCAGGCACGGCATTGAAAAACATGAAGGATGGAAAAAGCCCAGGAACAGATGGGTTTGGAGCTGAGTTTTTTAAGTTCTTTTGGAAACAGATTGGCTTTCTAGTTGTAAGAGCCTTGAATGAGAGTTTTAAAGAGGGAGAGCTTTCTAATGTACAGAAAGAAGGTATAATTATCTGTATACCAAAACCAGGTAAACCCAAAGAACACATTAAGAACTGGAGACCTATTTCCTTGTTAAATGTTATCTATAAAATAGGATCAACATGCATAGCAAATAGATTAAAAAGAATACTCCCAACTGTAATTAGCGAAGATCAGACCGGATTTATTCCAAACAGATACATGGGAAACAATATCAGACTCATTTATGATATAATCAATCAACTGAACACACAACACAAACCAGGAATGTTGATAAATCTAGATTTTGAAAAAGCGTTTGACTCATTAGATTGGAATTTTATGTTCAAAGTATTAAAAGCCTTTGGACTTGGCAAGGATATGTGCAGATGGATTAGTGTTTTTTATAAAAATATTAAATCAATAGTTTTTGCCAATGGACAAAGCACACCATGGTTTTATATAGAGAGAGGGTGTCGTCAAGGCGACCCAATGTCACCATACATTTTTGTACTATGTGCAGAAATATTATCTATTATGATCAAAGAAGAAAAAAACATAAAAGGAATCCAAATAGGTGAGAGTGAATATAAAATATCACAGTTTGCAGATGATACTCAACTAATGAATAGTGGAGACAGAATATCCTTTGAAAAGTCAACTCAAATTTTAGAAAAGTTTGGTAAAACGTCTGGACTGTTTCTGAATAAAGAAAAAACGCAGATCATATGGTTGGGGAGTAATAAAAATAGCACAATAAAATATATGCAACACCTAAACATGATATGGAATCCTAAAGAATTCAAAATACTAGGAATATGGTTTACTAATGATCTAAAAGACATAGAAAAAAGAAACTACAAAGAAAAGATGATTGAAGTGAAAGCATTATTCAAAACCTGGCTAAAAAGAATTATCACCCCTCTCGGGAGAATCGCAGTACTCAAATCGCTAATCTTGTCCAAATTAACACATCTCTGGCTTCTTTTGCCAAACCCTCCGGATGCATATATAAAAGAATTACAAAGACTATGTTTTTGGTTTGTGTGGAACAAGAAGCAAGACAAGATTAGCCGTAAAACAGCTGTAAAGGATATAAGAGATGGAGGACTGAACATACCAGATGTACAAGCATTTATCACATCACTAAAACTAACATGGGTAAGACGAATTAAAAATACTACACACAGATGGAAAGAATTGTTGGTGCATAATTGCTCGTTTATTGAACACATTGAAGAGTACTCTCCAAACTATCTGTGTATAAGAAATAAAGAAAATATGTTTTGGCAACATGTATTCACCTCCTATAGACAATTTTTTTATAAAGTAAAACCAGAAACCACTCAGGAAGTACTAGCCGAACCAATTCTTTATAATGATAACATTAGAATAGGGAATAAAACTGTTAAGTTTAAAGGGTGGCATGAAAAAAAAGTAAACAGAATTTCTGATTTAATAAAGAATAATGGAGAAATACTCACATTTAATGAATTCAGATCAAGATACAACATACAGATTAACTTTCTATCATACATGGGATGTATAGCATCAATAAAGAATTATTTAAGAAAAGTTGGACTTACTATTCAAGATCGCAATATGGCAGAGCACAACGCAGCTTTGGGAAGGATATGCTCTATATCAAAAGGCACCCAGATATATTATAAAACATTAATCAAGGATAACCGGAAACCAAAATGCATCACAAAATGGTCTGAAAAGCTCAACCAAGACATACCTTGGAAACGTTGTTTCTCAAAGATTCAGCAGATTAAAGATATAAAACTTAAATGGTTACAGATAAGAATAGTACATAGAATAATAGGAACTAATGTAGTGTTGAAAGAAATAGGAGTTGTACAAAATCAAAACTGCAATTTCTGCAGTAATGAGAAAGATACTATAGAGCATGTCTTCTGGAGATGCAAATATGTTCATGAATTTTGGAAAACACTAGAAAATCTGCTGAAAGAGAAATGTTCAAATGTAGATAACTTATATTTCACAGAAAGTATAGTACTATTTGGTACAGACTTTAACTTCAACAGCGATACTGTGGTTGATCTGATAATTCTTTTGGCTAAAAATTATATATACAGATGCAAGATAACAAAGTGCCAGATCCTCACTTCAGTATTCATTAAAATACTCAAGGCACGGTATCAAATAGAAAGATACGTAGCAACAGTGAACTCTGAACTTCAAAAACTCGAAAACAACTGGATTCATTATAAACCTTTATTTGAAGATTCACATGAGTAATGGTCTTTTAGTAAATGATCTGTGAGTGGGGAAGTTACAACTTTGAAAGTGAAGAGAATTGTCAACTATTTCAAATACACTGTACGTTGATTGCTTATCTCGATTCCCATGAATATTATTGTCATTGTGATAACTACTAATTTTGAAGGATTTTAATTCTTATAAGCGACATATGTACATAGGTGTGTATGTATATGTATGTATATGTATATATATATATATGTGTGTTTGTGTCTATGGGTATATATGTGTCGCATTGGAGGGGAGATATGTCAGGGAAATAAGAGCTTCATTTTTTTTTTTTTTTTTTTTTAATTCATTTTTTTTTTTTTTTTTTTTCTTTTTTTTTTAAATAGAATAAGCTTACGCCATAGGGAGGTATTTGCCATAATATACGAGGCATACGTAGATGCCATGGTCTCAGTAGGATGAATATGACTTGAGTGTAAAAGAGCTAATGCATAGGAGTACGTATGTGTATCGTCACTGGCGAGCTCTGGCCATGTGTCTGCAAACAATTTCATCGAGTGTGCATGGAGGGAGCGTGGGGGGGGGAAGGGATGAGATCTATGTGTGCAATGTGAATATTTGGGTGTGTGGATATAATACATGTTTGTGTTTGGGATGATGCTTACCTATAGATGGATTGGATGACATGGAATATCCAATGTTCAGCCTGTTACTCTTTTTTTTTTTTTTTTTTTTTTTTTTTTTTTTTACTCTTGGATGGCTCTATATAGAGTGGAAGGTTCCATTCTAATGTACTGATGTGACCCTTGCTGGCTGGTCCTGTTGCTGTTCTTGGAAACTTTCGACCTTTCTTTCGTCCCAAGGATAGTATGGGAGGGATTTAGTCACCGGAGGATCGCATACAGTTGTGCACAGAATATGTGTTATATGTTAGTTAAAAAAACTAAAATAGTCTCAGGAAATAGATATTTTGATTGCAACATGGATTACTTTCAACCCAGAGATTCTTGTCTCTGCATCATCTTGTACTTTTTATATAAATTTTGTGAGCAAGAAGAGCAGACATTTTTCAATATGCTGTTTAACTGTCATACTAATATGTACCGATTTTGGACGAATGTCCAGCAGTTGCTGACTTGAAAATATTCACATTGTCATGATTTTATGATTGACAAGGAACTTGTATTGTTTGATGTTAAGCAGAATACACAGACAGACGCTCTTTTTGAATCCATCACTTTATTTGCAAAATTTTACATCTGCATATAAATGCCAAATGCACAGCTGCATGTACATACCTTTGTTGTATCACTGAGTGACAGATATTACTTGGAGCATTACATGGCAATTACAAATATAACTTGTGCAAGTTTAAACAAACTTGGTTTCTGTACAGTTCAGTTCTCGATTGGTTTCAGCGTTAGAATTCAAAATAAAATATATGTATTTTATCTGTAAACCACTACATTCAGCAAGATCTACTTCAGCTGTATGTTTTAACAAATGGTTGAATATTTGTATATAATCAAGTTTGATTTGTGTTTGATATGAAAATGTCAATGGACCTCCCCTGTCCCTTACCCTCAGCCCCCAACCCCCCCCCCCCCCCCGACCCCGGTCCCCCTTTTCTTTTGTGTACAAGGATGTTTGATTGCTCAATGGCCTTTTTTTTTTGTTTTTTTGTTTTGTGTGTGTGTTTGTGTGCCCCCCCCCCCCATTTTTTTTTAATTTTTTTTTTTTTATTCTTTCTTCTTTTTTTCCTTTTGAAATGTTATGATATTCATTTGTAATGTATTGTTTGAAAAATGATTAAAATCTTCAACATTTTGTTCAGAATTCAATAAGTTTGAGCTGTTAAACATTATGATATATTTCTATTTTCTTGTAATGGTTTACATGGTATTTAAATGTTTATGTGCTCTTAAAAATGGTTTATGACTGAGTATTGCAAAGATAAATAAATCATCTAAACTTCAAAAAAAAAAAAAAAAAAAAAAAAAAAAAAAAAAAAAAAAAAAAGAAATATTATCAGTCATAGGAATTCTTTTTCTCAGAAACACAAACTAACTCATGCAGATCAAAAAGCATGCACTCCAATACATTTTCAGTAAGTATGGTATGATTTTGACCTGTTATTTTTTTTTTATTATTTTTTTCCTGCTATGTAACTGCTAGGTGACTTAAAAGCGTCACAAAAATTTCACGTATATTCCTAGCTACCTGTGTAACTACTAACACCTCACAACACCCATCAGTTCTTTTCAGATGGTGAACCTGACCACTTGCCACCAAAAAGGTAGGTGTTATAAAGTTGATGGGTGTTGTATTGCCTGTCTATCACCTATTTCACTGACGTAGGTGTGTTTCCCAGGTAAAATCAGGTGTGTGAGTGTTGAGTCATAAAAATATTTTCACATCCCCCTGAAATAACAAGTGCAAACCAAAGTTCAGCTTTCCATAGATTTTCGCTGAAAATTTGAAGTCTTTATATCCATTAGTTTATTTTTTACAATTTTTTAAAGTCAGTACCCCAATTCGGGCAGCGAATTCCAATATAAACTTAGTAGTCTAGGCGACTTCTGTCATACGAAATACAGGACAATGAAGGTTAAAATAAAAATCTTCAGTCATAAAAACCTTCCAACAAGCAACAAGTAAAGCCACACAGAATCAGTGAAACTGAACGTAAAAATTCACAGGTGATCCAAAGTAACCTATTTTCTTGTCCAATACATCGCTTGAGATTAGTTACATTGTTCAGTGTGCTAGTTGAAGGGTTGGGGTTGGGGTTGGGGGTGGGGTGCGGGTTTTTGCCTGGGTTTCCGGTCTAGAGTAAGAGAGCCGCTGGGATAGCTGTTACCCTGCCCCACAGTAAGTGAGCCTCGAGGATAGCTGTTACCTTGCCCCAAATTTAGTGAGCCGCTAGCAGCAGACAAACTTTCATGAGAGCCACTACCTGGGGGTGGTCCCGGTGAGGCGGTGACAGTAGCGGTGGAGACGACCATGCTGCCCATTGACGCTGACCACTGGTGTCCAGAGGTGCCTGGGGCCTGCGGGGCAGGGGACAGTAGCTCAGGGGGCACTTTGGACCGGTCGGGCGGTGGGCCCGTTCGGGTGGAGGCCCATACGGTCGCTTGTGTGAGACCCTCCACTCAGGTGGGGAGGCATGCTGCTTTTCTCCTAACCAGCGATGCTCAGTGGAAGGCTGCTGCTGCTGTTGCTGTTGGGAGGGCATGCACAGGAGGGTGGTGTAGCTGCCATTACCAGAGCTGGTCCGGGCCTCACCTGCAGTCACAGCGACGTTGTAGGAGCGCTCAGGGGGCTGGGGAAAGGCCGGCTTCTTGGTTGCGCAGATCTGAATCTTGGGGCTGACGTGACCCCCACTACTTTCTGGGCTGAAACAGGGAACAAAAACAACTAATAAGGCTGACATAGCCCCCACTATCGGTACTTTCTGGGCTGAAAGAGGCCAAATACAAACTGTCCAGGCTTCAAAGACCAGCAAATTCAATTTAGATACACAAGGATAGACCACTGGAACACACACAGATACACACGCATTCTGTGTCCTTCACCCCATTGTGCTCTCAGAATGCTTGTCTTATAATGTTTAAGGTATACGTCTTTTAACATGGGCCCTTGGTCATTCAAGGTGGCAACGATTGTAATAGGAAAACATGAAATTTTCCTTTATAAAATCATTACCTTAGAACATCAAAGGGGGCGGGAAAGGGGTAGAGGGGCACTGGGATCAGGGGAAGTGAGTCTGTTCTCTTCAATGTTTATGGACTCGGGTCTGCACCGATATCCCATGTTGCTAGGAATGTCTTAAGGACTAAGGCTGGATTGCATGAACAATCCCAAGTTCATGTGACAGCCTTAGTAAGTAAGAGTTAAGATTATTACACCAAAGCAAAACAAAATTCACGTTTTTCTTAAGCATTCTCACCACCTCTACAGTACACATTTTCATCCTTACAATTTCAGAGCCCACCTGTCGCCAGCAGGGTGTAAAACATTGGCCTCAGCGGAAGCCTTTGTCTCCGGACTTGTCGGGGTGCTGCCAGGCTGGCCAGCACCTGAAGTCATGGTGGCAGGCGATAAAGTCGTCATGGACACGATGTGTCGTTCCTGGCACGGACTTTCAGGGTGACTTTCCCTGTTGACTACAAAATTTATCAGTGAAAAAATACGATTGAAAACAAAACAAACTGAAACACAAGACATCATTCAGACATAACTCGTCAAAATTTTTTTTTTAAATCATGAAAATTAGATAATAAAAAAAGACATAAAAGTGTCATCGCAGATCGAGAGGTTCCACTCCACTTTTTGAATGTTTCTGCCACTCCATCTCTTAACCCCTTCAAATGGGCTGATCTACTTTATTTGCACATTACCCTAAAGATTTTAAAGACAGGAGAGAATTCTTCTGAATTTGTAATCAATATGCATATAATCTTACCCTAATTTATCTGGCCATTGGCCCTTATGTAGGTTTCTTCAAATCTTAATTTATCCTAAAGATCTTAAGAGACAAGAGAGAATGCCTCTGAACCGGTAATCAATCTATACATATTATATATATATAAAGCAGAATCTGTCTGTCAGTCTGTGTGTCCGCAGCGAGTTTGTTGTTCTCCAACTCCGGCCATATTTCTTAAGCTATCGTCACGAAAATTGGCATGGTTATTAACTGAACACTAAAGATGAAAACTGTTAAAGTTCCAAGTTTCTGTCGCCATGGAAACGGACGCAAGGGGGAGATAATTGAACCAAGGTTGTCTTAAAATCCGCAGTTTTGGTCCGATCTGCTTCAAAATTGGGGTGGTGATAGGTGAGGTAACTAAGGGCGCCTTTTACTGGCCATTCAAATTGTGTATTGACCACTGTCAAACACTGTCAAGCATTTTAAGAGTCACAAGACAACAGAATAAAATCCAACATACTTTAAGCAAAAGAGATATGAAGGAAGATAATCAAGATTGGCATAATAAATTCCAAGTCTCTTTCGTTCACCTTTGAATGCATTTAGGAAATGTGTGACAGTAACTCAATGATTACCGGGGGTAGGGGAGGGGGAGGGGTGGGAAGTTCGAACTGACCAAAAACAGCTAGGAAACTTCACGAATCATTCGTCATGAACCTTTTCCTCTTAAAAATCTACTAAAAAATTTCATGCAGAGGGGTCTACACCTAGCAAACGCCCACCCCCCACTTTTGTTGCCCCAAATCTG
>CM065719.1:42997744-43007744 GCA_033310375.1 Conus canariensis
ACACACAAAAAAAAGGGGGGGGGGGGGGGGGGGGGGGCAGGGGAGGCATAAGAAATATTAATGGCAAATTTTCATGATGAAAAAAATATAAACATATAAATTCTACGTTTGGGAGACATTTAGCGCTTGGCAACAGACATTAGGGAGACAAAAATTATAGGGAGACAATTTACATGTATTATTCTGACGATGTGAAAACCTAAGTCACAACACACACGTGTATACACATAGGTTATACATTTGAGTTATTTCATAAGTCCAGTAATGGTAATGTCACAATAATGTTTATATGGATTTGCCTAGCCACCTGAGACACACCAATGGCAATATTTTCATGAGAAGCCACAAGAAAAACAAATCATTTTAACTGTGTGAAAATCTAAAACACAATACACACATGTATACACATACGTTATAATTATATTCGAGTTATTTCAGAAGTCCGACGATTGTAATTGTCACAATAATGTTTACATAGATAAGCCTATGTACCTCAGTGTAACCATACACACCCCACCATCCTCACATACACACACGCATGCACACACACCACACACTAACACTCATACAGAATCATACACACACATACCACAACACACATACACACTAACATACATAGACACACACACACACATACATGCATATTTATCCTAATATATCTGTGCACACGTATATTATGGCACGCACACAGAAGTACATTAAGAGAGAGAGATGAGAGAAGAGAGAGAGAGAGAGAGTGTTATGGAACAGATGTCTCCGAAAGGTATCATGTCCCCAGGTATCTTTTCTGTATGCATTTATTCATTATGATAAAATCCCGGGATAATCACAAGCCCTTAATGAAGGTTCCTGTTTTCTCAGGGGGAGGCATTTTCATGGACTTTGGTTAGATTTCTTTTTTATAGGCCTGGAATATGAATTTGCTGATTTGATTGTGTTTAACCCTTGTGACCTTAACCTTTGACTACAAAACTTTTGTTTTGACTACAAAACTTTTTTTTAATGTTCTAATAATCTATGTACACAAACTCTGTAGTGTAGGTTGGGTACACCCCGTTATGCCCAAGTCCACTGGGACATGACTAGATGTCCTTCAAGGCAAATAGGCACAAATATGGCATAGCCCTTTACGCACACCACCATGGTGCAGTTTCGCTCAATTCTATCACCATGATTAACAAGTCACCCAAAGCAAGGTCCGGTTACAGGTTCCTCTGTGACATCATAGGTGTCCACAAAGAAACACTGTATAGAAACACTGTACATGTACTTTATTTTAAGTGTTGGTGATGTCCCAAAAAAAAAAAAAAAAAAAAGGGGGAAAAATTCGCTCACAGAAAAGGTTCCTGGGGACATTGTACCTTTTGGAGACATTTGTCTCCATAACACAGGTTCATAACAGAAGATATATTCTACTCCCCCCCCCCCCCCCCCTCCCCCCCCCGCCATTACATTGTAGGTTTATAAACACCTCATCGATATATATTGAATATTTGGGCTTGGTAGGTTCAGCGTCAAGGTCACACGGAATAATGACTGCCAGAAGACAAAATTTGGTGCATAAAACTGTACATGAACACCGATCAAACTATAAACTACAGAGTTTGTGCACATAGATTATTTGGAACATCAAAAAAAAACTTGAGAAACCAAAGGTCAAGGTTACAAGGGTCAAACGGAAAAATTGTCATAAAATTAACAAAATCATATTTTCCCACCTATATATATTACAGGGTTAGCACAGACTTCGAGTCATCAAATTTAAAGACTTTTTAAAGACTTTTCGAGACCTGTCCATCCCAAATCTTAAGACCTTGTGGTAACTTACTAGGTGATATTTAACAAAACAAAGACAGCAGCAAGCTTTCTGGCACCTCGGACTGTCCTCCACTGCCTTACATAACCACTTATAGTGTTCAGGCTTTGAAAGCCCAAAATTGTTGAAAGAACACACGCCAGCCATGCTTTTGTCTTTTCTCATTTGTTTTCAGAAACAGGAACTAGCCTCAAGCATTATTTCCAAAGGGATGTTACTATTATGATATCCGTTTAGCTCCCTTTGTCAGATTGGTCATCTGCTTCAGCTTGGCTTATGTTGTGATCTCAGTGAAGGAACATTTCCAAAGATTTGAATACATGTACAAGATGTTTTTACATTTGTTGTCCATCCCATGAAATGTGGATGGATATAGGATTTACCCTGTGTGTCTGTGTGGTGTGTCCAAGCCGATATCTCTGTCGTTTATAGATTGATTAAGCTGAAATTTGGTGTGATGTTATAAAGTGTGGTCTACTTGGTACAGTATAAATTTATAGTCGCTCGTGACCTTGACCTTGGCACATGGCCTGGAAAACTGAAAACCTTAAAACAGCTATATCTTCCATACTGCTGCACTTATAGGATTAGGATTTGGGCTTATAGCCCTGCCGATACTTGGTGTGTATATACATTGGGGTATGGGCTTTTCAAATAATGCATACCGATCAAGGTCAAGGTCATGGGGGTCAACGTATTACTGTACATGCTGGGACAGACATTGACCCCCTCAAGGTCAGCCTTGTTTGAGAACATTTTTGCATTGGTTTCAAAATCATATCTTTCTGTCGTTGAGGGCTGGTTTTGAAAGACTTTAAAAAAAAACAGTGCCATTTTAGATAGATTTTTAAAGACTTAAAAATGGCCCATCATTTTTTCATAACCTTGCCAAACTTTAAAGACCTGTGCTAACCCTGATATAAAAAGACCGAATTCAATGGAAATGCTTTCCCACACCCTTACCAGGAAACTGCATTAAGGGTTTGTGATAACCTTGGAATTTTGATCATAATGCATACAAAAGAGATACCTGGGGACCTCACACCTTTCGGAGACATCTGTCTCCATAACGCAGGTTTGTAATCTCTCTCCCCCCGTCTTAGAGGGTAGGCTTACTAACATGTCATCTATATATACTCAGTGATCATTTTTTGTTGAAAATCTATGGGTCAAATGGCCCACTGTGACCAACTTCTATGGGCCATTTCCAAATTTTATGGGTCATTCTAAAACGGAACCAAACAGATGAAAAAGCACACAACTGAAAACACACACACACACACACTTGCATGCGCACACAACTTTTCGTGTGTGAAAAGCGCTCCAAAACGAGGCTCTGGGGTAGACGAAAGATTGCTTCCGATTGGGCAGACCAGACCGCCTGACTGTAGTCTCATCCAATGACATTTTACGTCACATTAGCTGTCGCTAGGTAGCACGAATTTTGTTGGGGAGTCTACAGACTGTGAGCGCACAGCACTCTCTGTCAAAACTTTATAACGATGCGGCGATCGGCGCACAGCTTAAGATTTTTATGGGTCATTTTTTTTATTTATGTGCCAATGGCGCAAGGCGCGGACATAAAATGATCACTGTATACTGAAGATTTGAGTTTGGTATATACAGGGTCAGGTATTGGGGGCGGAATGACTGCAAAAAGACAAAATTTGGTGCTAAAACTGTATATGAACACGATCCAAATATAACCTACACACACACATTATATATGGTTGTGTTAGTCCAGGGCTCCCAATAACGTAGAAATGTGTTTTCACGTACATCTTCGGCAGAATCACGTATTAAAAACTGAAACCTGTGCGTCATTTTCACCTATTATGAAACAAATTGAGGGGTGAGAACACGTATTATAATCATACTGTAGAGGGAAGTGGGCCTGGCGCTTTACTCGCGCAGGCTTCGAACCTATCCCCTTAGCTCCACCCCAATCTCCCTCCCTTTCACTCTCTCCTCGTCAAGCAGTCACTTAAAGAAGTGCCAAGCGAGCCACTGTTCCCACACCATGTTTCCATTGGCCATCCTGACTGGGCTAAGTAGACCCGTGTTTCAATGTGTATCTCACAGTGTCAAAGTTCACCGACTGTTGTACCAGACAACTTGTTGAGTTACATGAGAGTAGCCAGTTCCTCCCCTCCCGACTTACACACACCCCTCCATACACGCACACACTTGGTCTTCCTACATTTTTTGACAATAGCTGTCCATTGTTATAACCCCCCCCCCCCCCCCCCCCCCCCTCCTTTGCAGACTCTCTCTCTCTCTGTGGTGTCTCTGATTCTCTCGACATAATTTTGCAATGTTTTTTTATCCACTCACACAAGTGGGGGGGATGTTACGGTTTTTGGTCTTTTTGTGTGTGTGTGTGTGTGTGTTTTGTGCACTATTTCTTCAAATGGTTTCAGTCACTGAGTCAGTGTGTGTGTGTGTGTGTGTGTGTGTGTGCGTGTGTGTGTGCGTGTCGTGTGTGTGTGCGACGGTGTCACTGTGTGTGTGTGTGACAATTAATGGTGTTAGTCGATGTATGTGTATGTGTGTGTGTGTGCATGTGCGTGTGCGACGGTGTCACTGTGTGTGTATGTGTGTGGTGTGACAATTAATGGTGTTAGTCGATGTATGTGTATGTGTGTGTGTGTGTGTGTGATATGTGTGTGTGTGTGATAGAGAAAAGAAGGAAGATGGGAAAATGTAGTAAATAAAATAGCCAATGAACCAAGCTGTTCATTTTGATTCAAAATCAAAGACAATTTTTAGTCTTGTGATTATACAGAAACATCATAAAAATAATTATTCACTTCAGTTTTCAGTTATTTGTAGTAGAGAGTTATTCACACAGTGACACACACACGCACAAATGCAAAACACACACATATCCACACACACACACAACACGCACTACATATAGTGATACACGCACGCCGCGCGCGCGCATGCACGCACACACACACATGTATATACACACCGCTACTATCACAATCACCAGTTATAACCCTTTATAATCTCAGACAGGGGTGAAAAAAACCCTTTAAAATGTCTACCCTGAGGGTGAAGCAACCTCCTATAAAGTCAAAAAATTGGGAGCCCTGACTGCATCTTTGAGTTTTCCTTTTATCTGCATATAGTTTTGCTCAAATCCCTGTTCTGCACGGAACCATAATTAAGCCCACACATCGCCGACAATAATAAAGATAAAGGAAAAGAAAGGAAAAAAAGAGAGAGAGAAGAAAGAAAGTAAAAGAGAAAAAAAAATCTGATCTGAGCACACACACACAACACAAAGGAGTGGGGGGGGGGGGGGGGGGGGGGGGGGCTGATCTTAAAAAGATTGGAAAATAGAAGGAAAAAAAAAGGGGGGGGGGGGAGAGAAGAGACAGAAAAAATGATCGTGAGAGAGAGAGAGAGAGAGAGAGAGAGAGAGAGAGAGAGAGAGAGCCTGAGCTATCCAAAAAAAAAGGAAAGAGAACGAAAAGATCTTGGAAAAAAAAGGAGAAAAGAAATCACACACACACAAAATTGGCTTACACACACTAATATCTATCTGTGGCAGAAAAGAAGGGAGGAGGGGGGGGGGGGGGGGGTGGATGGAGTTGACAACTTAGATCTAGTTCGTAGTTGGCAAGCAGTGCAGTAGTTTCTGGCAACCGATAGTCGAACAAGACGCGTTGCTGGGCAAAGTATTAAGTAAAGGGCATTTGCAAACGTTTGATCACTAAAATGCTTGACAATCGTGTTTTTACAACCTGTTAAGTGAACTGAATACAGCACTAAAACTTTGAACGAATCGGAATGTCAGTCTTCCACAGGCCGTAGCAGACGCAGTCTCCGCCATGTTTTTAATGCAGTCACTAATTTTCAAGCCCACCGATTGCTTAAAAAAGCGTAACTTTTATCAGGCCTGTATAAGTTACACATCCTACCGAAAAATGACTGTAACAACACTGATTCTAGTACTAGTCACTAGTACCTTCTTATTTTTCGATATTTGGAAACGTGATAAATCAAGGGCTAGAAGGCCTGATCTCATTAGCTCCAAAGTATTCATAACATCGCCAGACCAGACCAAACTGTTTGGCTGATGCGAAGAGCTGGAGAAAACGACCCTATTCATCTCCAGAACTAGACTGTCTGTATAGTCTGCGAACAAGAAGAAGAAGAAGAAGTTTTGAGTAAAACAAAAATAACAAGAACTTACCTACAGAAAGCAAGACGTTCGATCGGCAACACAGATTGCCACCATGCACATGAACTGCGCGCGGTAATATTTGGATCCGCGATAGCTCAAAATTTTGGGGGAGAAAAAATATACGTCCAAAAGGGGTGTAGGGGTTTATCGTGAAAGACTACTGATGCTAAAGTCATCAGAACTTGGGATACTTTCATAAAAAATGTTCCCTGCAGTAATTTTATAAAAAATATATCCCTTTCTTAATTAGTAATTGAAGAAAAACTAAGTGACTCCCAAAGGTCACTTTTCAACTGCCGTGAAGTATACACCACCAAATTTTACTTTTAATTTTCTTTTACCTTTCCACCCCAAACGCAAAATGGATCAGTCTTGGGTAGGTGGCATGATCTTTTCAAGGCTATTGCAGCGCCATCTGGCGGTTAAAACGGTTAAAGCGGGAACTAGACGCTTGTGAAACGTAAAGGAGACACCGGATTGTCTCCCTAAAATTTTTTGTCTCTCTAATGTCTGTTGTCAAACGCTAAATGTCTCCCAAACGTAGAATTTGGCAATTTATATAATAAGATATATATATATATGTGTTGTGTGTGTGTGTGTGTGAAATAATTCATTAATCTGGGGTGAGGAACTTTACAAATGGTACATAACGTTGATATCACTAAGAGTACAAAAGCTCCTTCCAAATAGAGCACTATAAACAGTTATAAGCTTTGCCAAATAGTAGTAAGTGTGTGTGTATGGTGCAAAAGTTCAAGTAAAATCTTAAACAGCAATGCCCTGTGTCATCTGAATCTGTCTAACTTTACATAAAGACAGCTTCTCATCTCTATCTATCAGTCCGTCTATCTATATGTCAGTCATGAATAATAAATGTCTTTGAGGATTCTCAGAAGATTAAACAAACGAAAAAGGAAAACAGGACAAATACTGACAACGTCATAGACCGTCTTCAGGACTTGTGACATAAAAAGAAAAGAAAAACAAATAAATACGTATAGGAAATGATGTATGAAAACATATACGTAAACGACGATGACGTGCTTAAAGGTGTGTGTATCTGTGTGCGCGAGCGCGCCTGCATGATTGCGTGCGTGCCTGCGCGCGCGCGCGTGTGTGTGTGTGTGTGTGTGTGCGTGCGCGCACACGTGTGTGTGTGTGTGATGGGAAAAAGGAAAATTCAGTGTCCAATCCCATTTCACCTCGAGGAAAAAGAGAGGCAGATAGTGGGAAAAGACAAACAGAACCAGAGATAGAGAGAGTGGTAGAGGAGTCTTATGTTTACTTGGATCTCCTAAGAGATACAATGTCCCACCGATTGACCAAACAACATAATGCTGAACACTTAAGTAGTGGAGGAAAACAAGTGCAGGCCAACAATTCTTCCATCATTACAGTAATGACTTTGCAAAGATGTGAACTTAACAAACAAACAAAAATATTTAAAAAAAAAAAGGGGGGGGGGGCGGGGGCGGTGAAGCTGAAGAAAATGGGGACATAAGATTAAGAAAATATATTATAAATATGAAAATCCTTCACTAGCTGCATGGGGGAACCATTGTAATCCCTCCTGAAGGCAGATCTATTTGTACTGCCTGCTCCTAGGCCTTTCGTCCACTGGATCGGATTCATCAGGGAGACACGGCTGATTGTGTCTGTGTTCTTGGTCCATAATTCTGTGGTGATCTCACCACCAAGGATTAAAAAAAGAATCCAACAGTCTGAGTGGCCAGCTCTGCCGTTCAATAACCCAAGCATTGTCAGCGGCTAAGAATTGTGCAGAATGCTCTTTACTTGGATCTCCTAAGAGATGCAATCTCCCACTGATTGACCAAACAATATAATAATGAACACGTAAGTAGTGGGGGAAAACAAGTGCAGGCCAACATCAACTTAACCAATAAAAAAAAAAAAAAAAGGGGGGGGGGGGGGGGGGAGGCCTGAAGATGAAGAAAATGGGAACATAAGATTAAGAAAATGTATCATAAATATGAAAACCCTTCACTAGCTGCATGAGGGAACCATTGTAATCCCTCCTGAAGGCAGATCTATTTGTACTGCCTGCTCCTAGGGCTTTCATCCACTGGATCGGACTCATCAGGGAGACACAGCTGATTGTATCTGTGCTCTTGGCGTCAAACTGAGACACACCGCAGTCCATAATTCTGTCGTGTTCTCACAACCAAGGGTTCAAAAAAGAATCCAACAGCATCCCCAACGCAGGCAGCGAAGTGCAGTAAAATATAACAAAACGAAAGTGTGGAGAGGAAAAATGTTGCTGAAAAACTAAAAACATTATGGAAAGTCTAAAATGTAGGGGACAATCTTTGAGCCTATGCTTGAGGATCCATCCAAGGATGCAAGGGAGATTAAAAGATATAGAACAATCTGAGTGGTCAGCTCTGCTGTTTAATAACCCAAGCATTGTCAGCGGCTAAGAATTGTGCAGAATGACCTTTACTTGGATCTCCTAAGAGATGCAGTCTCCCACTGATTGAGTTGCAAAGCGAGACGACTGCAGGCGGAAATCTATACAAATCTTAAATAAATGTTAGCGAACCGCCCAGAGAACGTGGACAAACGAGTCACAAGACGAAACACACAACGCGTTTCGACCTCTTAGGTCTTCATCGGGTGAGACATAAACGAATAAAACAACGAAAATTCAGTGAATTTTCGTTGTTTTATTCGTTTATGTCTCACCCGATGAAGACCTAAGAGGTCGAAACGCGTTGTGTTTCGTCTTGTGACTCGTTTGTCCACGTTCTCTGGGCGGTTCGCTAACATTTATTTAAGATTTCCCACTGATTGACCAAACAATATAAAGCTGAACAACTAAGTAGTGGGGAAAAAGAAGTACAGGCCAACAATTCTTCCGTCATTACAGTAATGACTTGGCAAAGATTTGAAGTGATAAAACACACACACCACACACACACACACACACACACACACAACACACACACACACACAACATATATGCGCACGCGCGCGCGAACGCATAAGCGCGTGCTTGTTCAATATGAATTAATTATTTAGGTTCGATGACTCTTACAGAATTGAAAACAACAAACTACCCACTGTCACGAGAGGAGCTCTTGGTTGGCTATTCATCTTGATTACTTTCAAAGTTCAATCACTGTGTGTGCGTGTGTGTGGGTGTATGCGCGCGCGCGTGCGCGTGCGTGCGTGCATGTGTGTGTGTGTGTGTGTGTGTGTGAGAAAGAGAGAGAGGATGAGGGCGAGTGTGTGTGTGTGTCTATGTGTGTGAAGTGACCGGTGCGTAGATGGTTCAATGCATAAGAATACTTCTCTCTCAGCTTTGCGAGTGTATCCATACATATGTGCACACTTCTGGCTTGTCAACGTGGAATCCGCAACTCGTATACGTGTGTCAGTGCGTATCAGAGAATGCGGTGGATGTGGATGGTGGAATGGGTGCTGTGATTGTCCCCCTGTCCCCCCCCCCCCCCCCCCCCCTTCTCTCTCTGTCTCCGTCTCTCTCTATCCTTGTAATAATAATAATAATAATGTATGGATTTTATATAGCGCAATTCTTGGGATCAACTCATTGCGCTCAGCACACACTCAAACACTCGCACTAACATGTGTTCACACACACACACACACACACACACACACACACACACACACACACACACACACACACACACACATACCGACACAGGCGCACTTATCAAATTCATCGGTTCAAGCGTAAACAATACAGTTATGCATGCAGTACATAAAAAATCAGGTCATAATAATGGACACAGCATTCAGATATTACGGTTGAAGAAGGCTTTCCTAAAGAAGTATGTTTTTAACTCTGACTTGAATTTAGATAATGTAGGCAGGTCACGTAAGCTGTCAGGAAGAGAATTCCAAAGAGTGGGCGCACTAAAGCTAAATGCTCTCTCACCGACTGTCTTTAACGAGCGCCTAGGAATTTTCAGAAGTTTTTGAGAAGATGAGCGAAGAGACCG
>CM065719.1:43012744-43018850 GCA_033310375.1 Conus canariensis
AAATGACCAAAGAAGGATGATGACTGATGATGACTTACGGTCAATAATTACATGAGGATCGGATACGGAACAGGATAAACGATTTAAGTCGAATTGACGAACGTTGAAGATGAATGTATCACAGAGTGAAATTACAGGGGACATGTCACACACACACACACACACACACACACACACACACACACACACACACACACACACACACTCACATACACACACACACACAGGCTGTACAAACAAGCTGTAGTGACCATTCTTCAGTTTGTCTAACATGGTGAAAGGTGTCAAAATTCCTAAGTCTCGACTTCAGGAAATTTTTATAGACCTCACATTTTGATAAAAATGCCTTCCTTAATAATTTACTTCACTCTAAATTACAATACATTTATCTGATTAGGAACTCTGACGATGCTGTAAACTTTCACATAAGTGTATTCAATTCAATTTATGATAAACATGCACCCTTTGCTAGAAAAACAGTGAAACATGTCATTAACCCCCCCATGGTTTACAAAGGAGACAGACAATGAGAAATACAAAAGAGATCATAGATAAAGTGTCATTCAGAAAACAAAGGAATGAAGTAAATTCTATTAAGAGAAAAGCAAAGAAACAATATTTTCAAAATTTAGTTTCGTCTTCTCAAAATTCGAGCTTAATTTGGAAAGCTGTCAATCTCTTGGCTAACAGTAACTCAAGAGTACAAAATCCAATAAAAGAAATATCACCAGACGACCTCAATTTTCATTTTGCATATGTAACGAAGGATGTAGTTGTAAACGATAAAACAAAGTACAATGATCTGCATATATTAGAAAAATATTGTCGTTGTTAAAACATTTCTTCATGTTTTGACATACCACTATTGTCATTAAAGAAAGTATTCGAATATTCGATACACTTTAAAACGTCAGGGACAAGGGACTTGTTTGGAATTGATGGTAAGATGCTAAACATCGCTTCATTGGGTAATTAACTTTGCCAAAAGTGTGTATGTTTACAGTTATAAGTGTGATGATTTTCTATAGATCTAATCGCTGTGGCTTCTTCATTGTTCTCTGGGATCTACGGAGTGTTTTTGTGGTGCCTGGGGAAGCAGAAGTTGGATCAAGGGTTGGCGATGGAAGTGGGGATTGTCCAGCTGTAGCTGTTGGGGGACTTCTTCGTGGTGATCTTTGTGTCGATGAAGGCAAGAGTGGTGTAGATGAATTTTCAACCGTGGTGAGTGTATTTCTCATTAACTGCGAGTTATCTGAAGTTGCTACAAGGTGTCTCCTGTTGCGTCTGATGGGGCCAGTTTCCGTCAAGACAATGTAGGAACAGGGGTTGTGGTGTCTCGCCGTGAGTTCTCATGATTTCTTCATGTCTTTGATGATAAAGACGGTGTCACCTGGTTTCAGAGGTGGTGCTTCTCTGGCAGCATGGCGTTTGTTGAAGTTGTCGCTTTGTTTCTGTTTCATGCACTCCTCTTTTTCGTTGATGAGAGAATGATTGGGGACTTGGGGAAGAAGGTGGGAAGGAAGAATTGGGATTTTTGTTTTTAATTTTCTTCCCATGAGGAGTTCACTGGGGGACTTGCCGTTTTGCAGTGGACTTGCCCTGTACAGGAGCAGTGCATTGTAGGGGTCTTTTGCTTTGTTGAGTAGATTCTGCACAGCCCTTTCAGCTTCATCATTGCTCTGAGTGTATCGCGGAGAGCTCGTGGTGTGAACGAAGCCAAAATCAGCAGCAAAGTTGCGGAACTCGAGGCTAGCAAACTGAGGCAGATATGACAACATCAGGAATGCCGTGGACCACAAAGATACTTTTGAGTTTGGTGATGAGGTTGTTGTTTGTTTGGTTGTCAAGGCGACGTATTTCTGCCCAACGAGAGTAGTAGTCAACTACAATGAGGAAGGTTTTGCCCTGGAAATCAAACAGGTCCATACCAAGTCTAGACCAAGGACGCTCAGGAAAGGAAGAAGGGAGAAGGGGTTCCTTTTGAAGAGGTCTGTGTTTTGCACAAGTTGTGCAGTTTTTGACGAGATCTTCGATCTGCTTTGAGATATGAGGCCACCAGATAGAAGTTGAAGCAAGAGCTCGGCATTTCACAATTCCCAGGTGTCCTTCATGAATGCGGTTGAGCATTTCAATTCTCATCTCCCGGGGAATGACAATTCTGTCGTCGAATAGTAGCAAATCTTCATCAATAGTGAGGTGTTCTTTGTTCATCCAGTATTCTTTGAGAAGTGGTGATTCTGGTATGTAGGTAGGCCACCCGATGGTGCAGTATTCTCGAATTTGAGCTGTTTCAGGACCTGATTTCTGGGTTTGTTTGATTTTTTTCAAGCTTGTTTGCTGAAGCTGGTAGAGTTAGGAGCGTTTGTTTAGCAAACATGTCCACAATTACACTATAAGCTTCATAGTCTTTTTCCTTTTAATAGGCGACTGCAGTCCATATGAATAATTCTTGAATTATCTCCCTTCATTTATGTATCACAACACATCAATATAATTGTCAAGAGTCTCTTCTCTTCTCTGTAGAAGTACGTAGCATTTGTAGGGAAAAATTATTCTTTAAATACTTTCTCTCAGGAACAGTCCATAAATCAACTATTTTCACGTCGACGTCAAAGTATACACATACTTCTCGAAGAACTGTGTGCACAATGATTTCCTCTTTCATTAGTTTTTCACTCCCTCAAATTAATCACAGTCTTTTCACAATTGTAGCATTTCTCTTCTTGAGTCAAATAATACATGGAGCTGTCTCACCCAGCTCTGGCGTGGCATGGGATGCTCTCTCTCTCTCTCTCTCTCTCTCTCTCTCTCTCTCTCTGCTCAGCTCTGGCGTGGGACTGGCGTCACATATAAAGGCGGCGTAAAGGCCACATGGCAGACTGGCGTAGATGCCGCAAGTGATTACGTCGGCGTGGGAACCGGATACATCTCCGCGGAATCGTCCCGGGGGATGAAGCTAAGGGAATCTTAAACAAAGAAACCCCACTAAGATTCTATTTACAGGAAGTTGTGAAGCTGTGGGACCTAGCGGCTACATCACACTACTGGCATGATACCGGACGCCATGATCCATCATTAATGCTAATGACAACCATTCTCTGAAAAATTAGTGTCAACTTAAAATACTATTTGGACCCCCCACATACCAGTCATCGAATAAAACAAATGTTTCAGCAACAAACCCAAGAAGTTATAAAAAAAATCATACCCAGATTAACTACACAAAACCTAAGTCTCAATATAAACAATTTTCTTTCAAAAATTCAGCTTAAAGTCAAACTGTACTCACATCTACACAAATTCCCACAGCAGTGTATAAAAATTAACTAACAAAGAAATATAATTCTTCCTATCAAAATCACATCACTAACCTACACAGCTGTAGAAACCCAATTATTAACACTGCTCAGCTAAAGTTCAACTTCTAGAAATTTCTCAAAATTTCCTCACACCTTCTAAGTTCAAAACACAGTTATCTCCCTTTGACTATCCAAGTCAAATATCAAACTATCCATTAAAAATACAATGTCACAGCAGCTGAAAAATAAATAAATTCTTCTTCACAATTACCTGCTTCACAATCTTATCAAATATTTCACCAACCTGCGTCAGCAGCAAAAACCTAACACACCAGGTTAAAATATTCCTCTTCAGTCTATACTGCAAAAGGCTGTTGCTAGACTGGGCACCAGGTAGGAACTGACTAAAATTGTAGTGAACACCATTTACAAAATATTATAGGACCGGGCTTCACTTCCTGTCACAATTTCAACCAATCAGAAATCGGCTTTCAAATTAGAAAACACTCTGTGTACACACAAACTTACTGGAAAACCACACAACAAGAATGTGACGAAATAATACAATCGTGTTCGTCACAGTTGATGAGGCTATGTCTGCTTTTCCTGGTTGAGTATGTGGTGCACGTGACAGTGCATCCGCCATTATTTGATTTTTTTCTAGCGACATGTACAATTTTTGGAGAAAATCTCATGAGTCGTAGTCGGAAACGTTGAATGCGCGGTGGCATTTTGGCAAGTTCTGTAGTCGACAGTAGGGGAACCAGTGGTTTATGATCAGTTTCTACTGTTAAGCTGAGTCCAAGCATGTATTCACTAAGCCTCTCACAGGCCCAGGTCACAGCCAGTGCTTCTTTTTCTATGACAGCGTAATTGTTTTCAGCGTCAGAAAGAGAGCGTGAAATGTAGCACACTGGACGTCGTGAAATGTCATCTTGTGTCTGGTAGATGACAGCACCAATGCCTACATTAGAAGCATCAGCTGCGATGAATGTTTCACGTATTGGACTATAGTGAGCGAGGACAGGTGGCGAAACAAGATTTTTCACTTGTTGGAACGCTGTTTCCTGTTGGTTGCTCCATACCCATTCAGTGTTCTTACGCAACAGGCAGCGTAAAGGAGCTGTGACACTGGCAAGATTTGGCATGAACTTGGCCAACTGATTTGCCATGCCCATGAAGCGTTGTAGTTCTGTGATGCTGGTAGGCGAAGGAAAGTTATTGATGGCCTCCACTTTTGCTGGATCTGGGCGAATACCGGAGCTGTCGATGATGTGGCCCAGGAAGCGTACAGTCTTTTGAAAACTCACATTTTTCATTGAGAATGAGGCCTGCTTCCTGTAGTCGTTTCAAAACAGCTCGAAGATGCTGATCATGAGTAGCTTGATCTTCAGCATGGACGAGGATGTCATCCATATGAGCTATGACTCCGTCTAGATCAGCTAGGATTGTTGAAATTGTTCGCTGAAATACTTCACTGGACTGAACTGATGCCAAAAGGGAGCCGGTTGAAGCAGTACCGTCCAAATGGGGTGACAAAAGTCGTGTAGAGTTTGGATTCTTCAGCAAGAGGTATTTGCCAAAATCCACTTTTGGCATCCAGTGTGGGGAAAACTTTGGAATTCGAAAGTTTGGCCAGGCTCTCATCCACTGAAGTGATAGGATGGACTTCACGTTGAACGGATTTGTTTTCCTTGAAAGAGTTGAGGAAATTCTGCTTTAAAGTCTGGTTTTTCCGGAGTATTGATCTGGTTGACACGTGAGATCAAACCCAGTTTTACACAGGCTGTCCGACCGAGGAGGGAGGATGACTGGTCTTTAAGGACGTAGAGTGTTTCAGTTATTTCTTTGTCTTTATAACGGAGTTGTGCTTGAAATGTACCTAGCACTGTGAGTGGGGTGTTGCCTGGACCTTTGAGTTGTTTTCTTGACTTATTCAACTTGAAAGATTCAACCCATTTTCATCTACAACTGACACTGATGCACCTGTGTCTAGTTTGAACAGATGAGGTTTCCCGTTTGTCATTATTTTTTCTGTCCAACAGTCATCATCCTGGAGGTGAAAATCACGACCCCCAAATTCCTCTTCTTCTTCAATTGAATTATTGCAGTCTTCCTCTTCTGACAATTCATGAACTGGGTTTCGCGGGATCAGTCGCTTGCGATATGCTGTACTTCGGCAAACTGTTTGGTAGTGTCCTTTCTTGTGACATGAAGAACATGCTGCTGTGCGTGCAGGACATTTTCTCGGGGGTGAGATTCTTAGCCACAGTATCCACATGATTTATTTTTAAATGAAGACATTCTGGAGGGATGTTCTTCATTTGGTTCAGACTTTTTTTTTTGATAGCGTTGATGGTAGCATCACCTCTGATCAAAGGCTGACTTTCCTTTTTCTCTTCTGCTTGCCTACTGAGCTGTACTGCTTGACTTAACGTCAAGTCAGCTTTGGCTTGGAGTTCATTGGAGAGGCTGTCATCAAGTACACCCACAACAATTCTGTCTCTGATTAGTTCATCTTTCAATGTATCATATTCACATTCTTCAGCAAGTTTGAATAAATCTTGAATAAAATTTTCGATTGATTCTCCAGGTTTCTGTGTACGTCTGTTGAATTTGGCCCTCGCAATGATCGTGTTTTTGCGTGCACCAAAAAAAAAAGATCAAATGCATGTACAAGTTCATCAACCTGGATAGTGTTTTCATTGATTTTCATGGTCGACATGATATCGTCTGCAAGTTCTCCCATTGTGTATAAAAAATACACTGACTTCACGACTTTTGTTTGCCAAACCTGATCCAGTTCG
>CM065719.1:43018950-43026450 GCA_033310375.1 Conus canariensis
TTGACAACCCCCCACCCCCTCCCCCACAGAAAAAGAAGTCAGAAAGGCAATCAAAAAACTTTCCTGTGGCAAAGCGCCAGGATCTGATGCAATCCCTGCCGAAGTTTACAAATCAGGAGGCCCAGCCTTGACACAGAAGCTGACGCAGCTCTTTCAGTCCATGTGGAATGAAGAGAGGGTCCCACAACAGTTGAAAGATGCCAACATTCTCCACATCTACAGGAGAAACGGCAACCGCCAGTCCTGCGACAATCACCAAGGCATCTCTCTCTTGTCCATAACTGGGAAGATCTTGGCTCGTGTCCTGCTAAGCCGCCTTCTACTACACCTTGAGCAGGGTCTCCTCACAGAAAGCCAGTGTGGCTTTCGTGCAGAACGTGGAACTGCAGACATGATATTTGCTGCACGACAGCTCCAGGAAAAATGCCAAGAGCAGCAGAGCGATCTGTTTGTGACCTTTGTCGATCTGACCAAGGCCTTCGATACGGTCAGCAGAGATGGCTTGTGGAAGATCATGGAGAAATTTGGCTCTCCCAGCAGGTTCATTACGATCGTCCGACAGTTCCACGACCGCATGATGGTGAAAGTACTGGATGATGGAGACGAGTCAGAAGCCTTTCCAGTGACCAACGGCGTAAAGCAAGGCTGCGTTCTCGCCCCTACACTCTTCAGCATGGTCGTCTCCGCCATGCTGACTGATACCTGCCGTGAATGCCGGGGTGGTATACACGTCAGATACAGAACTGACGGTGGGCTGTTCAACTTCAGGCTGTTACAAAGGTGAAAGGCTTCTTGTTTGCTGATGTTTTCAGGGGCTTCTTGTTTGCTGATGACTGCGCCCTCAATGCCAGCACAGAGCAGATGATCCAGCACGAAATGGACTGCCTCTCACGAGCCTGCGACAACTTCGGTCTCACCATGAGCACCAAAAAAGACCGAAGTGATATATCAGCTGCGCCAGGTAAACCCTACCAGGAACCACACATCATGGTAAAGGGGCAGAACTTACAGGGGGGAGGGGGGGGGGGCAGAAGAAACGTTTCAAGGACTGCCTCAAAGTGTACTTCAAAGGCCTGGACATCAACCTCAACACCTGGGAGTCGCTTGCCCAGGACCGCCCAGCCTGGTGAAGCAGCCTCACAAAGGGTGCATGTACATCAGAGAAGAAACGCACAGCAGAAGCTGAGAGAAAGCGAGCCGCCGCGCGCAAGGCCAGAGCTACCTCCACCTCCATTGTAGCACCCACCCACATGTGTCCCACATGTGGGCATTTCTTCCGGGCCTAGATCGGCCTCACCAGCCACCTGCGGACCCACACTCAGCGATCTTCCATCTTAGATTGAAGTCATGGTCATCTTCGAAATCGACGGACGAACAACACCACCAGTCATACCCTCAGTCACCAGCAGAACGCTCTTCCGACCACAACGTGTACGGTCAACGGCAAACCTTCCCTGTGAACAGGTGGCGAGATTATGAAAGCAGGATTTGAACCCCAGCCACCAATATCAGAGTCAAATCGATCGACTCAGTATGGTTAGAGAGGAATTCTCTCAGTCCTGGTATAGAAACCATGCCACATTACGATGGACGGACGATGCAGCGGAACCTTCCACAGAAAGACACCACCTTGACAACCTCCTCCCTGAATACCAGGATAACGACAGAGGCACCAACAGACAACAAAGAAACAACCGGAAACCAGCCCGTGCTACAGATAGCCGTGACAGTCATTAAACACTCACCCAGAAACTAAGGAAACTTTCTCCCAGGAGATAGCCTCCCATCGCTCCAGGCAACAAAACCTACAGCGAAGTGACAAAAGGAGAACCCTCCAGTCAAGAAACAGATGGCAGTCATTTTTCTGACCAAGATGTTGACGTGCTGATTCCAGACAGTCAAAAATAATCTGAAATAGCAATCTACACAACCGATGTCAGCACGCCAGCACTGGACCACACGTCAGCACTAAACTCCAGCAGAAATGACCAGAATCTGGACATGGAACAACATGCGAGCCGGCAAGCCCACCAAACTGACAGTGGTGGTGAAGAGGAGACCGACAACGCACAACACCGGAACGGAAAGATCTGAAGATACCATTGGAGGAAATCGTGACTGCCCATGAAGACAACAACGAAGACCGCAACACCGCCTTGGCTTCAGTTGAAAGGCCTGTGTCCCTCCCACCAAGTCATAAGTGTGGTGAACATACGTGTGAAAACACAGGAACCATACAGAAACATGTAAAAGAGATAATCAATCAGGATGGAAACAAAACAGGAAAATGTGTCACTGAGACTCCTAGAAAACCTTTACGGGCTAGCGGCAAACTCAGTAAGAAGGGAACCAGCAATAAGACCGACACCGCTAAACCCGGAGCTGTGCGCGAAAGGAATCGTGACCAGCCTGCCACCGCAATAAGTCTGCGCTCCAAGTCCGCATCCATTGTCAGGCTAGAAGCTCATAATCGTTTAGGAAAATGGAAAACAGCAACAAAGAAACATTGCTGACAACAAATTCTACACTGCATCAACCAGATACACAATAGGAAATCGGCCGGGCCTCGGCTTCCTATGTGCATTGTAAGATACGGCAAACACCCAAGTGTCATAGTGGGTCATGATAATCGTTCTCTGTCACGTAGGATTCCATTTCCCGATACAGACACGCATGACAACACTCCAGCATCTTTTCGGTTTCTAAAGTACAACGCTGGGGGGTTGTTGTCCACACTGGATAACATTGACTAAATGAGCTACATTTCTACCTTTGATTTTGTGTGTGTGTGTGTGTGTGAAACATGTAAATTTTGAGCTAACATCAGACCATTTTAAATAATACATTACATTCACCACAAATGCAACCAGATTATCATATCAGGGGAGACTGTCACGAGTCATAGTTCTCATAGGGAAGACTTTTTCAGACTATATTCAAAGAGTGCATGCCGAGTTAGAAAGTATAACTGCAGTTAAGATTTAAAAAAAAAAAAAGAACTTTTCACAACTACCAAAGGTGTCTTATTTATTGCCTGTTACATTCCACCCCATGATTACAGGTTTTGGAATTCTACAATTAACGGTTTTGGATCAGAATTACTTGAGAAATGTGTTGTTGATCTCCATAGCACGGTAATTGGCTTCCAACTGATAATCTGTGGTGGCTTCAATAGCAGATCTGGTTCCAAAAACTAACAATATATGTTCCGATTTTGATAATGAAACAGCGGATGACGAGAATTTTTTTTCCACGAACATCACAAGACAACGTCATCAATGTTTTCGGGAAGCAGCTACTTCAACTGTGCATCATGTTTGAATGTACCATTCTGAATGGTCTAGTTTTGATGACAGCTGCACGTTTATTTCCAAATCAGGTCAGAGTACTATTGATGTCATGTTACATATGTTTTTCAGTGTGGTTGTGTCCTCTTTGGTTGTTGAAAGTCAGGTGGATTCAGATCATTTGCCTGTTGTTCACACCATAAACGCGCCAAATGCTGGTAGTGATGATCGCGCACTTAGTTACCAAACACGCACAAAACGCTTTGTTGAACGATTACTAGATAAGGAAGATTTTGTTCGTGGCATGAACAGTCCAGCTATTCTGTCAAATATAGCTGAGGCGTGTAAGTGTTTGAGACATGACGTAGACAAAGCTCTCAGTCAGTTTGTAGATTTTTTTAAAAAGAGGCTGGACAATATATGATGAAAAGAATATCAACAAACAAATCAAGCAAACACTGTCCTTGGTTTGACAAAGACTGCCGAAATGCTAAAATCAATGCAAGACGTAAACTTACAATATTTAGACAAACACATGACGACCAGGACAAGATAGAATACATAAAAGCCAAACAAGGATACGAAACGCTAAAAATGAATAAGAAAAGCGAACTGAAACAAAAGAAGGCATCTTCTCTGGATGTTAACAGAAATAATTCGTCTGCGTTCTGGAAAGAACTAAACGAGATCTCAGGCCAAAATAAACGTATCCTAACTGAAAATATTGATAGAGGAATGGTTTACACACTTCAAACTTATCAGAGGAAGGCAACTCACTGTTGAACTGTGTGATTTTGAATGATGAGGTTATCTAAAATCCGGGAAGGCATGTGGAACTGATGGTGTTTTAGCTGAGATATTAAAAGCTGCAGGACGAAAAACAATACATTTTCTTAGTCAAGTTTTCAATACTCTTTTTGATAAAAGACACTATTCCAAAGAATGGGCAAAGGCAATTATTTTACTCATTTTTAAGAAAGGCGATCCAAGTAAACTAGATAATTATCGGGCCGTTTCCCTACTCAGTGTTATTAGCAAATGTTACACCTCAACCCTGAATAACATGCTATATAAATGGCTGGAGAAATATGGAAAAATATCGGAATGTCCAACGTCACTCAGTTAAAGAAGGCTACTCACTGTTATTCAGGATTGAGATGTAATATTTGCTAATAACACTGAGTAGTTTATTTTGCTGTTTGCTGACGACGTTACACTTCTAGGTACGACTCCAAGGGGGCTGCAAAACCAAATTAAATGTTTCGAGGATTGCTGCAATGATCTTTGTCTGGAAGTCAATATCGACAAGACCAAGATAATCGTCTTTAGAAAAGGCAGCTATCTGTCCAGACATGAATCATGGCGGTACAAGGGCCAACCAGTTGAAGTTGTGAACGAATATTGTTAGCTTAAAACAGGGAACTAATCATTTGGTAGGTATAGCTAAAAAAGCAGTCATTTTTCTATATAAGGCTTTTACTAATCTCAGACAATTATCTCAAGGAATGTTTTTCAGAATTTTTGATTAAAAAATACAATCAATCCTTCTTTACTCCTCGGAGATTTGGGGTCTGTCAAGACTTGACAGCATCGAACGAGTGCATCTTAGCGTATGCAAACATTTTCTGGGAGTGCCAACAAAATCCCAAATTAGTTTATGGGGAATTAGGTACACATCCGTTAATCGTAGATTCGACCATGATAGCCATAAAGTATTGGTTTCGACTTCTTGAGATGCCCCAACACAGACTGCCTAAACAAGCTTATCAAATGCTGTTAACATTAGACAGAAATGGTAAAGATGGCTAGGCCTCGGAAATCCGGAAAGTTCTCTGTATGAGTGGGTTTTATTTTATATGGCTTCAGCAGGGAGTCGGTGATGTTTCCGCATTTTTATATGAATTAAAAGAAAAGTTGTTGGACATGTATAGACAGGAGTGGTCTGGATCTTTACACGGAAAAGCACGATACGAGTTATATTGTTTCATTCAAGAATGCTTTTGGAAAAGAGTTATACTTAAGAGGCATAGATATATTTTGCTTTAGAGTCGCCTTAACACAACTTAGGATTGGTGTTCTCCCTGTAAACAATAGCCTTCACAGACTCAGTACTAATAATGAAGAAAGACACAATATATTCTGTACAAACGTCATAGAGGATGAGCATCATTTCTTGTTCATATGTCCGCATTACAGCCATTGGAGAACAAATTTTTTTCCTGTTATGTGGTCACCATCGGTTACTGCTCTACTCACTCGGACAGATGTACAAACATGTCACAACGTGTCAAGATTTACTTTCCATGCATGAAGGGACGGAAAGCGAATGCATAATAGTTTTCCCTTTATAAATTATAGCATTAAAACTTTTTCCTAATGGATGTAAACAATTATCTATTTGCATTTATATGATTCTATGTTGATAATACGTAATTGCTTACTTGTTCTCTAAAATTTCATGCCATTGTTTTTTGTGTTGAGATGTTTAAACATTTCGCACAATTTTTTTCCCAATCTACCAGTATTACCGTTGTAATGATTATTGTTATCATTATCATTATTGCGTTGTACATAGGCCTGTGGCCCAAATGCGAATAAACGACTTTGAAATCTCTCTGTCTGTCTGCCTGTCTCTGTCTCTCTCTTTTCGACTTTCGCTTACTGTCTCTGTCTGTCTGTCTGTCTGTCTGTCTGTCTGTCTGTCTGTCTGTCTCTCTCTCTCTCTCTCTCTCTCTCTCTCTCTCTCTCTTCATTTTCTCTCCCCTTCACTCCTACATACCCTCTCCTCCCAACACAGCTCCATGTCATGACTCACTGTCAGAGCAACAGACGGAAACATACCGACTCTATCCAGCAGAATCCGATATTTGTGTGATGATGATTATCCACCCCATTCAGATTTCCCTCCAACACAGGCACACAATAACCAACGTTGACTAATGACAGCTCATCTCACACGAGAACGAATGACGATGGCTGCGTCCTGATGATGACCGTCGAAAGACCTGCTTCATACTGCTCGCTGTTCGACCGGTGAGCGCTCATTCCCCTGCCAGACACGAGTCGATGTTTGTATTGCTCAAGAAAACTTGCAACCGTGCTTGTGCTTATTGTTGATCATGTTGCCGCTGCTGCTGCTGCTGTTGTTGTTGTTATGTTGTTGTTGCTGCTGTTGTTGTTGTTCTTGATTCCATTCTATTGTTCTTCTGTCTGTTCTTGTTTTCCTTCCACTTCGTCTTGTTTTCCTTTCTGTTTTCTGTTTTTCTTTTCTTTCTTCTCTCTGTTCTTCTATTTTTTCTTCTCGCTGTCGCTCTTTCTCTCTTTCCTCTTCTTCCTCATTCTCCTCCCCGTCCTTCTCCTCCTCCTCTTTATTTTTTCTTCTTCCTCTTCTTCCTCATCTTCTTCTTGTTCTTGTTCTTCTACTTCTTCTTCTTTCATTATTTAAACTTATTCTGTTCATGGTGCAAAAGTTCATGTGGACCAGGGATTGCAAAGCTGTTATTGTGCTTTAGCAGACTGATCATGAAATTAACGGCATTTCCTTGATGTGGTTTCCATTTCATGAGGACGTAACATGTTTCACAGTAATTGTATTTATTGGTATTATTCAGTTATCCACCATCCTCCCCCATCCTCATTGTCCCCCTGTGACTGGGCACAAAGCCTAACATAGTGCTCTCTCTCTCTCTCTCTCTCTCTCTCTCTCTCTCTCTCTCTCTCTCTCCACACACACACACACACACACACAGCCTAACTCATTAAACCATTCGCTCTCTCTCTCTCTCTCTCTCTCTCTCTCCCTCCCTCTGACCGTTGGACTGCTTTTTGGTGATTTGCTTATCTACCTTCAATTCATGCTAATACTTTGTTACACAGCCTTTGCCTCCAGTTCATATTATACTTTGTTTTATGAAGTCTGTATTTTGTTCAAAGGTAATGGCTACAACACCAACATTGCTGGAATCGAAGTGACTCAAGTATTTATATATGGATCTTTTTTGTCACTTAAAGCTAGGTCAGAAAGAACGCACTGTCCAATTTGAGAGAGCTTCCCTGCCCAGTGCCTCTTATCCCTGCCTCTGCTGCATGCCTCTGCTCCATGCCTCTTCTCCCTGCCTCTTCTACCTGTCTCTTCTGTATGCCTCTTTCCCCTGAATCTTCTTCCTGATTCTTTTCCGTGCCTTTTCTCCGCGCCTCTTCTTCATGCCTCTTT
>CM065719.1:43031450-43046450 GCA_033310375.1 Conus canariensis
CTCCCTGCCTCTTCTGTCTCCCTCTTCTCTTCTCCCCTTGTCTCTTCTCTTGTCCCCACTTCTTCTCCTTACTTCTTCTCTTGTCCCCGCCTCTTCTCCTTACCTCTTCTCCCTGTCTCTTCTCCCCGTCTCTTGGTCCTGCCTCTCTTCTCTGCCTCTTCTTTCCTCACTGCCTCTTTTCCGTGCCTGTGCTCCCTGTCTCTGCTATCTGCCACTTTTCCCTGACTCTTCCCCATCCCTCTTCTGCCAGCCTTATCTCCCTGCCTCTTCTGGCCGACTTTTCCCTGCCTCTTCTCCATGCCTCGTTCTCTGCCTCTTCTCCCTGCCTCTGCTCCCTGCATCTACTCCATGCCTCTTCTCCCTGCCTCTTCTCCCTGCCTCTGCTCCCTGCATCTGCTCCATGCCTCTTCTCCCTGCCTCTTCTCCCTGCATCTTCTCTACGACTCTTGTCTTCTCCATGCCTCTACTCCCTGCCTCTTTTCTCCCTGCCTCTTGTCCCTGCCTCTTCTCCACGACTCTTGTCTTCTCCCTGCCTCTTCACCCTGCCTCTTCTCCCTGCCACTTCTCTTCTCCCTGTCTCTTCTCTCCTCCCTCCCTTATCTCCCTGCCTCTAGACAATGCTCTGTCAACGTCTTTATGAATCATATCTTCAGCAGCTTTCAACTTCACTAGAACATTTGATGAATTCATCAGATACGTACTCTAATCTGTCGACCATCATCTGGGTTCCAGCAATATTAAACGATAAACTGACTATTTTGTATATTACAAGCATAACTGGTTTGTGGCTGATTATTCTGCATTTCAATATGCAGCACAAAAGGCAAGTGATCAGAATCAGATCTTTCCATCACACGGAGAGTAATCCTTTTATACATCCATTCAAAAAGTGTGCAGATGCTAAAAAGTAGGCATTTACACTGCTCCCTAAATCAGAAATGTATGTGAAACGACCTTAAGGTCGCCATTACATACTCCTTTGTATAATTGTCAATCTTAATGCATCGCACATGCTAAGTAACTGCTTTCAATGCAAATTTATTACCATGTCTTTAGAACGTCTTTCAAGTGTACTGGTAACCTCCTTGACATAATGTATAATTCACGTTCGCATACACTCTCCGGAGAAATGTCACCACAAACCAGTAATTTAATGTCATGAAAGGACAACAAGTTATTAACAACACAATCTAGTAATTCAAGACCATTATGAAAACCACACATGCAGTAGAAAGGTGCAATTTTCGGAGGGGGGGGGGGGGGGGGATATACACACATACAAGTAAGACATTCTTACTAAAACCTAAAAAGTCTTTATCTCAGTACTCAATGATATTAATGTGTCATTGAGTACTGACAGTTACAGTCTACGTGGTACATTCACGGACGAAGACTTTACCGTACCATACAAACCAACCCTCCTGAACACCGACCCTGTTTTTTATAGCCTTACCGCCGATTTTACAAATAATGTATGTTCGGAAAAAACAATTGATTCAAACGATTGAACAAAAGTTTCTACCAAACAGACAAAATCAAAGGAAGAAATATATTGGATGAAATCTCTGTCGTGTAGCTTTCGAAATAATCCACAAATATTTCAGTGGAGAAATGACACGATATTTACAAGTTTATGTACATTTTGACCAGCATGACGTATCTTAATGGCTACCAGACTAAACAAGTTAAAGAAGGCTACTCACTGTGTGCGTAGCTTTCGTCGGCAATCCGGCCGACTTCTTCAGCGCAACTCATGGATTGAGAACTGGATTCAGTGCTCACCGCCTTATCTTGTTTTTGTCACTGGACAAAAGAGTATCCTTCTGAAGATCACAAACATCTTCAGTTTTACGTTTATTCGCTGTAGGTACCAAAGGTATGCACTAATCATCGTTCTTGGGTCGTGTCCATGTTCATCATACCGTCGTCACCACCATATCCGGAAGTTTAATTTTCTGTTGCACAATTACTATCACGATTCACACTGTCATCGACGCTAACAATCCCGTTCAAAAGTGCAAAGTCATCGCCACCGTTAGTTTGATCTGCACTGACACATTCAATACTGTTGTTTATTTCATCAGCGTGTATACAATCATTACTGCAGTCTCCCATCCCTATCACACACTTCTCAAAAACACTCCGTTTAGATTAACACACAGCAATGTTCATAGTAAATAATATGATATCACTGGTTACAATGGAAAACATGTCATACAAAACGTTTCAGTAAAAAGATCAAATCCATCTTTTCCTCATTTAACACGTCAGCAGATCGTGTGTCGTTAGAACTGAACACATCTCCGTCCATGCCGATGTGAGTGACAACCTGCACGTGATTTTTGTCGTTTACCTGCATCAAATCAGAATCGTTCACGCCCCAGTTAAAGTGACAGCACGCGAATTCGGATTATGCACACCGTGCGGTGGCAGCTTTTCTTTTGTCTTCCTCTGACTTTGATAAAGGGGCTTTTTACAATGACAGGGCCGGCCCAACTCCTATCTCAATTCAATCAGATCGTCACTGACGTCCAGAACGAACGTTTTACTATTAGTCACAAGATGTTCACACGCTTTCTTGCCTTGAATCTCACCTACAAGTTCCATTCTGTCAGTAATCGTATCTTGCACCAACTTTTCACAGTCCCGGCAAGCCTCATTTTCTCCACGGGGAAAGCCATGTATTATAATTTTTTTTCTTTTTGACCGGCCTTCTAAATCATCAACTTTCCTGTCCAAGGCTTCCATCTGTCAACCGGTCATTTTCCTGTTTTAAGTAGAACATATCCTGCTTTAAACCAGTCATTTCATTCTGCAGATTCATAAACATTTGCTTCACAGACTTACAGTCTTCATTTACATGTTAAGGTGGTCAGCATGGCCACAACATCCCTCAAAGTGAGATCTGACGGAAGCGTAGAGGCAGTATTAGCAGAACCCGGTCCATGTCCACTGCCTCTGCGGGTACTTCCGGCGAGTTTGCCGCTTCCTGTCTTTCTTAGCAAGCCAGGTCCTAGGTTCATCTCCACATCGCCACATGATGGTATAGTGTGGCGATGTGTGACAGAGAGAGAGAGAGAGAGAGAGAGAGAGAGAGAGAGAGAGACAGAGAGAGAGAGAGAGAGAGAGAGAGAGAGAGAGAGAGAGACGATAACGATAACGATATTTTATTAAAAAAAAAGGCCAAAGCCCCATTTGAAGGGGATATATATGCAAAGCTAAATGAGAACTTTTCACGCACTTTGGTGTACTAAATCAGTATAAACATATGCCTTGTTTATATGAGTTACAATATCATCATATTATAGTGCTCCGCCGTTTAAACGACTTATACAGATATATAGAAAAATGTTTCATAACACTTTCATTTCTCGACGACAAAAGTAAGAGTAAACTAAATAATGATGGTCTGCTGTAATACTTGGCAGGGATATATTTTGCTCTCAGATCATTTAGTGCTGGGCAACACAAAACAAAGTGGACTTCATCCTCTACACCGGATCCATACATAGGGCACAGCAAAGACCTGTTATCTTTTTTTCATACCTCTGACTATGCACTGTTATGTCAGAGACACCTAATCTAAACGTTGTTAAAGCGCATTTTATAAATATGTTCATATCTGTTCCAATGTATGGTTCCGCTACATAATTCATCTTAAATTGTCTGTACATAGAGAATCTGTCACTACTTTGGATATGACAATCCCAATCTTGCCACCTACAGTCTATCATGCGTTGCTTAAAACAGGCCAAAAAACTTGGGACGCAACCCACACCTTGATTTAGCCATACAAATGAAAAACCATAACTACATAAACAATTTCGAATATTTGTTGCCCACGTAACTTTACCTCTAGCATCTAAGTCATACAGCGTTTTGTATGCTTGTGCAGGTAGTCTGTCACCATGCATCTGTATCAGTTTGAGCCAATATTTAATGCTTTTGAAGTATGAATTGATGTAAATTGGAAATCTTCCAAGTTCACCATAGTCCAAATCATTCGGGGTACGTCTGTCCACACATAAAAATCGTTTCATGGCAAAACGGTGCAATTTTTCAATTTCATGACCTGTTTCAAACGCCCAAATCTCAGCTCCAACTGGACTATTGGCTGAAATTGTGCATCAAACAACTTGAAAAATAACTCAGCTGAACTGTTTTCGAACTTGTACAAAACATATAACACACTTATAATGGCGCGTTTGCCTCTGCTCACAAGGTCTTGACATGTAAAAGTACAGCTGAGCTTCGTGGAAAAATAAATACCCAAGTACTTATATGCGTTTACAACTGATATTTTTGATGTACCATAAACCCATCTCTCACATGCAGCCAAATAGCCACCTTTACGGAAAACTAAAACATTTGTTTTGTCGATATTTACCTTAAGCTCAAGTCTCTGTACAGCAGAGTGTAAACTATTCAGCTGAGTTTGTAAACCTATAACAGTTTCAGATAACAACACAATATCGTCGGCAAACAGCAAAATGAATAACTGAATCAAATTAAAAGTAACACCATGCCTACCCTTTTCAATAATTTCGAGAGCTAATTCATTCATAAACAACGAAAACAAAACAGGACTACAAACATCCCCTTGTTTAACCCCTTGCGTACACATAATAAAATCACTGAACCTATCCCCACTCTTTATTTTGACTTTCACGTTTTCATACATACTTCTCACACAACTATAAAGTTTACCCTTTATGCCATTTTTTTAATATTAGAATTGGCCATAACAGTTTCCTTGAAATCGAATCAAATGCTTTTTCGAAATCAACAAAAGTAACATATAATTTTTCTGTTATTAGCAAACTGTTTCTGAACCGCCGCCAGCAAAGTAAACATATGGTCTATTGTGCTATAATCCTTTTTGAAGCCAGCTTGAAATTCTCCTGTAATATTGCTTAGTTCTACCCACTCTGCTAATCTTTTATTAATTACAGAACCGTACAGTTTACTGGCTATATTACATAATGAGATGCCCCTGTAATTGTTTGGATCATTTACATCTCCCTTTTTGTACAAAGGAAGAATGATCGACTCAGTCCAGCTTTCAGGATAGATCCCCTTGTCAAACAAAACATTAAATAATTTTACGAGAAAATGCATAGCATTGTCCCCTAAATGTTGAAAAAAAACTCACCTACAAGTCCATCAGGTCCTGCAGCTTTGCCAGTTTTTAACTTTTTTTTTTATTGCAGATAATACCTCGTGTTTTGCGATGGACCGATCTAAATAATTGGTATACTCGTCATTTTCAGATAACTGACCGGCATAAACAATAGAATTAACGGTGATATCTTTTTCCAAAATATTCTTAAAGTGATCATGCTATTCATGTATTGTGATATTATTCTGATTCTGCGTACTCTTTTTTTAATACAAATTTAACATTTTCCCAAAATTCCTGCTGTTTGTTGATAGAATTAAGAACTTTTTGAAACAATGAATCGTTATATGACTTTTTCTTTCTATCTAATAAATTCTTGTATTCTCTTCTGCGTACGCAGTATCCATGACGGTCGGTAATATCTAATGTTCTGTTACATGTTCTCAATAACTTTCTTACATTTTGCTTTTACATTCTGAGTCAAACCATTTATTCTGTTATACAACCGACGGAAATTTTCTGTTTCGTAGAATCTGCAGCACACTTTACAGCAACATTAAATAATTCGAGTGCTACATTCGCATTCACATCTAACATGTCTGACGCATTCAACAATTGCTCATGGACATCATCTGAATTAATTGCAATACAAAAATCAGTTGCATGCTCATTTTTCCACACAAATTTTTCCACATATTCTCTCTTATTTGGATATCCATGTTCACATATGCCTTTTACATTCATTTTGAATTCTAACGGCATGTGATCAGATTCGATCTGTTCACTCACACAAAATGCACAGGAAGTATTCACAATGTCAAAAAGATCGCATGATGCAACAAAGTGTGCCAGAGTCACAAATATATGTACACAACCCCTCTTTATCCCCATTACATACACCGTTGAATAGGAATAACCCCAAAGCTACACACATATTCAACAAACATTTACCATACATATTTATACCCTTATCTTTTGAGCATCGTTTGATTTTGACTTGATGAAATTTATCAAACCATGAAAACTGTGCAAATTCATCAGTAATATCCACAGAAACATCAGCTGTTCTTCCACTGAAATCACCACACATCAAAACTGACATATCATCATGTAACTAAGCGCTTCAATCAAACTATCTTCAATCTTCCTGTCCTGAGTATCTCACCCACCTGTTACATCTTTACACCCCATCTCGAGCTTTACGTTCCTCATGTGACACTCGTATCTACAGTATCCCCACTGTTCGCACTAAAACCTTTGGTCAACGTTCCTTTGCCTATCAAGCTCCAACTACCTGGAATCAATTGCCTCGCTCTCTCAGATACTCACCCTCACTGCCCACATTCAAGCGCCTTCTCAAAACTCATCTGTTTCCTAGGTAACTTCGTCTTCCCTGTGACCCGACGTTTGCAATGTGTGATGCGAGTGTCTGCTTTGTGTGCGTTCGTGTCTGTGTGAGTGTGTGTTTGCGTGTATGCATGCTTGTGAGTTTGTGTCCTTGCTTTGGATTTTGATGCCTTTTTCTCATGTATGATTGTTATATATTGTGTGATTTGATGTCTGTTGTGATATTGTAAACGCCTAGGGCATTCTCAATTGATTAGGCGTCATAAATGTTCATAATAATAATAATAATAATAATCTGACTAATTCCATTATCAATATTAGAAAAAGCATAGTATGGTGATCCTTCTGGAGGAACATAGCAACACACATACAAAACATTATTTGGCAAATGGAACAACTTTTTATTGATGATAAACATCAAAACATCAAAATTTGAATCGAGTTTCTTCACGTATGTCAAAAGTTTATTTCTAATCAAACATGTTACATCACCTGATCTTCTGCCACGTTCTGTAAATTTAAGAGCAGGTTTAATGAAGACAGTGTGTTCAGGAAAAACTGTAGACTGAAATTCTTCAAAAAAGTTTCCACTAAGCAAACAAAATCAGAAGACGACACATAGTTGATAAAATGGTGGTCGGAAATCTTAGAAATAAACCGCTAACGTTCCAGTGTAAGAATGAATATTTTCTGCGATTGACAGACATGTTCGAAAAGCCATTATCTTGACTGCGTGCACTTGGGACCCCACTGCACAAACACATGTTTTTACTACAATGTTTACATACAAACATATTATTCATGGGTGCGCTTGCACTGGCAACGGCAGCGCAGTCTGGTGACGACCGGCCTGACATACGGGTAGGCGAACACACAGTGTCAGCTTTTCCGACTACACTTTCACGTGCTGAACCGCGTTCAGCTAACTCCGTCCCCACAGCCGGTGTTAACCTTACACTTTCTGCCCTCGAATTTTTACCTAGCTTGTTGGGGTGGCACACTACACTGTGTCCAGAACTAATGTGAGGCCGGCCGTGTCCCTATGGCGTTTCAATTATGTTGTCATTATCACCAAGAATAAACCTCTTGCCATCAATGACCGTAAATCATTGTGGCTCTTTTCTGTTACTTCCTGGCTTCCTTCAGATGAGGGGAAAGTTTCCTTCTGATTTCCCTAACCCGTTGTGAAAAGTCTTCGTCAGTGAATATGTTCGTTCCTTTTAATTTCCGTTTTGCCTTCAGTAACTTTACCTTGTCTTTGTAAAAAGTACGTCTGGCTATAATGGGTGAATTTTCCTTTGAATTTATACGATGGACCCTGTCGAAAGAAGAATTATCTGTAAGTTCTAATGTGTCCGTGATCATATCCTTCAACAAACCCTCATAGTTTTCTGCTGTCTCATTTCTGTGCCTTACGATGCCATGAACGATGATGTTATTACGTTTGGACCGATCTTCCAAATCATCAATTTTCAATTCCAAACAGTTTAGCCTTTCTTTCAACTCTCTGTTGGATTCGGTCAGTACATTGTTTACTTGCCTGAGGTCACTGACTTCTTCTCTAAGAGTCTCAACTTCTTCTTTTAAGGCAGAGAACGTGTCCTTAATTACCCACATATCTTGTTTCATTTCACTGAAACTGTCTCTCAGAGAAGTCAACATCGTCGTCAAATCAGTCATTGTTGGTTGCTGTCCACTCACACTTTGCTGTCTGTCCCCATGGTCAGTAGAACACCCTGCGTCCAGGCTCACTCCGCTGGATCCACTGGCACTCGTGAGACGGATCTGCTTGCCGGAGATCTGCTTCGGAGGACCTGGGTTCGGTTCTACATCATCACATTGCATCAGGAGGTTGCTGAAGAAAATCACCGTGAGGGTCAGTCCTACCACAACACCGTCCGTACGGCTTCTCGGCGTCAATGTCGGGAATCGTTGTTCAGTCTTCCTCCTAGCCCGATCAAACATGAAGGAGACGAAAGTGGCAACAAAGCTACCACATCTTGCTCTAAACACATGTGGTTCAGCTGGCATGGCATCTGAAGTTTACACTGGCCAATTTACAGTATCGGGAGTATACACTGTCAGGTGAAACTGGCGAGAAACTTGAGACAATGTGCAGCCACGACTTACTCCGTCTAGTGCGTAGATTGTGTGTGTGTGTGTCGAGAGAGAGAGAGAGAGAGAGAGAGAGAGAGAGAGAGAGAGAGAGAGAGAGAGAATACGAATACGAATACGAATACGAATACGAATTATTCAGTACAGGCTACAGCCCCTAACTGAAGGGGGTAATACTTATGGTAAGGAAATCAAAAGTATGACAGAAATTGCTTTGGCAGTACTCTGAATATTATAACAAATTTAATTCTTTCTTGCATAAGACGAATTAACAATGAAACAAATTATAACTGTAAACACGTTAAGATGTTGCTGTACGTAATCTTTACAAAGCTTCATATATAAACGTTGCATGTTCTAGAAGTGCGGCTTCATTTCTAGACGACAATAACGTATTTTGAAATTTACATGGATTATAAAAACATTTAGGTTTAATCAGTTTCTCTCTAAGATCCTGAAGAACGGGACAACAGAACAAGAAATGAATTTCATCCTCTTTAGCTCTACTAAACAATCGACATAACACTTCTCGTTCAAGTTCAAGTCTATATCTAAAATGATGGCCAGCAATATCAGAAATACCAAATCTAAACTTAGTCAAAGCACTTTTTACACACCTCTTCATACCAATTCAAAAATACGGTTCAACCATGCACGTAGACTTAAATGTCGATATTTAGCAAGTCTATCACTGGTGCATGTCCTGCCACCTACAATTTATAACTCTTTGCCTAAAGGATTTTACGAAACTTTTTACATTGCACGCCTTGATTATCCAAACAAAAATAAACCTATATGAATTTAAGCACTGACAAATATTTGTAACTCACGTCTTCTTGCCACTTCTGTACAATACTTTTATAAGCTTTCAAAGAGCCTACTTTCATCCATTTGCATTGATTTCAGCCAGTATTCAATACATTTTATGTAAGAGTTTACATAGATCGGAAATCTTCCTGGTTCACCATATACAAAATCATTTGGAGTTCTGGTGTCAACATTCAGAAAGCGTCTGATGGCAACTAAATGTACATTTTCAGTTTCAGTACCACTCTCAATCACCCAGATTTCTGCACCACACTGAACTATTGGTTGTACCTGGGAGTCAAATAATTTTGTTAAAAGACTAAATGAACTGCATTTTAATTTGTAAAGCACATGGAGGATTACCATAACTGCTTTCCTGCCTTATTCATTATGTCTTAGCACGTTAAACTAAAACTAAGTCGCTTTGAAAAGTAAACTGCAAGGTATTTAGATGCATTAGCTACGCCATAGTCTCATTTCCATACGTCCACCTCTCAGTACGTGCCAAATACCCCCTTTTGCGAAAAACAATAATGTTGGGTTTCGTCATGTTGACTTTTAAGTTCTGGTTTTCTCACAGCCGAATGCAAGCTGTTCAATTGTGTCTGTAAGCCAGTCACTGTTTCAGAAATAAAAGAATATCATCCACAAAAAGTAATATAAGCTGCTCAATCGAACTAAAGGTAACACCATGCCGACCATTTTGAATGATCTCCAAGGTAAGCTCAATAATTAACAAGGAAAAAAAAACAGGACTACACATATCCCCTTGTTTAACCCCACGGGTACAACTTACAAAATCAGATAATTCAGCCCCCAATCTAACTCTTGTTTTCACATCTTCATACATACTTTTTACACATCAAAACAACTTACCTTTAATTCCATTTTTTTTTTATAGAACAGGCCACAACAACTTTCTAGAAATAGAGTTAAAAGATTTTTTCGAAGTCGACAAATGCGACATACAATTTTCGATTATTTGCGATGTTCAATTATTTGCGAACTGCTTTTGAACTGAGGCTAGCAGAGTAAGCATATGATCAATAGTAGAATCTCCTGTCTTAAAACCAGCTTGGTGTTCACCAGTTCAATCATTCATATGTACCCATTCCTGTAATCTTTTATTGAAAATGAAACAATACACTTTACTGCCTACGTTACACCAAAATACCCCTGATAATTATTTACCTTGTTTGTTTCGCCTTTCTTAAATGATGTAGAATGATGGATTCCTTCCATTTTTCTGGATAAATACCAGAGTCAAACAATGATCAAATAGCTGTACTAAAAAAAAAAAAAAAAAAAAAAAAAAAACTAACTGAAAGCTCCCCAGATTTTTTGAAGAACTTTGCAATAAGTCATCAGGACCAGGTGTTTTGCAATTTTTGTCTTTTTATGGCTTATCGCACCTCATCCTTTGATATAGGTCTATCAAAAATGTATTTGCCGGCATCATTTTTATCTTCATCCTTCCTTTCCTCTGTAGACATATGCTCATCAACCTTTTCTAATACGTTCTTGAAGTGTTGAAACCATTTATCGATCGAAATTTGGTTTTGAAGTTGAGATTTCCATTTCGTTAACTTGTGCATGTTGTTCCAAAACGTTTGCTGACAAGCAGCTGAGTTTAAAAATGTACTTAATAATCTGTGGTTGTGTTCTTTCTTTTCATTTTCATACACATTTTTATTGTCACTTCTTGCTATGCAGAATGATGTTCTGTCATTTCTATCCAATGTTTTCATCCAAGTTTTCAGTAATTTGCAAACATAACGTTTCTTCAGTTTACATTCATTGTCAAACCAATCTTTGTTTATATTTCAGCTTACAGATATTATCTTTTTCATCGTGTAGACCTGCTCTTTAACAATATCAATGAATCTGCTTATAGCTTCATTGAGATTTGAGATGAGATCTTCTGCAGGAGCAAACTGATCCTTAACCTCTCGTGAATTCATGAAATTAAAAAGCGTTCGTCATGTTCTTATTTCCAGCCATATTTAGCAATGCAATCATTTTAATCTACCTTAAATTCGTATTAAGTCATTTATTTCGTTTTTCAATGCATAGTGCAAGGGGCGAATGATGACGGACGCCAAATAATAATCTATGACACTGCTTCCTTGATCAGAAACATACATAAAGCAGCCTTCAACGTCACCACAGCATAGTCCATTGAGAGTGTACATACATAAAACAGCATAAATTCAATATTGTTTTACCATAATGTATTTAGTGTCTTGTCCTCAGAACATCTTTCATCCTTATAATCTTTTTCAACGTTCATGTGGAGCTCATTTTCTGTCATAAGTTCAGGGATGATTTCTGGCGTTCTAGCATTCAGATCTCCACATAACAATACATCAGTGTCACCTGATAATGACAACTTCTCGACAATACTCTCTTCAAGCATATCAGTTCCGTTGCTAAATTCACTTATTCGATAATATAGGGTGTCATGTGTACCATATTAAGTGCACAAGTTTGATAAATGTCCCCCCCCCCCCCCCTTTTTTTTTTAAAATTCATCATTAAAAGCTACTTTAGACTCTAGCTCAAAGGAATGGTCAGTAAACCTTGAGATAACACTAGTAAGTGTCCCTAAAGTTAAAGTCCAAAATGTAGGCTTCGGTAAATCTACGTGAAAAGTGTATAGATCTGCTTCCACTCACACTCCCTGAGAGGGTCAGTGATTCAGTTAACAAGTTAGCTTGCATGGCAGGTTTTAGCAGTATCTAGTTGGGAGTATAGTGCAAATAAAGCATGATTTTTGCTTGACTGCAGGCAAAGCATGATTTTGGCTTGATTACAAGAAAAGCATGATTTTTGTTTGTGATAGGATAACATTGCTCACTTGGCTGTTGTAGGACTTGCTGGCTAAGATAGTAGTCAGTGTCAGCGGAGGTATTTGAGAGAGAGAGAGAGAGAGAGAGAGAGAGAGAGAGAGAGAGAGAGACAGAGAGAGAGAGAGAGAGAGAGAGACTGGCATCAACTGTGGTATAATTTTATAGGGACTGTGTTTCAGAGGTGCAATATGGGAGGTATCCTCACCTTTGTAGAAAAAAGTTTAATTGTAAATCAAGGCATTGAATTGCCAGTGTAGGCAGCATAAACATGGAAAGGAAAAGGTAAGCATAAAAAATTACATAGGTTTCCTGATGATTTTGGAAGCACAAAAAAAGTGAGCAGAAAGAAATATTACCTGAAACTTGAAAATTATTATCAACAAACGTTTTGTTTTCTTCTGTTGCAGGGATTTTTCTCCTTCAATATGGTGACAAACCTCAAAGTCCCCTAAGTGACAAAAATAAAAAGAATGAATTAGTGTCAGACAGTGGAAGTATAAAAATTGAAGAGAATGAACGAAACAAGTAGTGACTGACTGAGGTGTCAGTTCGGTTGGGATGATTTGAGGGTGGAAGACTACTTACTTGTGGCCTTGAAGGTTATTTGGAAAGAGTGTGGCCTGGTGGCCAACTTGAAAAAAGATGTTTTGTGTGGCCTTGTTAGCCTTAGCTGATAAAATCATTTGAAGGCCTTGTTGTCCAAGCCTGTGGGGCTTGTTACATTGATTAGTGTGTGCTAAGTACTTTTTTATGAAATGTTGATGTGAGGGAGAAGTCGGCGAACGAAATTTCTGAAGAAGTTATTGAAAACGTTATCATAAATACTTGTACGAGAAGTTAAAATATAAGAACTCCAAAAGGAAACTGCTAGTAGGAAGGACGGTTGAATGCGGGAAACCGTGCAAGACTGCACGTGAAAGCTGGATTAAAAAAAAGTATATTTGTGTGACAGTTGAATTCTCTCTCTTGTGTCACTGTCACTCCAAGGGTAACTCACCCCCTTGTCATAGGGCATATTCTGGAGGAACATAAGCGCATACAAACAACATATCTTTCGAAAAACAAAAAAAGTCTTTGTCAAGCATGAAAAACAAACAGAAATCATTATCACATTCTATGTGCCGCATATAAGTTACCAGAGATTGTTTAACAAGACACATTAGCCTCCTGAATGATCTCCCTTGCCCTGAAAGTTTAACCACAAGTTTTACAAACAACTTTTGATCATTAAAAATATTCAGATCAGATTTCTGTACAAAGGTTTCAACCATACAAACAAAATCAAATGAAGAAACAAATCCTACAAAATCATCATGATCCAACTTTGGAATAAACCACAGATATTCCAATGAAGAAATGGAAATTTATTAGTTGCTGTTTCAAAAACTTCATCCCGACAGGAGAGATAATTTCCCAACCCGCTTATCTCCCTGTAACCGTCCACTCCTTTCAATTCATTCCTGCTGTCATTTATACCTTCACTACAGTCCGTCTCTCTCCTTCCAATCATGATTTTCCTTCCCCTGTGCACTGCACTCTGTCACACAGTTCACCTCACTATACAGTTTTAGATTACACGCCATTTATCCGGCGCGGGCTAGATAGGTAACATATCCAACCAGTATTGCACATTCACGTGCGATTTCCATTTCCTCACACCGTACGGGTTTCGATAGGGACGTGTCTACGTACTAAACTCGAGTTCCACGTGTATGCGTTTCACAACAGCACAACTCAGGTTTCAGGGAAGGTAACATTTCGGTTGCCTTTTGAAAACCTTTCGTTAGCCTCGTGTGTATGCTTTATTTCACTAAGTTGTAAATAGTTGTGTACAGCACTTTAAAAGACACCACCTGTCCACAGGCGAAAGCCTGTCGACCGGGCAGCACGTATCGCCTGTCAGCGTACTCGTCACTGAGAACGAGATTATTTTGAGATTGCGGCCCAACTTCAGGCATAATCTAACTTTAAAAAGCTACTTTCTGGTTATAAAGCAATAACTGTAAATCACCAATGTTTTTCGGAAGTATTTTTGATTAAGTTGATGCTATAATCTTGTTTTAAAAGTGCGCATTGCGTGTGTTTGAGAAATCGCGCCCACCGTTGACACAGATTTCCAAGCAGCCCTGCAACACATTTCTACTATGAACAGCTTGCGCCAACTTTTCCACGTCGCGCGGCGGGAAGTGGAGGACGAGTACAAACAATCAACACATGTGGAATTCCATGTTTTCTGGTAGCACACAACAGAAAGAGACAGTCGCAGTATTACCTTATTTCGGCAAATTATTTCTGTTGATCGAAAGGCGAAACATTTATGGACACACAAGGTGTAAAATGTTATTGATTTAATGTAAAATGCGAAACAGATAAATGAATTTTCGACAAATATGTCTTCTTTGGATGCAAACAAACAACAACAAAACAAAGAAAAATATCCTTACATTGTAGTCAGTATCATAATGACATTGCCTCAGAAAAGTACTGGCAATAGAGAGCACAAGATATAAAATCTAAAAAGGTAAGTTTGAAAATCTGTGGTTGTAAAGTTAGTTATCTACAAACACCGATGTATGTATGTGTGCTTGAGCGTGTGTGTGTGTGTGTTTGTGCGTGCGTGCGTGCGTGCGTGCGTGCGTGCGTGTGTGTGTGTGTGTGTGTGTGTGTGTGTGTGTGTGTGTGTGTGTATGGTCCAGACGGCATGGTACTGGGGGAAGTCACTGGCACAGTATCAGGCAGGAAGCAATTCAACGGAGATAGGGT
>CM065719.1:43051450-43056450 GCA_033310375.1 Conus canariensis
TGTTGAGAATCCTCTACGAAAGTTTCGACTAGAATACAAATTCAAGTTTTACCAGAAACGACAAAAATCCTTATCATTTACTTAGGATACAAGACAGTTCACCTGCCAGTCCACAACCATGTACTGAGATGCAGCCTCTGATCAAAGTTGCACGTTGGGGAGACATATCGCACCCTCAACAAACGCTTTGTGGAGCACCTCAGAGCCATCCAGTTATCTCATTCAACACCAGTGGGGATTCTTTTCAACGCTGATTGCCACAACCAAACCCATTTCTCCGTCACTGCTGTTTGACAAAACCACTCCTCAGCTCCAGAAAGAAATTTCATGGAGTCCAGGATCACCTCTCACCTTGGTACCACAATCCCTGTTGAACTGAACTCCCACATCTGTCTTTTTTATAGTTTGAATCATTCTGGCTCTTTGCCCTCACTGTCCTTTCCCCCGACCTCTCCTCTTTCCCTTTCTCTCTACACCCCCTTCCCCAATTTTCCCATCCCGCTATCTTTACATTTACACCCCCTGTACATATATAATATATTTAGAACATAACATGTAAAGTATAACATACACACCCCAAACACCTCAACCATCCAGGTATGCATACTCATAGACACATGCACATGTGGACAATCCATATGCACCCATTTTTATGGGAGTTTCTATCCAAGCCCCCATCCCCCCATACATCCCTCACTTCCGTTTTTTTTTTTGCCTCATACACACCCTCAAGCGCCCCCTTCTAAGCATAAGACTCTTCCTCTGCCACTCTCTCCCTTTCTTTTTCTCTATTTCTAGTTCTGTTTGTCTTTTCCCTCTATCTGCCTCTCCTTTTCCTTTTCCCCATTACACACCTACCCACGCACCCCCCCCCCCCCCCACACACACACACACGCTCGCACGCACGCACGCACACACACACACACACACACACACACACACACACACACACACACACACACACACACACACACACACACACACACACCTCTTTAAACACGTATTCGTCCGTTTACGTATATGTTTTCATTCGTCATTGCCTATACGTATTTATTTGTCTCTCATTTAATGTCATCAGTCCTGAAGACGGTCTATGGCCAAAACGTTGAATATTTTTGTTCTTTTTTTTCTGTCTTCAGGTCTTCTGAGCATCCTCAAAGATAGTTTGTATATTTGGCAAATATCTTCAGACTTTTCCACATCAATATCATTTCTTTGGGAACATAAAAGGCTTGCACACACACACACACACACACACACACACACACACACACACCACACACACACACACACACTTACATCATCATAACCAGATTTTTTCACCAGAGACGACACTTAAATGATTGTTATACTCATGATTTAACAAGACCCCCTTCTTCATTATTTACATACCCCCCCCCCCCTCCCCCATGCCCGTACCGGACCCCTTACACACTCAGTATTTACAATGTCAACTGCTTCACAGCTTATGTGCTGATCATACTCCCAGTCGCCTGTCGTTTTGCAGAACAACCACGTCCGGGACGCTGCAATGTCACAGGTGTGGACTTGGGCTGACCACCCCCGTATTCGACCACCCTAAGAGTTTTTCCCTCACGAAGAAAATATTTTTTCCACTTGATAAAAAGATGGTCAAAAAACTATATAGTAGCTCTTCTGCCCTAATTGGCTTTCCACGTTGGCGACAGTTTTTTTCTCCTCACATCCCTAACACGTAGAGAGAATCATTTACTTGTAAACACATCCCCACCCTTCAGTTGGTGCTTAGCTTTCAGTGTGTTTTTTTTGTATTTGAAGAAGGTGCCACATGCTATGAAAGGTGAATTTGGTTTGCTGTTCAAACGGTGCACCCTATCGATGTGAAAATCGACAGTCAGCTCCAGCTGATGCACGACGACATCGTGGGCGACGCACTCGCACTCTGCGTTTTGCTCGGTTTACGCTTGAGACGGTGGAAGACTAAATTATTACGCTTGGAGCGTCCCTCGAGGGCATCCACTTTCCTTTCCGCATCCTGGATCCTCTTCCTTCTGGATCCTCTTCTGGCAGCCTACTTTAACACCGTCTTTCCTTACCTTAAGCTTTAACGCTGAAAACTGTCACAAAACACCCACATATCACGCGGAAATCCAACTATTTTATAGGTAAGGCACATCAAAAAGGTAACCGCAGAAGTTGTAATAAAATACGGCCTGAATCCTGAATAGTTAACAGTTCAAACGGAGCTAATTAACTCGTCTGCGTCACGTCTGAGCACTTCTCATGCACTGAGAGAGAGAGAGAGAGAGAGAGAGAGAGAGAGAGAGAGAGCGAACTGACATGTACATTAACACCCCCTCCTCCGCCCCCCCCCCCCCCCCCATACACACACACAGGTACATTAACACAACCATAAACACACTCACACGAACAGGCAGACGGACAAACACAAACGCACACACACACACACACACACACACACACACACAGAATATACTGGTGTGTACACCCATCCACACACACACACGCGCGCGCGCGCGCGCCACACACACACACACACACACACACGCACACACACAGCACACACACACACACACACACACACACACAGAGACTGAGGGTGGGGATGGAGGTGACGGTAACAACAAAGCAAGCATGCATGCACACCCGCGCTCAGTAATAGTAAACTCAGACCGCAGCGACCCCGGCGCACGAGAAGGCCCAATCCATGTCCACAAAGCATGCGCAGAGGTGACGCAAGCTGCACGCGCAGATATCGAGCAGACGACAAACAGCTCGCCGGAGTGGCAGCAGACGACAAGGACCACTAGCGAGGAAAGATGGGGCAAGTCGCAGGCTTGTCGTCTTGCTCACCGTGCCAGAGCTGCCGAGCTGGTCTGTAGACCAGGGGTGGGGGGGTGGGGGCTACAAGGAATGGAAATCAAGCGCAACAAGTGAGCGTCCACGAATCTTTGGATACGTTGTTTCAGTAGTACGCGCTGTGTCAGTTCGAGTCGGCTGTGCTAACGCAAAAATGTGACAATCTACGAAGTCAGGTAAGCTACGTTGAACCAGAGGGATAAACATGTTGCGATTGGATACTGCACTTTACCTGGACAAGCATACGTTTGTCGGTGAATGCGGGTCGGTAGGTCTGAACCGAAGTAGGTCTGAACCGAAGTAGGTCTGAACTGAGTGAAAAATTATACCTTGTGTGCGGTTTAGCTCCAAGATACCTGTGAAAACAAAGAATATTCAACGGAAAAGTGACCAGTGCAAATCATATAAACTGATTTTCAGCTTAGATTTGTACATACGTTTCATCTCATTTGCTGGCGTATGTTGATACCAAACGAAGAAAGAAAATTTGATGATACAACGATTATGAATAACAAGACATAACCACTGTAAGTTTTCAGTTTATGTTTCTGCATTTCAGTCTCATCAGGTGTATGTGTCTGTATAATGATGGGAAAACGAAGAAAGAATAATCGACAACAAACAGCAACAGCAATAAAACAACGATGATAACGGCACCGACAATTACGCTTTCTTCTTGTGAGGAGACAGACAATGCACACGGATGTTGCCGAGTTATCAGAGCCAACAAACAGAACTATTTTGCACCGTATTGATTAAGAGTTGCAGTTCTAAACATCCAGCTGCTGCTGCGTATTATCTACAGTAGCGCTTGCTGTAGCCTACAGCAGCAATGTTCTGTAACTGGGCGAAACACGCCGAAGATGGAGATATTATCTTGATACAAAACACGTCAAGACAATGCTTGACATTATCCGTGCAGTTTGATCGGTCGTTCGTGAGTGTAACATTTGGTCTTGTCTAGCTCTTCGAACATCCAGAAGGAAATAATATTCCATGATTGTTTTGGAAACTTGTCAAAATGGCAAGTCATTTTGATACATCAGCCCAAAATTCGTACTTTTCCCTCGCTTGCTGCAGTTTTCTTCAACGATGCTAGAATTTGTTGTCGTCTAGTGGGGTTGCTGATAGTGGTATTGCGGTTGACAGTGTGGTACTGGAACCTGTCTGACATCAGTTGTTGCTGTGTGAAGGTGTGGGGTGGTGTAGTCTGTCGCCATGATGAAACATCCAGACAAGGCGCATGCCATGCTCCTGGAAAACCTGAGGATTATTTCGGAGTATCGGAGACGGTCGCTGGCCGAAAACTACAGGTAAGTGCGACCATACAAGCCAGACACAGTACGCCCATAACTAGCTCCACGTAACAAGATCATTAATACTATTGTGCTGTTTTTCATTGATTGCCCGTCACGATGAATTTTTGTCCCTGGAAGTTGGGTTTGTCGCCGCAGCGCAACGCCACTCAACATCTCTTCTGGTGTGAATGGTTTTAGTTTTCTGTCGCACTGATAACGTACATACGGAACATTCTTGTTTCCGAGGGATTTTTTTCTCTGCACGCAAGATGTAGTTTGTCGTCTGACCTGAAAGATTAGCATCAAGACCAACTTGAGATGTAGAAAACAGTTGAAAACAGGAGAGAGGAGATGCTCATATCCTGTTTCATCCTGGGTTTGAACCCTGAACCTTTGCCTCCCTGATTCTAATTATCAGGAGTTATCATTAACGTTTAGCAGACATTCCTGTTATCATACAAAAGATGACCGTATTGTCTTGCATAAAAAAGTCAACTGATAATAGAAGTAAACTCAAAATCATCAAATCATAAATAAACAAGCAAATAGATAAGCAAACAACACACAAGCAAAATTCGAAGGAAAAAGAAGCTGTTGTTTTGAACAAAAAGATGCCCTGGTAACAGTCATGTTGTTATGGCTGAATAAGACGTACTGGCGAGGTCATGATGATATTTGTGGAAACAAATGCAGCAACTTAAGCAAACTGTTTGGTTAACAACGGAAATACGACTGACGTGCTGCGAGAATCACGCCCAGTTCTCGAAATACTCAGACATTGATCACACTCTGTGATATAACCGTCTACACATGATCTTGCAGCTGTATGTCTTTGACACTATC
>CM065719.1:43061450-43086450 GCA_033310375.1 Conus canariensis
TATGTTCACAATGTTAACCAGTGAGAACCAACAGTCATGAATCATGTCTATCGCATCAGTCTACGAGAAACAACAAATGTGAATTATGTTTATCGCAACCAAGGGAAAAGGACAATATCGAGTCCTGTCACGACGTTACCTGGTGAAACACGACTATACAGGAACTTGTTCCCGATATAAAAAAAAGAGAAACCGTGATATTGAATCATATTTACGACGTCATCCAGTGAGAAACGACAACAACCATTCATGCTCATGACATCAGCCAACGAGGAAGAGAAGTCTGGAACTTCAATAGTCATTTCATACCAGACGTAGTTGTCAATGTTCAGCATAAAAAATATTTACATGCACTGATCAAACTAAAACTAAAGTCTATTGCTCATCCCCATGCTATGGTGTAGCATTGCCATCAAATATGGATTTAAAGCGACAGTGTACAAAACAAATTTGAGTTTAACTGCTTCCAATGAAATGTGTAAGATTTTCATTGAATGGAAAGATTCATTTACATTAAGAATACGAAACATGACGTATGCATATTAAAATGAAAACGAAGGTGTTACCAACAGACAGACAGACAGACCCCCCCCCCCCCCCCCCCACACACACACACGCGCGCGCGCGCGCGCGCACTCGCTACATGTTTTTGAGTTGGTTTCGCATGGGAAACACGCTTTTTGGTCGTGTCTTAGCTCCCTTGTTAAATGTTTCGAATGTTTCTGTCCAGCTGAACGCCACACAAGTTTAAAAGGAAAAGATGTGCGATCGATTCTCATCTGTAAAAAGGTCTATTGCAACAGAAGATGTCTATCAGGTTTGTGCTGGATTTGCCGGGAGAAACTGTCAGACTGTGACTGAGCAACCGAGAGAGAGAGAGAGAGAGAGAGAGAGAGAGAGAGAGAGAGAGAGAGGTGTGTGTGTGTGTGTGTGTGTGTGTGTGTGTGTGTGTGTGTGTGTGTGTGTGTGTGTGCCATCTCTAATGTCTGTGTTTGGAGCTCTCTCTCTCTCTCTCTCTCTCTCTCTCTCTCTCTCTTACATACTCTTTTGCTCTGTCTTCTTGGTAGAAAAGAACAGGTAAAAACACATCAATTCTAGCAAGACATTAGCAACCAAATAACGTCTCTGCATCAAGCCATATCTTTAACCGCTAGAGATCATGACTGGGAAATCAGTTCGATTTCTGATTCTGTCCGTTTATCTTTTTCTCTTTTTTTTTCCTTTCTAGTTCAACTCTTGAACGTCGAATGTCAAGCAGCACACAGCATACGTTCGATTACTGCTCTATTGTGTGACATATACCTTGGAAAGTGTGTATTGTGTGCTTTCTTTATGAGGTATGTCTCCTTTCTGACGTGGCGAATAAACTTACTTGTACAAGAAAGCACGGATGCAGCTGACTTCCTTCCATATTTCATAACGTGAACATTGTAAAGCTGATTTCAAATACATGTTTTTGTACTTTGACCCGACAAACATACTGTGTTTATCCTTTTTATGAGTACGCACAGTACATGCATATGATCGGTATCTGGTTTTTAGAAAAAGACTAGCCTTTGTTTTCTCTCTGTCTCTCAGTCTCTCATTCTGTCTCTCTGTCTGTCTGTCTCTTTCTCTCTGTGTCTGCCTGTCTCTCTGTCTCTGTCTCTCTTTCTCTCAGTTTCTTTTTAACATTTCAATACATTGTCATTGTTTTCTTTTCATTGTAGTCAGCAAATGGATTTTCCTATTCATGAATAATTTCGTTACAAAGAGAAAGATTTGTCACATTGTTGTTGAATTGTTACAACTCCATCCCTTGTCAAAAGACATTGCATGGTGATGACAATGAAATGTCAGTCTCTCTCCCCTCTCTCTCTCTCTCTCTCTCTCTCTCTCTCTCTCTCTTCCCCTTCACAACCACACGCATGCATGGACAGACAGACAGATAGACAGACATACACACAGAGTGAAGAGAGAGAGAGAGAAAGCAAGAGAGAGAGAGAGAGAGAGAGAGAGAGAAAGAAAGAAAGAAAGGAGAGAGACAGACAGACAGACACACAGATTGACAGACAGACTGCCACATGGACAGACACACAGACAGACTGAAAGAGGGGGAGCAAGAGAGGGAAACAAGGGGAGACATGGTGAGAAAGAAGGTGACGATAAACAGACGGAACAGTTAATGCATAAAATAACAATAATAATAATAATGAATACTTATATAGCGCCTATTCTCGGCTAGAGACCAAGCTCTAAGCGCTTTACAATCCACACTCGTTTACACAACAGGATGCCTACCTGGGTAGTGCCGACTGAAGAGCTGCCAGCTGGCTCAAATGAGGAGGAAGGGGAAGTAAGAGGCAATTTATCCATTGTAAAACAGAAAAAGAGACGGAGAATGAGAGAGTCGCACGGGCAGTCCGACATATCGGCAGACGGAGAGGGGAGATACTCAAAGGTAAACCGTAAACAGTGCAGTTGCTTGATCAGAACTGTGAGAATGAAGAATATGATAAGGATGATAGAAAAATGACAGTTATAAGATGATTGCGAGAATGAATTAGAAACGACGATTGTGGGACGAATGAAAGAGACAATGGTGATAAGGATTAGATGATCGACTGCTTAATTGTGACAATGTCGAGGGAAAAAAATCGCGTTTGCCATAATGAACAGGGACTGAAGATTGTGATAATGACCGGGACTGAAGAATGTAAGAATGAATATACAAAAAAGGAAAAAAAGTGGCATTGAAAATGCTTGCTCTGAGAATGAAAGAATGAAGAAAGAACGAACATTCAGTTCATGTTCATTTTCTCTAAAAGAAATGTGATATGGGCACATGCAACACACTAAAAATCATTTACCTGTACATAACATAAAGTAACAAAATTATGCAAAGAAAGAAAGACACGTTTTGTTTACAATACCATTGTCAAACTCCGGGATGTGTTCATGCTGGTTTGCAAAATTATGACCGTAAGAGAGGAAAGATCACTGTTGTGTTACACTTAACATCTCTCTCTCTCTCTCTCTCTCTCTCTCTCTCTCTCTCTCTCTCTCTCTCTCGTCTCACAGTGGGATAACTAATTTCGATTTGTTGTCACGACTGAAATAATTATGGTAATTGTGAAGAAAGAAAAGACTGATATAATGAAAGAGAAATACAGATTATGGGACCGAATGATAAATCATGATTTTGAACATCACGTTCATTTGAGAATTTGAAGAAATGACGACCATTAGAGTGGCTGAGTAATCGCAACTCTGAGACTAAATGAAAAATGACGATGGTGAAAGTGCACGCCTCAATATTTGTCTGTGTTCATTGTCACAAGTGAAGACAACCAAATTTATGTATTCGAGGCTCATATGATTTATTGGTACATTACTATCATGCGTTTATCCCAAGCGTACATATTAAGCTCCTTCGTTTAACGGTCAACGATGCCAGAACTGCTGCTTTGGCCAATGAGTGCGGCGCTGTTTAAGTGGGCGAGAAGGTCGCTGCTGCTTTTGTTACGCGGCCGTGTTTCTGTTTTGTCTTTCTCTTTTTTTGTTGTTGCTGTCGAGGGCTATATTCAGCGAACGAGGCTTGGCTGTTGTCGGCCTCTTTCCCAGTCGATAAGTGTAGCTCGACTCGCAGAGGGACGACGGCAGCTGTCTGTGTAAGCAGTATATGTAATCGATCTCCGATAAGAAAGATCACCGCGAGCTTTCTTCGACTTTCTTTCATCTGCCGATTCTGGCATAGGTGATTAAGATGCGGGGAGGAGAAGAGAGGAGTAAAAGCGACGAAGTCAGTATGACAGTATTGATGGTGTTGATACTTTTTTCCGTCAGTTCTAAGACGCGAGAGATTTTGCGTGCTTGACGCGACAGTGGTTACGATTCCCGTCTTTGTGCCTGTTTTTCTGCCTCCCAAATGGTCTCCCAATTGTAAAGAAAGTGACTTATGATATAAATAAAAGGAAAAACTCTGCGCACATGCATGCAAAATGAAGATGAATGAAGGAGGAATGATAGACAAGAGTCGGTGATCACTTTCGCTGCGCACGTATTTCTCAGCACTCGTTCTCATCAGTGAAAGAAAATAGCTGTAATACAGACGCAGGGGTCTCTTAGTGCAGAAATTTACCCCAGGGACATATAGTTAGATCCTGAAGCCTTTTCCAGTGCTCCCTCGGCCAATGAGCGCGGCGCGAAGTAAGTGGGCGAGAAGGTCGCATCTCTTCTTTTGGCGCGTCTACCGTCTCCCACCTCCTGCACGTTTTTCATCTATTTCAGCTGGTTTCCTTTTTGTTTCCTTGTCGTAAGTAAGAACACGCCAAAGCTGCCCACCCAATTTGAGGGAAACTGGAAAGATGGAATGTGGCGCCAAAGAGATTCGTTAATCTAAGGGCACGTGAATACTGTGAAGTACTGTTTACGAATTTATAACTAAAATATAAAGTAGTAGGGGGCCTATGTTCTTATAGAATTACAGGCTTTCACGTCCCGTACGATTGGGGGTAGATAACGTTCTAAATTGAAAATCAAAAACACGAACAAAAAGGAAGCGGGTATGAACGCATGAAGGAAATTAATCAAAAGGTGTGATACGTGCTGATTTTACAAAAATAAGGATGTCGTCACAGACGATGAATTCGGTCGAAGAATGAAACGGATGATTTAGTGTACGCTACAACGTACATAATTGTGAAGAATGCTTTCCCTTCACATACAGCAATCGGCAAAGACGTCATATCTAGTTTTAACAGACGGGAAATACTGTTTCTTGCAGTTCGTTATTATCAGTTGTCAGCATGGCAGGAGTGAAACGCAGAGAAACGGACGCAAGTTTAGCCTACAGCAAAAGAGGCAAAAACAACCAAAACAAGAGAGAACATTTGGTCGAGTTTGGGGTTTGGCAGCTCGACTCGGTGACGGACAACGGCAGCTGTCTGTGTAAGCGGTGTATGTAATCGATCTCCGATCAACAAGATCAAAGCCGGCTGTTTTAGACTGCCTTCAATCTGCCAGTATTGATAGAGGCGGTGAAGATGTGAGGAGGAAGAGGGAGGGGGTGTAATTAAGGGCTAGATGGAAATACATGATTAGACAGAGGCAGCACTTTTATCTACTCCTTGGGAAACGCGGGACCAACTCGGTCGCACTATTGCACAGTAGTCAGTAAAGATGGCACTGTGTGTGTGTGTGTGTGTGTGTGTGTGTGTGTGTGTGTGTGTAAAGTCAGTAAAGATGGAACTCTGTGTGTGTGTGTGTGTGTGTGTGTGTGTGTGTGTGTGTGTAAAGTCAGTAAAGATGGAACTCTGTGTGTGTGTGTGTGTGTGTGTGTGTGTGTGTGTGTGTGTGTGTGTGTGTGCGTGCGTGCGCGCGCGCGTATACACGCACCCGCATGCAAATGTGTGTTTACTTTTACATCTTTTTTGAGACTTGGCTCCCCTTTGCCTGCACCGGTGATCTTGCAGAACTTTCACTGGCGAATCTGAGTGAGCTCCAAGCATTGACTGGACATGGTGTCAACATACAAGTCAATGTTCAACAAATGTGTATGATATATTCTCATTGTCATGCTGAATGTGACCCGGAGAGTATTGTTTGTACATAATTTATGTCTGACGTTTGTAACGTCTGAAAAAGACATATTTGTCGAAAATTTACTTGTCCATTTCGTATTTTGTAATCAAGTTACTTTGAACCTTCTTGTGTGTGTGTGTGTGTGTGTGTGTGTGTGTGTGTGTGTGTGTGTGTGTGTTGGCTTGTTTTAATTAAGTCTGCGATCAGTTTCTGTAATGAGTTTTATGCAGTCAGCGTTTGTCTCCTTACGTCTCAGACATGTGACCTGAGCACGCTGGAAAAGCCTGAACTTTTCAAAGGGTCCAGGAGCTGGCGTCGGACCCCAAACTTCAGAGGCAATGGATTCGAGGGGTAAGGGGGTAAAGCCCCCTGAAACTGAAGCTTTTGTCCCAGACTTGCACATCACTGTGAGATTGATGACATGCTCAGGCCATCCTGCATTCCAGCAATTGTTGATGCCAGCAGTCTTGTGAAAGTTTCTTGCCAAGTCTTCGAAACGATCGAGTCCATAGATCGTTTGACCAAACAAGATGTAGTGTGCTTGCTGAAGGCTTAATAAACTATACTGGACTGAAATAATGGATTGGATTTTGAATTTGAAACCTGAGGGTTTAGCTATGACATATCACCCCAAATTTTCCCAACAGATGGATGCAGATCTAAAGAACTGCCCTAAAGACTTTTAAACAGCTAAAACCTGAAACGCCTCATGTCTGATGTCTGTTTGTCTATGTGTCTATTGCTCTTACACAAATCTACAGTTTCCGTCTTATCTTCTAGTAATTACTAATTTGACATGACTCATAAGTATACTGATTAAATCAAAAGCAAATAAGTTTTGTGCTAGGAAATTGCATTGGTCGCATTTTGAGTACGGCCATATGATGAAGCGAAGCGATGTCGGTATACAAAGCGACCCATACAGATTTAAAACACCGTGCTCACTTCAGCCAAAATAACTCTGTCGGAAGACCAAAGATATAAAGGTCCCCCGTTCAATCCCGAATTCAAACATATCTTTGCCAATTTTCCTTCAAGAGATTCAAAGCGAGGTTAAGGCAAAGGTGTGAAGGGGTAGGCTCGGGGAACGGGACGGGAGTGCAAATGGAATAGAGGAAAGGGAAGGGGAAGAGGGAACGAGAAGGGAAGGGAGTGGAGAGCGTGAGGAAGGGGTACAGGTGCACGTGAGGTATTGGGACAAGGGGAATGGGAGGTGGGGGAAGGGGAGGGCGAGGAAAGGAGGTCGAGTGGGAGGGGGAGAGGGAAGGTGAGGAGGGAAACAGAGGAGAAGAAGAAGGGTGAAAAGGGACAGGGTGGGGTGAAGGTGGAGGGGGTGGGGGAGACAGAGACATTAAATGAAATCGAATGAAATGAAATTTATTTAGGACAGGCCACGGCCCCTTCTGAAGGGGGACTAGTCTCAAAACAAAGCATGGTGAGTGTAACAACAACAATAACAAAACACAAAAATGCATGAAGTACAATCTGTTATACCAGCGCATGAAGTACAATCTACTGACTCAGATATTAACTGTATATTCTAAGATAGCAATATTCATATGGCATTGGCGTATTCATATACTTATTAGCTAAACACAACAGCCCGCTTCTTAAAAGCTCTATACAAGTATAATCACAAATTCCTCACAATGATTTCATTTTCATTCGTCATTCGTAGAATGACACAAAACTGACGTGGGTTTGCATAGTATTTAAATGGAATATATTCGTGCCGTACGTCACCGAGAGCGCGGCAGATTAACAAAAAGTGTACTTCATCATCGTTTGCCTTTTGACAGAGCGGGCATGTCAGTCTGCTGTCAGGAACTACATTATACCGTTGACGATGCACTGCTATGTCTGATACACCAAATCTGAACTTCGTCATATATCTTTTAATATGTTTGTCAGTATCAAGTGAAAGATACATTTTGCAATTATTAGATGATTTAAAAGTTCTGAACCATGAAAACCTGTCACTTTCCAGAATATGTTCATGCCAGTTTTGCCATCTGTTATCAATGAGTCTCTGACGAAATACCTGCAAAAACTGTTTCACATTTTCCACGCTCTGGTTCAACCGTACAAATCCAAAGCCATTTAAAAATAGGATCTTAGGAACACTTGATGCCCATGTGGTCTTACCATGTGAATCCAACCAAAATAGCAACCTGTTATCAGTCATCCTTAATACCTTTAGCCAGAATCAAACACATTGCACTCGTGAATTTATATGAATAGGATAACGTCTGGTATCTCTGTAACCGTGGCCTTTTGGGTTTTAAATTTCTTTAGTTCAGTGAACTTGAACTCTTAATAACCCTCCCTTTTCTTGGTTACAATTTTAGGTGAGGTGCGTGATTGTTAAGTATCTTTGTTTCTAACTGCTCAAACGCGATTTCTAATATAACAGACTGGAGTCCACAAATAGAGTAGAAACAAAGCAAAGCGTTTATTTGAATAAATGGGGACTAACTAAGCCAAAATGAAAACAAAAGAAACAAACTCTTCCCAGATCAGCCCCAAATACTTCCTTTCCAACAGTATGGCCTTTCCATACACAACCACATGGAAATGTAAAAAAAAGACAGCTCAGAGATCCAAAGAACTTTAAGACTTTTACAAAATTTAGCGTTTCAAAGTTTACAAAGAATTTAAAGTGATTTTAGAAGTTTTTAATCTTTAAGAGCCTTTAGGAGTTAAATAAGCACCAGTACTGGCAGCCAGAAAACACAAAACCAAGGGTCTCGAGCCAAAAGGAAAAATCGTCTGAAACAACAACACAAAACATACTGATTTTTGCTTTCTGATCTCTCCACATTAATTTCTTCAATTAAATCAATGGCTACACATAATCCTGAAAAGACAACCATGGCTGAAAAGAAAAGTTAAACTACAAACCATAACATCTTAAACATATTAAAAATACACTTGCAAAATCAACGAACACATGTTACAAGAGAACTGAAAACAATGTGTAATAAATATGCCAATAAACTGACTTTCCCCTGTCCTCTGCTTTTACAGTAGGGGAAACCAGTCGCATGTCACCCATGCCACATAGAAATTTTCCCTTTGTCTCTGACCACATGTTTCACAACCCTGCCATTTTGCCAAACAGCATGGTCATAAATCTCTTTGACATCCCATGTTATCTTTTGCATGTACAATATTTTTCCCATGAGGAAATTTAAACAAAGTATACACTGAATGCTACTGAGCATTTCCTGCTCAATAATTACTACCAACACTATGTCGCATCTCCACGTCACAGTGTACCCAACATTTTGATACGAGGTGTGTTTCCCACAACACCTCATATCACCCCGTTTTGGTCGCTTCTGCACCCTTCCAATGTTAATTTCCCAATGGTCATAAATTTCCAAACATATATCTCACTTCTCCATTTTTCCCTCCGTTATTTACCAGCACGTTTACATTGTTTTTCCACAAGATTTATACAAAACAATGAATACAAATCCCATCACATCTTTGAGAGCAACCTACTCTAATTCAGATCAATTACACATGGAAAACATTAGCACAGATCTTACCAATACAATACACATAAAAAATCTCACATTCTGAATAAACCATAATTCAGAACATCAAACAAAAATCCATTCAAAAACATTTACATTCTACTATAAACTATTTCATACAAGTGTTCACAGGTGAAAAGTAGGTTGCATGAAGGCTCGCCACGTTACTAGTCACAAAGACCGATCAGTCTTTGTTCAGTCTGCCTAAAACCATGTGGTCAAGCACGTGGCCAAAACCATGTGAAAATTTCATTACTTTTCCAACTCTTTTCTTCCTTGGGAAAACTTTTAGGGCTAATTATTTAGTCACTTATTTCATTTATTTAGTTATTTCTATACCATAATGTAACCTGCAATATAAAACAAGAGTATAAAATTCAATTTCAAACAAGACATTCACCCACCTCTGCTGGTAGTGGCAGAGAGCAGCCTCAAAACCGTCTCAGCTTGTCCTGGTTCAGCAGCTGGAGTTCTAAGTAAAAAGTTGGCTAGCATGTGGTTCTTTTTTTTTTTTTTTTTATACAGGAGAGACACATGGTCACTCAAACAGGAAGTCACATGGGCGCCTACACAGGAAATCATCATTTGTTTGTTCTAATTGGATATTACTTAAAAACATTCCTTTCTATTTAAATGAGTAATCCTTAATAACTAATAAACATTTACTAGAATGTTATAATAATAGAATTCCCTAACAAAAATACAATTTAGATTTTTTGTTTGTTTGTTTGCTTGTTTATTTTCTGCGGGACTATTCTTTACACTTCCTGCTTAGTAAAAATTGCCACCACAACTATACACACAGCATCTGTGCGGTTTTCTACTCTCTTTTTTGTTTACACTAATGTTTTGCAGAACCAACCTGGCTGTAATCTACCACGGAAATTCCTTATTTTGTGTGTGTGTGTCAGTGTGTGTGTGTGTGTGTGTGTGGTGGGGGGGGGGGGGGGGGGGGGTTACATCTCCATAACCTAAATCTTTAGCTGTTTTTATATGATTCCTACGAACTTTTTAAGAGCATACAAACGAACCTTTTAAATATGAACAGTGGCCGCATCCAGTCCCCACAATTCAGCACCATAGAGAGCAATGGGTTGCACCTGAGTGTCAAATTCTTTTAACAGTAATTTAAGCGATGTATTATTAAAATTGTGTAATCGTTGCGGAATAAATTACAGTGCATTTTTCTGATTCGGTGAGTGATACTCGTTGCGCGCGTGCAGACACGAAGCGGTCGCTCTCTGCACGGATCGAATTTGCGTTTGAAGCGAGTTCTTAGTACGGGCTTTTTTCTCTCGTCAGTCACAGAGTTTCAACCGTTCCTTTGCTGTTCTGTTACTGGAAATTATGGCAACATTTTCTGCTGTAAATCCAGTCTTTTTGAAACAGAAAGACATCACGGACAACCTCGACAATCGCCTTCGGTACTGGAGGTATGTTTGGCTGCCGAAAGAGTGGAGGACAGGGTTCCATCCTTGGAGCCCAAAGCATCAAAGGTTTGTGGCGTATCTACCCTGCAACCAAGGGGGCCCATACGAACTCCTAGTGAAAGGACGGTTTTATGCGACACCTCACTCCAGATATCCAACACCAGCCCTTACATTCTTCGTGACACAGGTGAGGGAAAAAAAAAAACAACCACAAAAGTGTGGATAGACAACCTCCCTATTTCAGGTGGAGGCTGGGGGACGGTAATAAAAAGAAATCGTCGACCCTTTAAGAATCTTGTTAGCTTATTGTCTTTGGCTCGCTCCAGTTTTATCTGCGATCGCAGTTCACAGCCAGCTTGCATAAAGGCCAAAAGCAAAGTAAAGACAGACAGCAAACGAAAAGCTACAAATGATGTTACAACGCCTGTTAAGCGTGTTGACAGGAGCCGATCATCAACCAGCCAGTCTACCCTCCTGTCTTCTTCCTTGCGCTGAACTCTGAAGCGATCTGAAGCGATCAAAGTTAAGTGAATTTTCGTTATTTTATTCGTTTGTATCTCACCTGAAGAAGACCTAAGAGGTCGAAACGCGTTGTGTTTTGTCTTGTGACTCGTTTGTCCACGTTTCTCTGGGCGGTTCCCTAACATTTATTTCAGATTTTCTCCCAATTTCAGTTGCGGACTCTGAAATTGAACATGCCCTTATGCAAGCTGGCTGTGAACTGCGATCGCAGATAAAACTGGAGCGAGCCAAAGACAATAAGCTAACAAGATTCTTAAAGGGCCGACGATTTCTTTTTATTACCGCCCCCCAGCCTCCACTTGAAAAAATCATGAAGATGAATTTTTTTTTTCAGCAAGGATTTATCACAGAGAACAAAAGTTTCTGCAAAAGACAGCGGTTTGTTCTCGCTGTTTTCAATCTGGTCATCATGTGTCAGGGTGCAAGAATGACAGTTTGCAGAGAATGTACACTGACTTGACTAAACGCGGTGACCAGTCATGTCAACTCTCCGACAGTTGCACTGACAAACAGAAAAATGACTAACCGACTCGGACCAAAAGCAAAGTAAAGACAGACAGCAAACGAAAAGCTACAAATGATGTTACAAAGCCTGTTAAGCGTGTTGACAGGAGCCGATCATCAACCAACCAGTCTGCCCTCCTGTCTTCTCTTGAACAGGGTCGTCGCCTACGGTCAGACACCCCAAGCGTGGCATTTCCAGAGAGTGACACAGCCCGAGAGAGGGGACGGGGAGGGTGCCCAGACGGGAGGGGTCAGGATCCGTCAATCCTGTGCATTCTGACTCCAAGAGGGCGACGGTTGAACGGTTGCAGTAGTCGCAGTGTGTAACCCATCGACCTTCTGATGACGGATTGGCCATAGTCCAACGGACTGTGAGATTGAATACTACTTGGAATGTGTCAACGGTTAATGTTATGCTTTACATGTAAATTTGTTTTTTATGGATAAAATTACAGGTGACATCCATGAAAACAAAAGGGTTACGAAGGAAATTGAAAAAAAAATATGATGGACAATATGGTGTGTTATTCTTTGAATGTAAGAGGGTTACGGAACAAAATCAAAAGAAGATCGGTGTTTGATTTCTTAAAAAAAGGATAAGATTGACATCATTTGTTTACATGAATCACATTTAACAAAAAATGAAATCGAAACATGGAACAAACAATGGGGTGATAAAATCTTCTATAATGAAGGTACAACACGAAGTCGGGGGGAAGTGATCTTAATTTCAAGAAATTTTCATGAAGTAAATAAGGTCACCAAAAAAATGCTTATAGTTTCTGATGCACACCTTGAACGTAATATTGTATTAGCAAATGTGTACGTGCCCAATGAGCCAAATGATAAGCTTTCCTTTTTTCAAAACATGAATGACATTTTTGGTGAATTTAATGATGAAGAAAAATTTAGAAGAAATCCGACCGCCATTTTGGTTTTGCGCCGACTATGAGAAGATAAGTGGTTTCTCATTCTTCGTTTTCATTGTCATAAATGTCATTTGTCTTTGCCTGAAGAAGACCCAAGAGCTCGAAATGCATTGTGTTTTGTCCTGTACTTTAATTGTCTGTGTCCTTGGCGGTAACTACCCCCTCTTTTTCTTAATTTTGCTTCCTTTTCCGCGCTCAGTCACTCTGTTTTGAAACTTAATGAAGAAGATTTCATTATCCTTGGAGACGTGTTCTGAACAACGCACACGATATCATATCTGGTAGACCACATGATGTCAGAGTCTTAAATGAGACAATCGACGTTTAAGTTTAACAGATATATGGAGAAATCACTGCCCATTTAACAAAGACTACACCTGGTGTCGATATCAGCCATCTATAGCGCGCCGTTTAGGCTATGTCTTGCTTGCTTCCAAAAGTATTCTGAGTTCATGTATGTCATGCCAACATGTTCTTTCTCTCCATTTGGATCACAAGGCAATTGTACTAGATATCAAGGAAGGAAATTTTATCCGTGGTCCTGGTTATTGGCGTTTCAAAAATAGTTACTTGAGAAATGAAGAGTCTGTACAGAAAATGAATAATACGATAGACTCCTTCTGGTTAGAGAATGATTATGTTAACAGTGTAGAGAAATGCGAGTAGTGTTAATTAGAAATACGGAACTTGGGCACTGAATTTGGTAAACATTTGTCTTGTAAGAAGAAAAACAAACTTCTTCAACTACAGAGTCGCCTTCAGCAAACAGAGAGAAGAATAATAGATGACCTCCAAAATGAACAGCTTCAGACAGACCTCTTGACTGTAAAACAAAATCTAGAATTAATACACATTGAAAAAACGAGATGTGCACAGGTAAGGGCTAGATTTAAATGGACTGAAGAAACCAGCCGCCGTGGCGAAGTGGTTAGCGTCGCGGTCTCCCGGCTGGGAGGTCGTGGGTTCGAATCCCATCAGAAGTCATGTGGGTTTTTCTGCCCCGACCGGCTCCTACCCAGAGTTGAGTTTGCTGCGGACTCAGTTGGGAAGACTGGGACCACACAGTCGAGTTTCATCCACTTAATGGATGCGTTTCTGAGAGTGTTGCTCAAATTTCCTGACCAACACTGCACGTGCTTGTATCTCTCGGGCCTGGTTGACGCCGGGATATATTATGAAAGGAAGCGTAGAGTACAGCCCTGTCATGTAGTCTCAGACCGAAATGGAAATCCGTAGCATCATCTTAATCATCCTCATTCTCATTGATCAGCATAAAAAAAATCTCAAATTCTGTGGCCCTTCATGCCTGCTCTCATGGTGACCTCAATTTCGATGTCCTCTCCACGTCTGTGGCCTTGGTTTGGTTCCGTCGGGGTCACCGGTATCAGGAGTCCATGGGGGCTGTCGTTGGACGGACGTGGTGGCGCCCTCCGGAGGGAGAGCTCACTCACGCCGGCTCCGCGACTAAGCAATTATTGTCGTCAGTAGGGGGCTTAGTAGGTGGTGTCCTGCGTATGTTAGATCAGAACAGGCGCCACTGAACACCACCAAAGTGTGTGTGTGTGTGTGTGTGTGTGTGTGTGCTTACAAATATGCAAGTACATGTATATATTCTTAATTTTAACAAGAATGCATATAAATGCGTTACCATATGTTGTATCTGGGGATTGCATCAGAGACAATACTATATCACACACTACAAAAGATTTATTTCAAGCCTTGTGTAGAGAATCGTCTTGAAATGCAGGTAGGAATTGTTTTATAATTTGTCATCCGAACAAAACATAAAAGCTTGAAAGTTTGAGAGAGAGAGAGAGAGAGAGAGAGAGAGAGAGAGAGAGAGAGAGAGAGTGGAGTGTGTGTGTGTGTGTGTGTGTGTGTGTGTGTGTACGCGCTCACGCGCACCCACACAAGTATTTACGAGCAGTATTTAACAGCGCTCAGCGATATTCTGAATTGGAGTTAACAGGTACTCATAATTGTAGGCTATTACATATTGATGCTTGTCAAATGTGAAATGAACGAATGAATACGAACATAGCACGTGATTCCTTGATTATTTATCAAGCTTCTCACATACGTGCACATGCACGAGAAACAAAGACAGAGAGAGAGAGAGGGAGGGAGGGAGTGATGGAGATAGGGGGGAGAAAGAGTGAGAGAGAGAGAGAGAAGAGAGAGAGGGTGGAGGGAGGGAGTGATGGAGAGAGGGGGAGAAAGAGAGAGAGTGTGTGTGGCGTGCGTGGTGGTGTGTGTGTGTGTGTGTGTGTGTGTGTGTGTGTGTGTGAGGAGAGAGAGAGAGAGAGAGGATGGCGGGGGGTGGGGGTGGTGGTGGTGGTGGAGATAGTAACATAACATACCTCGCTTGGACAAACCATTGCAGAAGTTGATTGTCAATGTCCTCATGTTTCGCCTTCCTATACTTTTGCTGTAGCTGCGGGTCAGTTGTACTGCCCAAGAACTGATTTTTGTATTTGTCCCTTTGTTTTACAATGTTGCACAGAGTAGCAAAAGGAATCTGAAATTCATCAGCAATCAACGTTTTTTTTTCTTTCTCGGGTTCCTCTCCACAGCATCCAAAATTTCGATTTTTCGTTTCAGCGAAATTGCTTGTCTTTTGTGTTTGTCAGCCATCTTCACTTTACATTGTACAAAGCCTTGCCTTGCATTGGACATGCACTGGTGTGAAACACCTCTCGTAATCAAGCGCCTGCGTTTTGTCTAGCTTACATCCGGATATCCCATCTCTTAGGCGACATCAAAGGGCCCACCATCCTGTCCCGCCAATTCCTGCGACCTGCATCGTGGAATTGTTGGTTTTATATATATATATATATATATATATATATATATATATATATATATATATATTATATGTCTGTGTCGGCCCACCGAGAAAATCTTTCGACAGCCGAGACTTTCTTACATCCGAGGTAAAGTTTCGCCAGGGTCAGCTAAACCTGTTTCTTACAAGCGAGTTTTCTTACAACCGAGTTTCTTACATCCGAGATATTTTAAGTAATGTTAAAGAATCCTCTCAGCAGGGGAAAACCATTTGATTTCTTATAGCCGAGTTTTCTTAAAACCGAGTTTCTTATAACCGGATTCTACTGTAATACTTTAGGGGGAAAGGTAAACAACACTTTTGTTCAATAAGACATTGACTCAACTAGATTGCTTTTTTCCCGATCATATACAAGTATACATATTCTTTCTTCTATCTACTCACTCCATTCTTCTCATCCACCTGTAGGAAAAACCAACTTCATTAGCACAAACCCTAACTTCCATTTAACTATTAAAACATACCTTGGTACCTCTCAACCTATGCCTGGCACTCAAAATTGTTTGCTTGTCCCTGAAAAAAGTACAACCAATGATAGGTGAATCCCGTTTCCCGTTCAATCTGTGGAGCTTGTCAAACTGAATGTCCTTTGGCAGTTCTAGTTTGTTAGTTAATAAATCATGACCAAGGCCCTCACAATCCTGCCTAGTTTCCTGTTCTCTCCTGGGAATAACATTGTTTCTCTTTGAACGACATTCAAAATCGTCAGACTTTCGTTCAAGTTTTTATACTTTTCCATTCAGACTGTCATTGTATGCCTCCAGATTGTGTCATTTTCACGTCTGAGATCAGCGACCTCCTTTTTCATCATCATGTAGTCCAGCATACATCTTTCATTTCCCTCATGTCAGCTTTCATTTCATCAAACTTACAATTAAGGTCCTGAATGGAGGACAACTGTTACGGATGGAATGGGTCGTGTCTGAGGGTGTCTGACTGTCTGACTCTCACACAGAAATTATGGATGCATGCACGACTTTTCCAATTCACACACACACACCCACTCACCCGAACATTGACAGCCAGGCAACAGAACAACACTTTTTTTGTTTTATGCTGCCCGAGCCATCAGACAAACATATATAATAAATACAAGTTCATCAATGGGTCGCACGCCAACCATAAGGCATACACACAGAACTATATATATATATATATTACTACTTCAGGTACGCCAAACAGGGCGCACGACACGAAATATATCTATATATAATTCGCTATCTACTAGCGCTGCTGGTTCCAACGACGACGAAGACGATGACGACGATAAAAATGATGAAGAGGACGAAGGCGACGAAGACGATGAAGACGACGTCTACAGAGTCAAGTCCGACACAGGACTTCTAGAACTTCACAGAGCTGTGGCTCAAAATCACTACCACACTCACGGCGTCTCTGCCGACGACAAGGCGACAGTCTCACACAGGAGCTGTGGTTCACACACAAAACACAGAACGCAGCGACGGCCTAGCCAACAGGTCGCTGGTTCAAATCTCGGGAGCGGCGCTCTGGCTTGGCAGCAGCGGCGTCTCCGGCTCAACTGGCTCAGCGGGTAGTCGGTCACGGGCGCAGTGGCAGGTAGGGTAGTTGTCGGCACTCAGGCCGGCCTCTCAACACCGACACAATGTGGAGAACAAGGGGATAGAACACGGCTACGGCCCCAACCCTCAGAAAGTGGCAGCCAGTCCCCTTCAAACCAGGGTACACTTCTACCTGGGGAAAACTGATTAACTACCTTGATTATCATGGCTACTATTCATTATAATCACGACTACATTCATATTCATTAGCCACATCACATTCCACTAGAACTTGGGACAAACATCAGCATATTCTTTCTTCAACACTACAACATTCCCTTTTCCGGAATCATAACACTACAACATTCCCTTTTCCGGAATCATAACACTACAACATTCCCTTTTCCGGAATCATAACTCTACAACATTCCCTTTTCTGGAATCACAGCACTACACAGGAAAGGATTTCAATATAAACCTTTCAGAATCTATTTTTCCAAATTGGGGAAAGTATTCCCACCTAGACAACCATGAATACAATTCATTACACACAATTAATGATTACTTTTCATCAAACTATAAATGTCACGACAAAATGTTCATTTCTTTTTCTTGTAACACGACAAGAATGTTCATTTCATTTCATATAATCACCAGATTTTAGAAGGTATCTTTTTCCAAAAGATTCATGTACTTCAATATATGTAAGGGAAAGATTTCCACACACTCTTGTTTACCAACACACAACTATTCAATATTCATATCAAGAGTGAGTTAAATACTCACCCACATCAAAAATCAAAACCAGCATATATGAAGTCTCTGTCGCTCACTCTGGGAGCTTATTATCCATAGCATCAAAACTCTCCCTCTTCTCGCAAACCACATTGGAATAAACACCTTTTTTCATCATGAAGTTCATAACTAGTTTAGTCACAGAATAAACAAAATCTTCTTTTTTCCTGAAGACCACTTCCTTTAACACTCACTTCATCTATTCATGTTTTCCGAAATAATTTCGTTTTGCTACCCTATCAAGTCATAGGATAACAGAACACAACAAATACTTTTCTTTTCTAAACAAGACCTTCACAGTGCGCTGAGAAAGTTTCAGTCGCTCCTAAACGGGAATACGGCTTCGGTTAGCTAATAAATAAATATTGAATGATAAATACCTGACTGCCATCACAAACAGATAGGAGTCCCTCTTCGGCTTCTGGGTAGTTGCGTTGCCGGAATCACTGCAGAGACTGCCTAACGGTTTCAGCTCACCCGGCTTAAACAGTGCGCAGGTGAGCAGCAGTCAGGTAAACTTTTCAACCGGCTTCCGGACGACTACCTTTCGGTTAGCACGGTTGCACAAAAATTTGCGACTGGACGGGAAACGGTCCGTCACAACAACACATCACGAAGGCTGGGTTCTGTAGCCATCTGGGAGGGAGAGGAGTTGGATGCTGGTGAACCTCCCCGCTGGAGCCCTTCAGTCTGGTCTGCCTCAGACTGTCTGCTTTGTTGCTAGGAGCAGGACCGGCGTTCAGCTCAACATCACTACAGCGCTGAAGTAAAAGTCCGTAATACAATAGAGAGAGTATCAAACCTATGGTGACACCGTCTCGCCACGTACGAATCCTCTATGTCTAAAAGTTCAAGGCGGCCTTTTGTAAAATTTAGAAAGAGAGGGTGTTAGTTACCGCCAATGACATTGACAAACAAAGCACATGACAAGACACGATGCATTTCAACCTCTTGGGTCTTCTTCAGGCGAAAAAATAAATCACATTTAACATTTAAGACAGTACTTGGGTCTTCTTCAGGCGAAAAAATAAATCACATTTAACATTTAAGACAGTACAAACAAAGAACGAAAATGACTCATCTGTTGTTGTCCATGTGGTGGGGAGAATAGCCGCTAGACGGAAATGACAAGGGGGATTATGGGAGAGGAAAAGGAGGGGGGAGGGGGGGGGGTTGTGTGATACGATAGGGTTGTGTGTCTAGTTTAGTGGGGTGGTGTGATATCTTTGTGACGGTTGTGGTAATGGTGGATTGATAATAATGGTAAGGGGGGGGGGGGAGGCAAACTGGAAAAAAAAAATTATATATAGAAGGGGTAAATAAGTACATGAACAGAAGAAACTTAAAAAAAAAAAAAAAAAAAAAAAAGAAAGAAGAGAAAGTTTAGGTGAATAAAATAAATGATTTCGCTGGGTGATGAAAGAGGTGGTGGTAGTTATGCGTGGGTAGTTGTGAAAGGTGTGTGGGTAATGTTAATGAGGGAGGGAAGGGGATGGAAGATAAATGGGTGATAAGGTATGATTGGGAGGGGGGGGGGGGAGGGGGGTTGAGGAAAAAAAAAAAAAGGGAGGAGGGTAATGTGTGTGTGTGTGGGGGGGGGGGGGGGGGGGGGGGAGGAGGGAAGGGGGCAAGAGAAGGAGAGCTCATATCTCTTCATCCACTATGGGGTGGGGGGTGGGGGTGGGGGTGGGAGGTTGGGAGGTTCATATTAATAGTGTTGTTTAAAAAAGTAAACAATGCTGTGGGATGATGTTCATTGTAACAGGTGAAATAATGTGTTGGCATCAATATGCTGCTGTTTGTTGAGAGAAGATAGCAGTGATCAATGAAAAACAGGGTATCATGTGTTGCACACACACACACACACACACACACACACACACACACACACACACACCCCACACACACAACAACAACAAAAAAAGAAAAAAAAAAAGGGGGGGGGGGGAGAACCACATGTAAACAATGTTCTAGGTGAGTTAAGATCGTGTGATCATAATGAGACTAACTGTGGAAAGTTTTCACACACATATTCATACACACACACACACACACAACACACACACACACACACACACACACACACACACACAAAAGGAGGGGTAAAAATTATTATCATTAATCAGTCACTGATGGGTGATGATCATATGAGATCAACGGTAGTGTAGGAAGAGATTCTTCTCCGTTCCCTTAGGCAGGAATGGTGGAGGTACTGGCAAGGGCTTCTGTATGGTGAAGGCCCTCCAGTGGTCAATAAGGTTTTGTATTCATCAGTGTGTTGGCAGGCCAGGATTCTTCTTTTGGTGTTGTTGGGACTGTTCCACCGTCATTGGGGCTGCATGGATAAATTGCAGACCCGCCAGGGTGGAGCATTGCAGAGATGTTATGTCATAGTCTGGAGTGCCCGGTTCTCAGTATCACAATGATGGTCTTCTTCTTCGTTTACTTAGGTCGGAATCCTGGAGGTACTGACGGAGGCTGCTGTATGGTGAAGACCCTCCAGTGGTCAGTATGGTTTTGCACTCATTGGCGAGTTGGCAGGCCAGGTTTCCACTTTGGGCCAAGCTGGGAATGCTCCGCTGTCTCTGGGGCTGCACTGCATTGATGGTTTGAAAGACTCACAGGTGTGGAGTATAGTGGACCTGTGATGTTGAGGTCAGGGGAGCCTATCCTCAGTCCAACAATGTTCACTTGGTCTGATTTGGGCGTCCGGTAGTATGCATCCCTCTTGTTGAAGTCTGGGTGCTGCTCAAGTCATCTTCCTATTTGTCTCCTTGGAAATATTTTAGATTTATTCCAAGGAGACTACCTTTTACAGTTGGGGCTGCTGTCCTTCCTTTGTCAGTTGGTCAGCTTCTTCATTTCCATATAGTGCAGTGTGAAGGTATTCACTGGATGGGAGTATTTTCAGTGACTGATAATGGTAATAATTTTAAATCAGTAGTACGAAGGTGGTGACCATTGTTATACAAGTGGAAAAATGCAGTGGTGATGGTGCAATGGTGCAAGGTGGGGGGGAGGGGGGGCATAGGAAAATACCAATGACCTGTGGGTGATGCTCACTGGCATGGGTGAGATCAATGGTACTGTAGGATGATAGTCACTGACGTAAGTGGAATAATAAGGTGGCATTGGTATAATATTGCAGGTTGAGAAAGTGGGTGGAGGGGGGTTGGGGTAGATGACTGGGGGTGATGGTCATGTTTCATTGGAGATACTGTAGGATGATGATAATTGTTGGTATAAGTGGGATGATGTTGTGGCATGGTGTAAAGTGCCGGTGGGGGAATGGGGCAGGTGTTTAAAGATGGGTGGATGATGATGATGGTAAAGGTGTAGGTATGGTCATAGTGGTGTAGGATGATGGTCATTTTTGTAAAAGGAGTAGGAGAGTGCATTAGTAAGTGTGATAATGCCAGTGGGGGAGTAAAGGAAATGATTATAAAGACTGATGGATGTTGATAGCTGTGATGAGATCTACAGTACTGTAGGGGGTGGCAGTTGTTATAAGTGAAATAATGTCATGGCATTGATGTAGTAATGCCGGTTGGAAAAAAAAAAAAAAAAAAGGGATGAAGAATAATGGATAATTGGTCATTGTCTTGAGTGGGGTAAACAGTGCTATAGGATGTTGTTCATTGCCATAAGTGAAATAGCATGATGGCATTGGCATGATAATGCCAGTTGAGTTAAAAAAAAATGTTATACATAAGACATCTTATATCTTATGAGTGGTGGTAATAATGTAATGATGATGGTGGTCATATATGGGAATGTGGGGGGAAAAAAAAAAGAAAGGGGACACACACAAAACACACACAACACACACACACACACACACACACACACACACACACACACACACACACACACACAAACACCCGACAAACACATGTACATGCACCCAAGCATACCTGTATGTCTAGGGGTGATCATGAGATACAAGATACAATGGGGACAAAGGAAAGGAAGTGGTCAGTGGAAAAAAAAAAAAAAAAAAGACAGAAGAGGAAAGGGGGGGGGGGGGGGGAAGAGGAGGGGGGGGGGTTACTGCAAGTTAATGTGGTGTGGGTGGGTGTGTGATTTTGTGGAATATATAGTGGGTTGTTGTTGCAGTGAGGGACCGGTGTAATCATGTACTTGGGTTGGGATGCTGGTGACGGGGGGGGGGGGGGGGGGGGGGGGGGGGGAGGGGTGAAGGGAAAGAGCGGGGGGAGGGGGGGTGTTACAGGGGGAGGGGAGTTTGGAGGTGGGAGGGTCGACTACTGGGCCTACCCTTCTGATAGGGTTTTTTTTTTTTTTTTTTTTTTTGGGGGGGGGGGGGGGGGAGGGGGCCGTTGATCTCATATGATCATCACCCATCAGTGACTGATTAATGATAATAATTTTTACCCCTCTTTTGTGTGTGTTGTGTGTGTGTGTGTGTGTGTGTGTATGAATATATTTGTGTGAAAACTTTCCACAGTTAGTCTCATTATGATCACACGATCTTAACTCACTAGAACATTGTTTACATGTGGTCCCCCCCCCCTTTTTTTGTTGTTGTTGTTGTTGTTGTCACCCATTTATCTTCCATCCCCTTCCCTCCCTCATTAACATTACCACACACCTTTCACAACTACCCACGCATAACTACCACCACCTCTTTCATCGCCCAGCGAAATCATTTATTTTATTCACCTAAACTTTCCTTCTTTTTTTTTTTTCTTTTTTTTTTTTAACAGTTTCTTCTGTTCATGTACTTATTTACCCTTCTATATATAATTTTTTTTTCCAGTTTGCCTCCCCCCCCCCCCCCCCCTTACCATTATTATCAATCCACCATTACCACAACCGTCACAAAGATTTCACACCACCCCACTAAACTAGACACACAACCCTATCGTATCACACAACCCCCCCCTCCCCCCACGAAAACCCCCCTCCTTTTCCTCTCCCATAATCCCCCTTGTCATTTCCGTCTAGCGGCTATTCTCCCACCACATGGACAACAACAGATGAGTCATTTTCGTTCTTTGTTTGTACTGTCTTAAATGTGATTTATTTTTTCGCCTGAAGAAGACCCAAGAGGTTGAAATGCATCGTGTCTTGTCATGTGCTTTGTTTGTCAATGTCATTGGCGGTAACTAACACCCTCTCTTTCTAAATTTTGCTTCGTTCTCCGCCGTCAGTCACTCCATTTTGGCCTTTTGTAAATCACGACTATGCATGAAAGCAAGAAATACAGAGAAAACTTCACAAACAGCACGGAAGGAAAGCGGTATGATGTTGGTTGCACAAAAACACTTAACAAAAATGTCCCCAGACTTCACAATTTCACTTTGATTTCGGAGCTCCAACCTGTTCGTGTTTACACTCGGAAGTGAATCCCACAGAGAGAGAGAGAGAGAGAGAGAGAGAGAGAGAGAGAGAGAGAGAGAGAGAGAGAGAGAGAGAGAGAGATCTGTGTCTGTCTCTAAAACCGTATCACAACCAGAATCAACTCGAAATGAAAAGGGTTGACTTTTTTATGTTACTGCTATCTCGTCGCTATTAGGTGGATAAGGTGCGGTGTCAGCGGACATGTCAACAGGAGTATTACTTCTATCTATCTATCTGTCTATCTATCTGTCTATCTGTCTGTCTGTCTGTCCGTCCGTCCGTCCGTCCGTCCGTCTGTCTGTCTGTCTATCTGTCTATCTATCTATCTATCTGTCTATCTGTCTAGCTGAGTGTGTGTGTGTGTGTGTGTGTGTGTGTGTGTGTGTGTGTGTGTGTGTGTGTGTGTGTGTGTGTGTTGTCAATTTATTTCGGCTGGCTATGGGAAATGCTTGGCGGTGTTCTTGTCCTCTCTAAATATCCCAGCGGATGCTGGGTATCTTTGCGTTCCCATCACCCACTGAACGTTGATACACAGGTCCTAGGATCTTTACCGTGAAGACGTGATCTCGTGCGTGCGTGTGCAGCCCATAGTTTGATCTAACACTACCCCCATCCCCCGCTCCGTCCCGCCCCCGGTGCCCACCTCCCTGTCGCGGCCAGCCTTCTCATCTCTGCTCCCCTCCTCTCTTCTTTATCAATGCCCGAGAAATGTGATCGATGATCATCCTGGCAGCCACTCTGTATAACTCCCATCTCAGCACTGCGCGCAGTTCATAATGTCAAAACCAGCACGATGATGGTAACATCGTTTGAAAATGGAAGCAGAAGACGAAGAAGAAGAATAAGACGAAGAAGAAGAAGAAGCAGAAGAAGAAGTAGATGACGAAGAAGAAGAAGAAAGAAGAAGAAGAAGTAGAAGAAGAAGAAGAAAAAGAAAAAGTAGAAGAAGAAAAATAAAAAGAAGAGGTCTGCGTGTACGGTGATCTGGGAGATGATGAAAAACCACTCCACACTTTAGCGATCAAATCCAACACTACATTTCAGCGATTAGATCCTATCCCATACTTTCGCGATCAGATCTCATTCTACACTTCCGTGATTGATCCCACTCCACGCCTCAGCGATTAGATCCCACTCCACATTTTAGCAATCAGACCGAACTCCGCACTTCCGCGATCAGATCCCACTCCACAGTGAAGCGATCAGACCCCACTACACACTTCAGTGATCAGGTTTTCACTTCATATCGTAGCGATTATATCCGACTCCACACTTCAGCGATCTGATTTCATTTCACACCGTAGCGATTATGTATCACTCCACACTAACAGCGATCACCTCCCACTCGACATTTCATCCATCAAATCCCACTCCCACACTTCAGCAATAGTCTAATATCACCATTGTTGTGAACAGACGTTAAATTAAATCAATCAATCAAATCAAAACTTCAGGGATCCCACCTTGCACTTCAGCCATTAGATCCCACTCCACACCTCAGCGATCAAATCCCACTCCACACCTCAGCGATCAGATCCCACTGCGCACTCAGCGATCAAATCCCACTCCACACGTCAACGATCAGAGATACCACACCACACTGTAGCTATCAGATCCTATTCACCACTTCAGTTATCAGCTCTCACTCCACACTTCAGTGATCAATTCCCACTCCACACTTCAGCGATCAGCTCCCACTCCACACTTCAGTGATCAGACTCCACGCTTCAGTGATCAGACCCCATTCTACACTTCAGTGATCAGACCCCACTTCACACTTCAGCGATAAGATCCCACTCCACATCTCAGCGATTAGTTTTCACTACATACTTCCGCGGTCAGTTTCCACTACATACTTCAGTGATCAGTTTCCACTTCACACGTCAGCGATCAGTTTCCACTCCGTACTTCAGCGGTCAGTTTCCATTTCACGCGTCAGCGATTAGATCCTGCTCTACACTTCAGCGATCAGATCCCATTCCACACTTGA
>CM065719.1:43091450-43136450 GCA_033310375.1 Conus canariensis
AACCTCCCCTGCTCTCGAGAAAGAGAGGGAGGGAGGAAGACGTGCTCTCTATGTCACCACTGTCCGTGGATCCGGGATCCTGTTGTTATCGGTAAGAGCAGGGGGAGGAATCGATCGCACTGCTTATGGTAGTGCTTCATGATGACAGCTTGTTAACGGCTACTCTTCTGTTTAAGGATTGTTTTCATTCGTTTCTGTTGTTTTGCTTTGTTTTGTTCAGTTGCGCTCTCTCACTGACTCTGTTTCTTACTATCATCTGTTATGTGGCTTCCATGACACGACACGAGTAATGTTGTCTTTTATGTTGCGTATGTTCATTTCAGTCGGTTGTTTATTTGATTCCCTTTCCCCTATTCCTAACTGCAAATGGGCTCAAAAGCTGAGAAAAAATCATATTCGTATTCTCCGTCCTACTTTTACTCACACACACACAAGGACATAAATACGCGTATACACAAGCACACACCGTCACACGCAGACACGCACAGACACTGACACAGATAGACAGACACAAAGTCAGACAGACAGACAGACAGACACACACACACACACACACACACACACACACACACACACACACACACACACACACACCGAGTCACGTATGTACACACACACACACACACACAGACACAGACACACACAGACACACACACACACACACACACACACACACACACACACACACACGCACACACACACACACACACCAGACTTATATTCTTGCGCGGCAAGTGTTAGAATTAATAACAAGAATGTTCTAAACGTTTTCTCCGTTTATTTGCCAAAAGGACCGAATGATCGAAACACTGAGTGGCTACATTCGTTTAAAAATTGTAATGAAAAATGGCTGGTTGGTGGAGACTTTAATGCCCACTCTCCATTCTGGGATAAAGACTGCTCAACTATAACCAGCAATCGCTTCGTTTAAAATGTGGTGGACTCATCTTTGTGCTTTCTAAATGATGGCAGCATCACTCGAATACCAGATATTTCAAACCAACAAACCAAGTGCCATTGACTTGTCCTTGATTTATCAACAATTAGCTTTTGACTGCATCTGGCACACATATCAAGACACTCTTGGAAGTGATCACTTTCCACTAAAGATTGAATTAAATAAGAATTCAGAAATAACAAATTTTCCAGAAGACAAAATACCCAAGTACAATTATAAATTTGCAGACTGGAAGAATTTTCATCTCTTCTTTCTCACGTTGATGTAGATGATATTTTTGACAACGACGATGATATGAATGTTTTATATAGTAAATTCAATGAAATGATTCGCTCTGCCGCAAATGAAACTTCCTAAATGTAGAATTAACAGAAAAAGAAATCATACTAGAAATGTGTGGTGGACAAAAGATTGCGTTGAAGCCGTTAATAAAAAAAATATAAGTATACCTAAAAATTAAGTCTGAGGAAGTGAAAAAGAAAAACATCAAATGTGGAATGATTCAAGTGTACATTCCTATATGATAGAAAAGGCACACGAAGAAATGAAGGAAGCCAAAGCATATTCAGAGTTATAGCCAAAGCCAAACGTTTATATTGTTCATCCTTCTGTGACAAAGAGGTTTATCAGCATAGAGGTTTTCAGAAAGTGTGGAAAAAATTTCGGGACATGAAACATGGGTTATGTTTTCCTCGATGTCCCATTAAACTGAATAATAACAAATTTCCAACTTCAGCGGAAAAGGCAGAAGCATTTGCTGATATATTCTCAAGAACAGTGCGAATGGAATGTTTTTCACCAGAATGTAGACAGCTTCGAGAAGAGGAAGAAAAGAAACATCCCTATTATGAGCCACATGCAAATAGTGATCTTTTTGTCAATGCACCTATTACAATTACAATACATGAGGTGAATGATACTATTTTTTCATTAACTAACAAAACGTCATCTGTAGGGTTAGACGCAATTTCAAATTATGTGCTTAAACACTTACCAACTAATTTCATAAAATTTTTGCAAACAATATTTCAACAGATTTGGTCAGAGGGTATTATGCCAGGAATATGGAAGCAGTCAGTAATAATTACTATGTTAAAACAAGGTAAATCTGTAACAAATGTAAATAGTTATCGACCAGTAGCTTTAACCTCTCATGTCTCTAATTTATTCTAAGGGAAAAATAGTTCTGAATAGACTGATATATTAATGTAATAAATATGACGTCATACCACAAATCAAGCCGGTTTTCGAAAAGTAATACCAAACAATCAAGCCGGTTTTCGAAAAGGAAGATCAGTCATCGATCATATAGTTAAAATAACCACACAAATTAAAAACAAATTTGCAAAACGAAAAAGCGTTTTGGCTACATGCTTTATGTTAAAAGAGCTTTCGATGGTGTTTGGCATGCCAGATTGTTATTCAAATTAAGAAACATAGGTCTATCTGGCAATCTTTATTATTATATCAGAGAATTTGTTCAAAACAGAAAGCTACAAGTTAAAGTAGAAAATACGTATTATGAATTTAAATCATTACAAATGGGAATTCCACAAGGCTCTGTGATAGCTCCAATATTGTTTAACATTTAACTCTGTGATCTTCCAAAACTTATAAGCAAAAATATCACGGATGTGCAGTATGCTGACGATCTGTGCATATGGATGAATACTTCAATAAGGAAAATCATTCCTAAAAGAACACATAATTACTACAAAAAAACTTTACCAAAATGAAATAGACAGTCTTGGTAGATACATGTTTGAGAATGGTCTAATGTTTTCTTGTGAGAAAACATATATGGTGTTATTTAACAATGGCACCGATGCAAGGGATTTGCCCTCTTTTAAAATGGATTCAGTCACACTTGAATACAAACCTTTAGTTAGATTTTAGAGTATATTAGATGTTAAATCTAAATCAACGTGGAACTTTCATATTCAGTACCTTCTGAACAAAGCTAGAAAAACACTAAACGTTTTGAAAATTATCAGTAAACAAAGCTGGTGTCAGGATATAAACACTTTAAAACATTTAGTCACATCACTGATCCGATCAAAATTATGCTATGCACAAGAGGCTTTCTTCAGTGCCCCTAAACACCAGTTTCAAAAGCTGCATAGCACAGATAGTAAAGCCTATAAATTATGTCTTGGTCTTCCGTTCCATGCTTCAACTTACCGTACTTATAAGGAAATTAATATTTTACCATTAGACGAACATAGAAAGCTAACACTTGACTTGCCAAATATGTAATGAAGTGTTCAACGATTATAGGTGTGAACGAAAATGAGATTGCTATAAAACCTGAATCTCATTATTCAAAAAGAGCTCAAACTATTTTGTCATATTCTACCACTGGTTCTTGTACAGAAAATCTTTTGAAAGAGTCAACAGTCAGTTCTGAGACACTAGCGAAGGTGGCCTTGATTTCTCCCCCAGCTTGGGAAAGAACCAGGGCACATTTTGATCTTGATCACACTGATGTGAGCAAAACTGACCAACCCAATACTTTATCTTATTCTGTAAAGATGCATAGTTATACAAGAGAAATATCCTCAACATCTTAAAGTTTACACAGATGGTTCAGTATTGTCTAACAATCAGTCAGGTTCTGCTTTTGTTATACCATCACAAACGGCTGAAAAGATATATTCCATCGGAAAAGGCAGAACAATATTTGTCGCCGAAATGATAGCTGTTATTATGGCGTTGTCACATTTAACTGACTTGCCACAATCAATATTTAAAGAGTTATTTGTGTGGATTCAATGTCTGTTCTGCAAACCATAAAATTTCCAAATACCGTTTCGAGCAACTTTCTTGTAAATGAAATAAGCCATCTTATTCATGTTTTGATTAGTAAAGGAACTGATGCCACCTTCTGTTGGATTCCATCGCATTGTGGTATTTGGGTTAATGAGCTAGCTGATAGATGCGCAAAGAGAGGAGCCAGAAATGAAAAGTGCACCACAGTATTGAATATATCATTTTCTTCATCTGAAGTCAATCAATTAGTAAAGCCGATTCTGGTGCCGATTCAGAAAACGCTACAAAAATACGTTACTTGGTGTGGCTAATAAAAACACTCTTTTAATTAATTATGAACATGTAAACAGCATTCCTTATTTACATGTGAAAAATATGTATCAATACAGAAATTTCATTTCAATATTTTATAACTTAAAACTTGATGCCTTAAAAACTAAATATATAAACGAAGCAAAATGTATTTTGTGGAGAACGAAAAATAACCAGCAAGCATCTGCTGTTTGACTGTTTACCTCTTCACGCTTATTTACCACCATTATCAGGTATGTCTTTGTGTGATGTCTTCAGAATAAAAGTTTGCCTTCAATGTTGTTTTTTCTTTCATTTGTGATCCAGTTAAGCATTTACTTTAAGATTATTTGCAGGTATGTTGTAGGGATGCTTAGAAGGACATTCATATGCACTTAGATAACCGCATTATGCATACACTTACATAGTCACAGACATTTATGCATCTCTCTCTCTCTCTCTCTCTCTCTCTCTCTCTCTCTCTCTCTCTCTCTCTCTCTCTGCCTTTTACAATCCAAATCTGCATTTGCCAGCTTAGACGCCTTTTCCTCATGTTGGCTGTAGCAACTGGATTTGAAGCAGCCACCAGATGGAGAAGGCCCCAGTATAGAGTGACTATCCACACAACGAAGGAGGTCCAGGTGATCCTCCAGCTTATCATCCTTGAGACATACATGATCTGGATCGGATGGTACCTTCTCTTCTGTATGGATGTGGAATCAAATCCAGGGCCTGGGAGGTGGATGCATCAACAAGACCAGGCACAGGACAGTCACAGCTTTGGCCCTTCAGACAGGTATAGGCAAAAGGCACGGGTTGGGTACTTTCAGAATCCAGGGTTTGAAGCCTTCAACACCAACCCAAGAGATCTTCACAGAAATCTACTCACTCTAGCTGGATATCCGACAATTCAAAACAAAGAATCAACAGACGATGTGCTGAGACTGGAGTCTCTATGTGGTGCCCTTCAAAGAGACAATCAACAACTGAAGCATGACGTGCAGCGGTTGACTAGCCAGTGCCAACTCCTGGAGCAATACTGCAGTGAGTTATACCAGTGGAAAGACTCTTTCATGGAGATGTCAAAAAACATAGATGACCACATGGATAAACTAGAATCTTTCTCAAGACGCAACAACATCAGATTATTTTACGTCTTTGAAGGCCCCAATGAAGACAATTCAAAGTGCATTCGGAAGGTGGTGCAACTACTGAACAGGTACTTTCCTTGCAAGTCATGGACAACTGACGATGTCGAACGTGCGCACCGTCTTGGTCCTAAAACTGACAGCCATAATAATCCACGTCCCATCATTGCACGTCTGTTCCGATGGCAGGACAAACTGGCCATCCTTCAAGCCACAATAATCCACGTCCCATCATTGCACGTCTGTTCCGATGGCAGGACAAACTGGCCATCCTTCAAGCCAAAGAGTGCAGAAGGGAGATGGCAAACGATCTGGGAATCCGAGTCGCCTCTGATCTAACAAACCGCCAGAGCCAGGCCATCCAAGCAGAAAAAGATGCAGGCAGACACGCCTATGTCTGGAAGGGCCGTCTGTACTACAAGAATGGATCTCAGAAAGGACAGAGCAGAAGAGACCAAAGAGGTCTCACTGCAGGGGCAAACGCAATAAACCTTGCCCACAACCAGAGACGTGACATAGCTCACCAGAACAGAGAAGGCAGCAAAGTAGGCAGTCGACAAGAAAGCAGTGATCCTGCCGACAGGCCTACACAGGATGATCCCTTTGAACATCAACAACAGCCTGCAAGAGAAGCAGACGAGAGACCACCATGGACTTGGATACGAACACATTCCCACTACTGAGTAAACCCAGACGAAACGTACGCCTTGGTGACAAAGGAAGAAGACATGTGGCCCCCCATCAAAAAGACCGAGAAGCCAGAGGCCATCAATCCAAACCGGTGCAATACAGCGCTACACCAGAAGATTGTAAAGCCACCAAGACAAAAAATCAGACGCAGGATTCAGTACCGTTAGACAGACTGAGTCATCCAAAGTCAAACAGCACCTCCCCAACAAGATACAGGAAAATAGTGGATGCACGGGGCGTTAGGCTGGTACCAACCTCAAACAGCAGTGATGAGTCTCTGCCTGCAAGCCCTTCCCACAGTATTGAGGACAGAACCCATCCAGTCTTTGCTGACACACAGCCAACAAGCAGAGAGGCCACACCCACTCCCAGTAAAGTACACAGCCACATGGTGTCCCCTGTGCCCTGTCCAGTCGATGGGACTAACCAAACCTGTGTAGAAGGAAATCTACCCAGCAATTCATCCCAGACAACCAGTGATATAAGAGTAGCAACCGTACCCAAGGACCCCTCAGCGCAAGATGCTGTAAGCAAAATCCCCATTAGTCCAATATACCTTCAAAGTACACCAATGGCAAAACACAAGTTTCAGATTCCACCAACGCCAGACAAGCCAACAGAAGAGGAACCCCAAAAAGATAGCAGTCAAAGTTATGCCAAACAGCTTGCTCATCCTTGGACAGACGTCCAGAACGATAGCAGCCAAACCTCTGTCAAACAGCTTGCTGACCCGTGGACTGCTGTAGATGCTATGGAGAGTCAGTCTTCTGATTCCAGAACAGAGTTAGGGGACAAAACCAACACAGGCAGAGACCAGCAAGACGTGCAGGAGCAAGCCCAGCAAAGCTTCTGTCTAGAGACTGAAACCCCAACAGCAAAAAGTAGGTTGACAGAAGCAAAACTAGGGCAAAACAAGCTCAGGCAACACAACAACAAGGAAGGCAACAGCACGTCACAGAGTTATTTCCACATGCCAAAACTAACTCCGCCCGAACGGAATCGGGAGCTCAGCCTCCAACAACCTAGGGATACGACCCTGCCCATGTCATCAACCCTGCCTCTGATGGCCAGCCCAAACAACCGAACATACATGGTCACAGTGTATCCTTTTTAACATATAACATAGAAGGACTAAATACTATCTATCAGCCTGACATTAGACAATTCTTGTCAAATTATGATATTGTTTTTCTTACAGAAACATTTTCATCAAGCTTTCCATCTCATTTATTTCCTGCTTTTGATGTGTTTGTCTCCCCAGGCGTGAGTGTATCAGACAGCACCACAGCTCGCCTCTCTGGTGGTGCTATCATGTTAGTAAAGAAAATGTATTCTAGTTTAGTACAACAAATTCAACTTGAATACGACAGCTGCATCGTGCTCAAGATTTCAAAGCTTTTGCCAAATTTACGAAACGAATGTGTATTGATAGGTATGTATGTTCCTCCTGCCCATAGCGTCTATTATGTTGACACAGAAATCGAGATTGGAATTGACTTACTAGAGCAGTGTATACTTGATGTTTATGAATTGATGGGGGAATGTCCCCTTATGCTTATGGGTGATTTCAATGCTAGGACTGCTGATGCAAACGCAAAAGAGCTTTCTTTGCCATATGATGTTGATGTTGATGATAGGGATGACGAAAATTTACTGCCTGAAAAGGAGTACCAACGGGAATCGAAGGACTCTTCAACAAACGACTTCGGTTGTTGTCTACTTTTGTTATGCGAACAATTTTCTCTTGTTATATTGAATGGTCTGTTACCAGGAGACCGTAATGGGGCATATACATACATTGCTCACAATGGATCAAGTGTGATCGATTATTTCCTTATTTCTCGGTCTATCTTTGAATATGCCTCATGTTTACAAGTTATCTCAAGAATTGAATCCAAGCATATGCCCGTGAAACTAACCCTTAATGTTCAAAAGCAGCCGGTAAAAACCTGTGAAAAGTTAGAAAAAAACATTATTGAAAAGTATGTTTGGAGTCAAGAGCTTGAGAATGAATATAGGCAAGCATTGTTATCAAAAGACATTTCATTAATTTTCACACAAGCAGCTGAATTGATTAACATTGATATCAATGCAGCTGTAGAAAATTTTTTAACAGGTATTGCTGGTGCTGGGCAGTGTATGAAGAAAAAGATAGATTGGGGAAAACAAGTAATTGTACTTGGTTCGATAAGGAATGCAGGGACAAACGAACAGCACTTCGTCAGTCCCTGAGAAATTTGAATAAATGTGTGGATTCATACGATGCAGACGTACTTAGGGGCGAATACGCCACTATGAGAAAGGATTACAAATTATTTATAAAAAGTAAACAGTTAGAAGATAAACAAAATGTTCTTGTAACCTTGAATGCAATAGCACTGATCCTAAAACATTTTGGGGTACCAATAAAAAGACGTATTAACATTAGATTAACAACCTGTACTATTTCAAGTGAAGAATGGTATGACCACTTTGAAAAAGTATTTAATGACGCATCTATACAGAATGATAAACTAAATAATAATAGTTCATTTTCTAACGAAGCTTTTGATACTCAATCTCTAACTGTTCGTGAAACAGATTGTTCCACTTTAGATTTAGAAATATCAGAACTAGAAGTATATAATGCCTTGAAAGCACTAAAGAATGGAAAAGCAGCAGGACCAGATGGCTTCAGCAGTGAATTTTATAAAAACTCTTCTCCTCAGGTCATTTTGTTCCTGACTAAGCTCTTCAACAAACTTTTGGATTCAGGTATATTCCCCCAAAATTGGTCAGAATCGATTATACAGCCATTACATAAAAAGGAGACATTAATTCCCCTGACAACTACAGGGGTATCTCGCTGTTGAATATCAGCAGCAAAATGTACACATTCATACTTAATAAGAGATTGACAAATTGGGCAGAGGACAATAATTTGTTAAGTGAAACGCAGGCAGGTTTTAGAAAGAATTACAGTACAGTCGATCACATATTTACTCTACTTGCACTAGTTCAGAAGCAATTTTCAACTAACAAAACGAAATTATATGCAGCTTTCATCGATTTTAGGAAAGCCTTTGATCTCATAGACAGAAACCATCTTTGGCTTATACTCCGCAAAAATGGTATCAAAGGGAAAATGTTCAAAGCTATTCAAAGTATGTATGAAATAGTTAAAGCTAGGGTCAGAACTAACGGTGGTCTTACAGAAACATTCATGTGTCATAGAGGATTGAAACAAGGCGATAACTGTAGTCCTATTTTATTTGCTTTTTTTTATCAATGAGCTTGCAAATGATATAACACAACATGGTAGACATGGGGTAAGATTGTCACCTGATTTGATGCAGATTCTGGTTTTGTTATTTGCTGATGATGTTGTCCTCCTTTCTACCACTGTAATCGGGCTCCAGCACCAACTGAACATTTTAAGAAGTACGGCAGACAGACTAGGTCTTACAGTTAATAATGAAAAATCAAAAATAGTAGTGTTTAGGAAAGGGGGTTACCTTGCTGCAAGAGAAAAATGGTTCTATGGAAATGTAAAAATGGAAGTGGTAAATCAATATAAGTATTTGGGAATATTTTTCTCCACGGGGTTGACATTTTCTTACTCATTAGAAGATTTGGCTCGTAAAGCAAAAAAATGTGTTTTCAGTATCTTTAGATTCCTCTGGTCTATAGGCGAAAATTCTCCTAAGATTTTCTTTAAGATATTTGACACTCAAGTACAACCTATTCTGACGTATGGAGCGGAAGTTTGGGGGTTGACTGCAGATCACACCCCTATTGAGAGAGTACATCTTCTTGCCATAAAACGTTTATTGAATATCAGCATACAAACACCTAATCCACTTGCATATTACGAAACTAACAGATATCCGCTTTACATACAAACTTTTACTAAAACTATTAAGTACTGGTTAAGACTAACAAAAATGGAGGAATATTGTATTCCAAGGAAATCATACAAAATGCTGTACACAATGCACTGTCAAGGTAAGACAAATTGGGTAAGCAAGGTTTGCATTACATTGTTTAGGTATGGGTTTGGATTCGTGTGGGAGAATCAAGGAGTAGAAAATGTAAAATCATTTATATCCATTTTTAAGCAAAGGCTTTATGACTGTCATTTCCAAGATATTGATGCTTTGTTGCAATCCAAAGAAAGATACAGACTTTATTCCACATTTCGTCAACTACAAAGTATTCCTGGTTATCTAATGGAGATAAAAAATCACGCACTTAGAAAACACCTAACCAGACTTCGGCTTGGTGTTTCCCAACTTAAACCCCACAGGTTCAGATATTCGAGAAGCCAAGAAAGCATGACATGCCCATTTTGTCCCAACGAACTTGAAACAGAACTTCACTTTACATTAGTTTGTCCCAAGTATAAACTATTGCGGGAGAGATATATTCCTTCCAAATATTATATACATCCAAATTCTTTCAAACTTACTTTATTATTATCAAATTCAAGGATGTGTGTGCCACTGGCTCTATTCCTGTCCAAATCATTTAAACTAAGAAATCAGAAACCACCAAATAACTGAGTATATTTGAAAATCAAATTACTACTATATATGTTGTGTTTGAAAGTTTGCTTTGTTGTAGGAAGCCTCTTCCGGGTCATGGACGAATGACTTGTTCAATTGTGGCTACTTGGGTGTCACAGGATGAATGAGATGGGATTGAGTAAGAAAGGGAGTGAAAAATGAACACATAGTGTAGTCCATATTTCTTTATTTATACTAGTCTTGGTGCACTGCATTTACAAGTATACCATGCTCTCATCTTAGAAGTTATCTATTGTGTACTGTGCGTTTCTTCGTGTTATGCCGTTTACATGAACATCGTGCTCGGTTGTTAATACTTTTGCCTTAGCACAGTTACAGTTAGCCATGTAAGTACTGTATAGTACTAACTTAAGTTTTGAATTATCTTCGCCTTCTACGCGCTCAAGATGCTGTCTCCTGTGGGCACCCCCATAGGGGGATGGATTTTTGTGTGTGTAACCCATCTTCATCCCGCAATATGGGCGGCCATACTCCGTCTTCAGGGGGATGAGTGCTGTTTTCTTTTATGATGATATTGATAGTGATATCGGTAATATTAACAAGAAGAAGAACAGGAGGAAGAACAAGAACTGTTGAAGGGGAGGGGGGGGGGGGGGGAGGAAGAAACAGAGGAAGAAGGACGAGAACAAGAAGAAAAGGACAATAACACCGAACAGTGCAATGCTACTGCCAACGTTTAAGGGGCTGCAACTCATTGGCTTTGTGTGTATGTGGTGTGTGTGTGGTGGGGGGGGGGGGGGGGGGGAGGGGGGCAGGGGGGGGGGGAGGGATGATGATGATGAATTTCCTTGTTTATTCGTGACTATTTTGGGAATACCGGTATCAAACTGAGCCTTAGGGGCAGACATGGGCAGAATGGTCTTCGAAAGTTTTGCGGGGTTTGACATTTCAAGTGTATGTTTCCTCCTATCGGTCTCTCTCTCTCTCTCTCTCTCTCTCTCTCTCTCTCTGTGTGTTTGTTTATATATGTATATATTATAGGGCCTATATATAACGTCTCACTTGATCATTTGTGCTGCCTAGGCCAATGTCACCAATGAATCGTGTACATTATTTGAATTATTGGAACGCTTTATGGGCTTCCTTGCTTAAAAGCAATAAACTCGTTGACTCGTTGACTCGCTCGTTGACTCGTTGACTCGTTGACTCTCTCTCTCTCTCTCTCTCGCTCTCTCTCTCCGTCTAATATCACATAAGCGAACAGGCGTAAAACTGAAGTACTACTACTACTACTACTACTACTACTACTACTACTACACACCCCACACTAACTCTCTCTTTCTCTCTCTCTCTCTCTCTCACACACACACACACACACACACACACACACACACACACACACACACACACACACACTTTGAATTGATAAGATCTTGAAATGCATTTTAAAGGTTACAATTCATAAAAAGAAAGCTAATGTTATGAATGCTCTTATGACAGAAAGACCCTTCAATTAAGCGAAATTAAATAAACAGTTTTGCGGCTTCTTTTTAACACTACCTTAAAACCAGCATGTCGGAAATGTATTAATGAAACATTTATCTTTATTTTAGAATATTTACATCATTTACAAATTTAGAATGTAATTTATGCCATATATATTCGAAAACGAGGTGGCTGGGAACGTTTACAGGACGAACGTAGGAAATAAGACCTCACCTTTTGAGTTTTTGACCAGCTCAGGCTGTAAGGCAAAGGATATGCAATATCAGGTTCTTTCAAGGCAGGTGTAACACACCAGAATCACTCTACGCAGAAAGGACTACCATAGTTAACACGGCAGTCAGCAGCTCACGTTTTAAAACCTACAATCGTGCCTTCTGCGTACGCCGTTAATATGTCTTATTTTTCAGCGAACTCATATATTACATTTTAGCCCGCGCATATTACACTACCTTCGAACTATACTACCTGTTCGCGTTGAAAACACTATCACAGAAAACTAGAAAGGGGAGTAATTTAAAACAACGTCTGCAATGTAGAGAAATCGTTTTGCAGTAGTGTCTTTCGTTGTAGTTATTTTCCCTCGCAAAAGGAATAACAAAGAAATGGATGAAGAAAAACACTACCATAGTATACACAGCGTATGCTGCAAGCATTGCGGAAGTGTTTTCAACACGATGGTATTCATAGAGTGTTGCACCGACTACTCCGACAATTCAGCGAAGGTTTTTTCTTTTTTCTTTTTTTTTTAACCGGGATTTGAAATGGCCAGGCAGGCTACTGTGGTCGATCACCCCAAATTGTGCACTCTCCTCCCTCGAAATTGGCAGTATTGACGTTGTTGTTACAGTTGTTGCTGTGAACAATTCTGCGTGCCCTGTGACGGGCACAGATGTGAGGGTTCGGGTAAGTTATAATTTGGACCAGTCTGAAACAATCCTAGCTTTGAGACATATGAAATGGCAGTTAGTGTTATTTATTGATTGCCTAATTAGTTGATTTATATATTTGTTACCTATGTACTTTTTATCTCTATTCATCTGTCCGTCCACCAGTCTGTCTGTCTGTCTGTCTGTTTTGTTCTGCCTCTCTCTCTCTCTCTCTCTCTGCTTTTTTTGCACTGGATTACACTGAGAGGATTCAAACTGAAAAGTTAATTACTTCAACACACGAATCAAATGAATGAAAGGTTAATTTCTAGGACGTCAGAAGCTACAAAACAATGCTGCTTGACTAGTCTTCAAATACTCTCAATCCAGTCAATGTCACCCCCTTACTCCTCATTCTTCACTGGCTCCCAATAGAAAAACGAATTCACTATAACCTCTCTCTGCTGTGCTTTAAGTCCCTAAAGGCGCCTTCTTGTGTTGCTCATGTTCTCCATCTCTTCACTCCAACACGACTGTTGTGCTCCTCATCTGATATTAATCTCCTCGTATCCCACGCACCAAGGCCGCTGACTAAGTTCATTTTCTTTTCATGTCCCACCCGTAAGGAGCAAACTCCCTCTCTCACTTCGCTCTTCCGATTCTCTGTCATCCTTCAGATTCTCTCTTAAAACTACAGTGTGTGTGTGTGTGGGGGGGGGGGGGGGGGGGGGGGGGGGCAGGGGGGGAGGGAAGGAGAGAATATATGGAGATGGGTGGTGATGGTGAAGGGGGGTGTGAATTACTCACTGCACGAGTGGGTAAATGCATCTTGGTGCATGTGCTATTTAGCTTGTGTATTTTCCCCAATCTGTTTGTATTTTTGTTTTTGTAAGCGCGTGGGGCTTATTTAAGATTGAGCGCCATTAATGTCCATCATTAGAATTACTATTATAATTCCAGTGTCGAACCCAAACGCAAACCATACTATAAACTGAAACCCCACATTATAACTCCAACCCTGTTCCAAAACTCTTGAGGGTTCAGTTGACGATATCCATGGAGGATTAAGTAACTCTGTGTGCATTGACGGTTCAGTGGACGTTATGAGTTGAGGGTTCAGTAAACCAGTGTCTAGTGAGGGTTCAGTGGACTGGTGTCCGTTAAAGGATAGACAGGTGTGTGTTGAGGTTTCTATCACACGACTAGTTTTGCGCTCACGTGTGTTAGGGGACGTAGAGACTGCTACGGGAGTGGTTCAGACAGTCAGGCAGATAGTGAGTAGAGACAGAAGGCACATCTAACGCCAGAGTCCAATCGAATATGCATATATTTATTTTCTTCTGCACTAGGGAGAGTACCGTTAGCCAGGCCCAATTGTATGTTGACCCACCTAGACTAAGTCCTAGTCTTGTAATTATAAACCTAAGATTAACAAAAACAAAAAAATATGGAGTCACATTTACCTTGTAACAAGCAGAATGTCGCTGAGGCCCAAGTGCACGACTGCTCAGATGCAGGGGAGAGAGAGCAGAAGTTGATATCTGTAGTTTATACAGCTTTTGCCCGAGTCTGAATTGAATAACCGTGGCGTGGACGGCATTGTCAGTTGTTGTTGCTTCGGCAGTGAGAGAACGCCAGGCACCGGACATTATCAACCAGGACTAGGAATGTTCGCCCATCATGCAGTCCACCGTGGGGCCGTTGGATGGTTTTATAACGTTCAAGTCTACTGAGGCTTGGCATCACCTTTTAGATCAAGGCGATCCCGTTAGAACAAGGGGATAGCTCAGGACAAGGCATCACTGTACCCTAAGACTGGCCATTGAAATCGCCCGTGTGAATGGCTGAGTGTGTGTGTGTGTGTGTGTGTGTGTGTGTGTGTGTGTGTGTGTGTGTGTGTGTGTGTGCATGTGTGTGTGTGTGTGTGAGTGTGTGTGTGTGTGTGTGTGTGTGTGTGTGTGAGTGTGTAGCTCCTGTGTATATCACTCTGTGATAATTGCTCTCGCTTCCCTTAAAAAATGTCCTCATTTTGGCAACAATTGAAGATGAGAATGGAAGGGCTGGACTATAAAATAAGGTTGTGACTCCATATTTTGGCACAGGGATGGCAGACAGTAAGGGCATTCTGGATCACGGAATGTTTCATCTCATAAGTCATGAAAGGATTACTTGAATATGAGGTGATATGAAGACAGCATTGCACATAAACGTAGCTAATATGGCAATATGTGTCATGTGCTCCAGAGTTCGACTTCGAGTCGTGATTCTGTTCATTTCACTTTGAACTGAAGCAAGAGTCCTTGCACTTGTAAGAAAAATGTCACAGCCAAAAAAAAAAAAAAAAAAAAAAAAAAAAAAAAATGCACAGCACAGCACTTGATTCACTGTTGAAGAACGCCATGGCTGCAATGAGGAACAGTTTCTGGGACAGGTCATAGTCAGTAATGCAGCATGTCTGCTGAGTTGAGAGAGTGCTCGTGTGTAGAGGATACAATGATGAAGATGAGTTGAGAGAGTGCTCGTGTGTAGAGGATACAATGATGAAGATCCATCAGTAGTCGATGCTGGGCTCGTCCTATCTGGAACGGACGTAGGTGATGGAAATGTGTGGCATTATGAGCGTCACAGCCAGGCGTCCTCCTTGTGATGGAATTGTTTGGCCAGGTGTTGGAAGCTGGCCCACTAGGCGTGATGTCCTTGAATCAGGTAGAAGGAAACAGCACCAGCGTGGGCAGCGGGTAGGTGGTGAAAGCGGAGGAGGGGGGGAGGTTGCCCCTCGACGAAAAAGTCTGGCATCGTGCTTGCTCGCGGACAGCACATGCGATTTACAGGTGCTTCAAACCGCCTCAGTCGAAGTCGGTGCACGCGTAGGCGCAGCTGGAGTAACATGACGTGGCGATGGTACATTATGACCATGTAGGTAGTCTGAATAGCTACGATATGTGCAATGCATGTTGTCGTGGGAGGGGGGGGGGAATAATGTATTTCTTGGTACTTCTTGGAGGGGAAATGAGAAGAAAGCCAAAGGCACCATTGCTTGCCATCCGTGTGCACAGTTTGCTGTTAACAGCGACAGAGCGCCATCAAGGACAAAACAACATGAAAGGCGTAACAAAATGACAGGCACAACTGGCAATGTGTGAACTGATTAATAAGGATAACCAGCTGAGGCTTCTGGGCTTGGCTGAAGAACAATTAAAAAATCGATGAATTACAATGTAAACGGTACGATGTTTTACATAGCAAGACATTACGGTACCATCATTGACAATATACTCTGGAGGAGAAATACTGAGACATGAAACTGTAGTACAACAATGAAATTTGTTATAACAAGAAGCAAAACATAAAAAACTTATTTAAGACATGAGCCATGAACGTTACCTCTAATGTCACAAGGTATACATATATGAAAAAAAGACAGGTGTAAAGTGTACAATGTGTACTGAATGCAATGACGACAGCAACAAAATACGTATCTGTGTATTTATATGCCCAACGTGGAAAAGACGCAATAAAAAAGAACACTTATGAGGAATATAAAGGTGTTTCTTGGAAGGGAAGGGGAGGGATGGGGCGGGGGCGTTGGATGCGAGGAGCGAAGTGGGGATAAAAAGACAAGAAGGGCGTGGCTGCGGTGGAAGGAGGATGAGGGATGAGGGTGGGGGCTGAGGAGGGTGGTGTGTGTGATGGTGGCTTTCCACTAGATGTGTTAAGACATATACTGTATTTACTAACGGAGATACTTGAGTTGCAAGATTTGTAACCGAAAGTTTATAGTGTCACTCTGTGCAACTTCGAGAAAAACACAACAACGAAAAGAGAAAAGCAAAGAAAACAAACAAACAAACAAAAAGAATACGAAATTGTGAGTGTGGCTCTGAGTGTGTGTGTGTGTGTGTGTGGGGGGGGGGGGGGGGGGGGGGGGGGGGGGGGGGGGGCTTGGGTGGGTGTGGGTAGCGCCGTTCAATCAGAAGAGAAACTGTTTCTGATCGATAGGCTGATGCAAGACTTAATAACAAGGTGACAAAGAGGAAAAAAGAAACAATAATCACACCAGCACAAACCAACAGCTTACCAGGACGTCAGTTCGTACACATGCATAGTGAGACCCGTTAGCCAACTATACACATCGTGTGATCAATTTTAGACTCCGGTCCTCGAAACCCTCTTAACCAGTCTTGATAACCACAGATCATGGGAGAGGGTGGGGGAAGATCAACATGCAGAAAAAAAAAACATGGTTTAGGTACCAAATAAACAAAAGGCAGAGAGACAGAGAGTGAAAGAACAGTGTGTGTTGTTCCTCATTTTATGTGCTTAACGGCGGCGTTTATGTCCATTGTTTGTCTTTTGGATGTGAAAATCTCGGACTAGATGTGCAGGAATGTGTGACTCAGGCTCCCAAGTGGTGTTCCTGTACCCAACCCACTTGATTTTGAAATGCTTACGTTTGTCTATCATCTTACAAGCAAGGATCTGTTCCACGAGGTATGTTTCCTCATCAGAGGGGACCTGGCTGTCCGGTGTTGGGATAGGCGTGGTTGTTGTGCTGGAGGCTGAGCTGGAAGAGAGGGAGGGGGCGGGGCTAGCTGGAATCTGTGTGGGTGAGTGGGTCACCTCATTGGTATTAGAGACCGCGTGTGTGGGTGAGTGTCACCTTATCGGTATCAGAGATCGACTCGTTGTCGTCCTGTCCAAACAACAGTGGGTCCAGGTCCGCCTCTGGAGAGTTGGTGGGTCTGTCCTCAGGGGAAAAGTAGGGTCGTAGTCTCATAGCATGAACTGGCGATCTGAGTTGTTTGTTACTCTGACTATGACGGAGCACATACACACCATTGGGCAGAATCTTAGTGATGTAGTATGGACCATCATATTTCTGTTGCAGCTTGGCAGAAATGCCCTGCGCCTTGTGTGAGCATTGCACCAACACCTGCTGGCCTTCCCTATACAGAGGGGGACTGGTGTTTTTGTCATACTGTGCTTTGTAACGCTGTTGAGCTGTGAGGATATTGTCGCTGACCATGGTTTTGATCAGTTCAGCGTTTCGGATTATGTCTTCCATGCACGGCTGTGCAGCCCCGGGAAGATATCAGAATGTAGCGCAGTGTCAATGGGCAGCCGACATTCTTGTTTGAACAGGATAAAGAAGGGAGAAAACATGGTGGACTCTGTGGACCGTCCGCAGTGCGGCAGCGATACCGGGAATAATGGAAGGCCAGGACAGTGGGTGTTTGTCACACTGCGCCCTGATAGACTGGGCAATAGTAGCGTTTGTGCGCTCACATGTGGTGTTGGTCTGTGGGTGGTAGCTACTGGTGTGCACCCGTGTGATCTGAAAATTTTGCACACCTCAGTCACCACCTTGGACAGCAAATTGTGTCCCTGTCCAACAATAGCTGATCAGGCGCACCATAGCGACAGATGATGGTGTCATAGAAATGACGGGCTATGGTGGCGCACCATAGCGACAGATGATGGCGTCATAGAAATGACGGGCTATGGTGGCGCACCATAGCGACAGATGATGGCGTCATAGAAATGACGGGCTATGGTGGCGCACCATAGCGACAGATGATGGTGTCATAGAAATGACGGGCTATGGTGGTGCACCATAGCGACAGATGATGGCGTCATAGAAATGACGGGCTATGGTGGTGGCTGTGGTATCTTTCAACGGAATTATCTCGACCCACTTACTGAAGGAACACACAAACAGCAGAATGTATTTGTAACCTTCTTTACTGGGGGTCAGTGGACCAAGTATATCACAGTGCCATATGGAAAACAGCTTGTTTGGTGCCAAAGACAACGGTTTCAATGGAGGAATTTGTGGGTGTATCACCCTCTTTGCCTTTTGACATGCATCGCACGACTTGACATAGTCAATGATATCCGAGTACATACCTCTCCAGAAATGTTTCAATCTGATTGCCTGGTACGTCTTTTCAGTGGCAAAGTGACCACCAAGGAGCGAGTCCTGAAACGAGAGCAAAATCGTTTCTGAGAGGAAAAGGGACCACTAGCTGTTTGATGAATCGCTTACTTCTGTGTCCCTGGCCCCGCGGACAGTAGAGGTGGTATAACACGCCATTGTGCAGGACATAATCTTGACTCTCAAGGATCAGGCGGCGGGCTGTCTTGTTCTCCTGTGGTAACTGACCCGTCTGCAAGTAATCAATGAAGAGCCGGCACTGAGAGTCCTTCAACTGCATATCACGCAGGTCACCGTCAACCACTGTATCCACCTCCACTTTAGCATCCACCCACATGCCACATGTGTCCCACATGTGGGCGTTCCTTCCGGGACCAGATTGGCCTTACCAGCCACCTGCGGACCCACACTCAGCGTTCTTCCATCTGAGATTGAAGTCATGGTCATCTTCGAAATCGAAGGACGAACAACAACGTCCACTGTACAGACCGTTACAGTGGGTGTTGCCGGCTCAGTGTGGAGCATGACAGTGGGGGGTTGATGTGCGCAAGGAGGGAAGACGCCGGGGGATTGAGTAATGACAGGGGCTGCAGAAGATGGAGGGGGCAGAATAGACTGAACAGCTGAGTCAAGCAGAGGGGAATTCCCGTTTCCTGAATGGCTGCAGGGAGGGGTGAGGGAGAGACGAAGGGTAGCGTGGAAGGTATGGAAGTGCCTATGCTGCTAACGGGAACTAGTTCTGGACACGGCTTGTAGGACTCCATCTTAGGTGTGTTACACTGCATGTCGGCGCGGGGAATGGGCTGTGATGGCGAGGGGAGAATGGGAGTGGACGGGTCAAGGTCAGGATGGTCAGGTGTAGCTGGTGGTGCATGGGGCATGCGACTCAATGCATCAGCATTATTGTGTACCTGGCCTGGTTTATTAATGATTTCACAATCAAACGACTGAAGGAAGAGGGCCCATCTACCCAAACGACCTGTGGGGTCCTTGACACTCTGCAGAAACTTTGTCGCCAAATGGTCAGTGTACACAAAAAAATTGGCGTGAGAGAGGTACACTTTGAAGTGCCGTATACAATCTACCAGAGCCAGTGTCTCTTTTTCCGTGATGCCGTAACAGAGTTCAGCACCACACAATGCTCGACCCCCTTAGGCGATCACGCGCTCCCGTCCTTGTTCTGTTCGTCTCTCTGTCCAAGCACATAGCCGATGGCCTTGTTGCTGGCATCAGTGTACAAAATGAATTGACGTTCAAAATCAGGATAGGCCAGAATAGGTGCAGATGTGAGTGCCGATTTCAGTGTCTTAAACGCTTGTTCTGCGCAGGATTCCATTGGAATTGTGCCTGAGTCTTTAGATCATTGAGAGGGGCTGCTATGCAAGAGAACTTTTTGACAATCCGGCGATAGTAATTTGCCAGGCCGAGAAATGACCGGACATCATGTTGAGACTGGGGCGAGGGAAAGTTTTGAACCATTTCCACTTTCGCTGGGTCAACTGAGACTCCATCCTTAATGACAATGTGTCCCAAATATGTCACCTTAGAAGCAGCAAAATGACATTTCGTGGATTTGAGTTTGAGACCAGCGTTTCGGATTTGATCAAAGATCACAGAAAGATGAGACAAATGATCCTGAAGATTGTTGGATAAACAGAAAATGTCATCAGTGAAAACCAGATAAGTTTTGAATGTGTCCAGCAAGGACATGGTTCATCAGAGACTGAAATGATCCAGGGACTCCCTGTAATCCAAAGGGCATTCTGGTCCAAGCAAAGGATTCGAAATGAGTTGTGAAGGTAGACTTATCCTGAGATTCAGAATCTTGTGGGATTTGCCAGAAGCCAGAAAACAAATCAAGGGTGGAGAACATGGTGGATTGTCCCATGATGTCTAACGCATCTTCCAGGCGGGGGAGGGGGAAATGTACCGGTTTGGTCATTTTGTTCAATTTGCGGTAATCGACCGCAAAGCGATAGGTACCATCTTTCTTTTTCACCAAAACCACAGGAGAAGACCAGGGGGACGTGGAAGGGCGAACAACCCCATGCTGATACATTTCATTGACATGTCTCTATTTCTGCATTCAAAGCAGGTGCTGTACAGTATGGCCTTTGTTTGATAGGAGCAGAGTCACCCGTGTCGATGGTGTGGGACACCAGGTGAGTCTCACCTAGCTCTGACATATCAGCAGCAAAGATGTCTCTGTTCTGAGCTAGAAAGAGGGTGAAAGAGTCTTTTTAATCCGCAGTCAAATCTGAATCTGATAAGTCAATACCTAAACTGGCTATCATAGTTTTGGCTTCAGAAAGTTGGTTAGAGTCAGTTTGAACAGTTGCCGACCTGATATTAGCAGATTGTTCGGAAATTTCCCCCAAATCTTGGAAAACTTCCTCAAAATGACCAATTGTATCCTTGGGTTTTAATCTCACAGGGGATGCGAAGTTATTGCGCACAACACACATGGCCTGATTTTCCGTTAGTGTGACCAAGGTTCTAGCTGCGATCACCTTCTTGTTTGAGAGCAGTGCCTGTAATGTTTCAATGACACCCGTGGTATAGCTACAGTTGGAGGTTACGTGAACAGGTAGCAACACTTCAGAATAAGGAGGGATATATGTTGTGTGCAACACTTGGACAGGCACACTTCAGGTGTGGGTCTTTCAGAAAGGGGACTGACGTTAAACCATTATACAGCTGAAGGTGATGGTACCAAAGTGGAGGGGGGCTTGATGTGCCGTTAGGAAATCAATACCTAAAATCAAGGGACAAGTCAAATGATCCAGAACAATGAATTATATTGTTTGGTCAATCAGTGGGAGATTGCATCTCTTAGGAGATCCAAGTAAAGGTTGTCCTGCACAATTCTTAACCACTGACATTGCTTGAGTTATTGAACAGCAGAGCTGACCACTCAGACTGTTCCATATCTTTTGATCTCCCTTGTATCCTTGAATGGATCCTCAGGCATAGGCTCAAAGATTGTCCCCTACATTTTATACTGTTTCCATAATGCTTTTAGTTTTTCAGCAACTTTTTTGCTCTCCACACTTTCGTTTTATTCCATTTACTATCCTTCGCTGGCTGCTTTGGGGTGCTGTTGGATTCTTTTTTTTAACCCTTGGTGGTGAGAACACCACAGAATTATGGACTGTGGTGTGTCTCTATTTGACACCAGGAGTGCAGACACAATCAGCCGTGTCTCCCTGATGAGTCCGATCCAGCGGACGAAAGGCCTAGGAGCAGGCAATACAAATAGATCTGCCTTCAGAAGGGATCACGATGGTTCCCTCAGGCAGCTAGTGAAGGGTTTCTCATATTTATAATATATTTCCCCCATTTTCTTCATCTTCATTTTTTTTTTTCTTTCTCAAAAAGTTCAAATCTTTGCGAAGTCATTATTATAATGACCGAAGAATTGTTAGCCTGCACTTGTTTTCCCCCACTACTTAATTGTTCAGCATAACAATGAATGACTGTGAAACATGCAGACTGGAAAGTTTGAGGGGCAGTTCCACTCTTCCTAGGGTTCTAACGGGCTGTCCACCGACTCCTTTTTCTTCAACTTAGACATTTGCAAGGTGGCTACTAACACAGGAAACATCAGTACCTGTATCTACCAGACTGGTGTAGGGCTTGTTCTTAATATAGACTCTAATCCTACTACAGTTAGAGAATGACCTGATGTGCGGGACGGGTTCAGAGTCATGTACTGTTTCCCTCTCATGCCACCCAATCCTGGTTTTGGAAGTCATGAGGGGAAACCCCTATCTGCTACTGCCGTGCTTAGAGCAAACGGCGGCGGTGTGACCGATGACGTGGCATGGTGGCACAGTGCATCACGAAAGCAACATGTGTATCGCGCATGAGCGCCTCCGCATGAATGACACGGCGTCTGCTGCTGCGCAACAACAACAAAAAAAAAAAAAAAAGGGGGGGGGGGGGGGGGGCGAATGTTTCGGTGGCCAGCGGGCTGGTTAAATGTGTGTGGGTGGGCGGTGCCATTACCCCCGGGTTCAAAGTGCACGGTGTGTGGCCAGGCTCCGTTGGGGGTCAGTCAGCGCATAAGGCTGTGTTGCGGTCTCAAAGTGACGTGAAACTGGGATTGCCACGAGCCGAGTCCATTCGCTGTAAGTCTGTCTTCAGGGCTCCTGTCTGTTCAGTGATTGAGGCCAGTGCCACCTTTACTTTATCTGTGGCTGGAGAGTCCTGAAAGACTGATGCGGTCGGAGCCAAGTCAAGGGCTTGTTGGAGAGACTGGGGCGCACGCAGCATGACAAATTTTGATATGGATGTAAGAAGGCCATTGACAACAGTTTCCATGATATCTTTGGGTGGTTTGTCCAGCTGTTGTCCCTGTCGCGTCATGGACGCAAAGAATTCTTCTACTGTCTCATGGGGTAGTTGCCGACGGTCGTTAAACTGTTTCAACCGAATCCATCGCGCGGATTTATGAGGTGTAAAGCGCCTGATCAGAGCAGCACACAGTCCTTGATACGTGTTCAACTCGGGGACTGACAGGTCTAATCCATCCAGCCACAACTGCGCCTGGTCCTTCATTAAAAGGGGGAGGATCGCCCTTTTACTGTCCAACCTTGTAGCAGGGCATATCTATCAAAAGTTTTCAGCCAGGAAGCAATGTCCTGTGTAGGTTTGCTGGTAAAAGGATCAGGCATTAACTGATGGGGAAGTTGAAGAGTGGGGGTTGAGAAGTTGGCGTTTCGTCCAAGACTGTCTCCGGTAATGATGGGCTGACTGTTACCACTGGACGTAAGGGGGTGAGAATAGTGGGAAGTAGTACTGACAGGGGCATAAGTAGCATTGTCGGTCAGTGATGATGTGCAGCGGAGAGAGATAAGAGACCCGGGCGTGTTAAGAGAGTGGGAGGATGAAGCCAGAGTGGTGTGTGATGAAGTGGAAGTTGTCAGAGTGCATGTTGCAGTTATGACACTAACTGACGACAGAGAATAGGCCATGTCTGTTGACGCAAGTTCATCAAAAAGACTGGGGATGAAACTACTATCCTCCTCGTAATCTGACACAGAAAGATCAAATTCTGAGATGAAGGTAGGTACGTGTTCTAATGCCGACTGACTGGATGGGGAGGGAGTAGGAGACGCTTGGGTAGGAATGGATGACACAGGGTGTTGGGAGTAAGTAATGTCGACTAAACTTCGAGCATATGAACGAGTCACTGGTCTACTAGAGTCATCGTTCCTAATACGAACTGGAAGCCGAGACATGGAAAAGAAAACAATGATTGTGAGGCCCAATTTTTTGTTGTTGTTTTTTTGTTTTGCGAACAGTAACGACAAGAAGATAGAGCTAACGCTTTAGCTGCGAGAAGAGGTGAGGGGGAATCGACTCGCTTCTCCACCAACTATCACACGACTAGTTTTGCCCTCACGTGTGTTTGGGGACGTAGAGACTACTACGGGAGTGGTTCAGACAGTCAGGTAGATAGTGAGTAGAGACAGAAGGCACATCTAACACTGCACCGAAACGCCAGAGTCCAATTGAATATGCATATATTTATTTTCTTCTGCACTAGGGAGAGTACCGTTAGCCAGGCCCAATTGTATGTTGACCCACCTGGACTAAGCCCTAGCCTCGTAATTATAAAGCTAAGATTAACAAAAAAAAATATGGAGTCACATTTACCTTGTAATAAGCAGAATGTCTCTGAGGCCCAAGTGCACGACTGTTCAGATGCCAGGAGAGAGAGAGAGAGAGAGAGAGAGAGAGAGAGAGAGAGAGAGAGAGAGAGAGAGAGAGAGAGCGGAAGTTGATATCTTTATATAGCTTTTGCCTGAGTCTGAATTGAATAACCGTGGCGTGGACGGCATTGTCAGTTGTTGCTGCTTTGGCAGTGAGAGAACGCCAGGCACTGGACATTATCAAGGTCTGATTTATTAGTGACCAACTGCTCGGGAAGGGGGGGGGGGGGAGGAGGGGCGTGGACATGTGAGGAGTGGGGGTGAGGGAAGGGAACGGGAGGACTGAGAATGTTCGCCCATCATGCAGTCCACCGTGGGGCTGTTGGATGGTTTTACAATGTTCAAGTCTACTGAGGCTTGGCATCACCTTTTAGATCAAGACGATCCCGTTAGAACAAGGGGATGGCTCTAGGACAAGGCATCACTGTGCCCTAAGACTGGCCATTGAAATCGCCCGTATGAATGGCTGAATTGGCGCGTGTGTGTGTGTGTGTGTGTGTGTGTGTGTGTGTGTGTGTGTGTGTGTGTGTATGTGTGTGTGTGTGTGTGTGTGTGTGTGTGTGTGTGTGTGTGTGTGAGTGAGTGTGTACCTCCTATGTATATCACTCTGTGATAGTTCTGTGGACAAGTGTCTGCTGAGATTTCAGTAGACTGGTGTGTTTTGAGGATTCATTAAATTTGTGTCTGTTGAGATTTCAGTGGACTGGTGTGTTTTCAGGATTTAGTGGACTGGTGACTGTTGATATTTTAGTGGATTGGTGTGTTTTGAGGATTCAGTGAACTGGTGTCTCTTGACATTTCAGTGGATTGGTGTATAGTGAGGGACTGCTGTGTATTGAGGGTTCAGTGGACTATTGTCCGTTGAAAGATCGAAGGACTGGTATGTATTGAAGGTTTAGTTGCCTGGTTTTTGTTGAGATTTTAGTTGGCTGGTGTGTACTGAGGGTTAACTGGACTTCTGTGTTTTGAGGGTTCAGTGAACTGATGTCTACTGACATGTGGACTGGTATCTGTTGAAAGGCCAGTGGATTGGTTTGAATTGAGAGTTCAGTCGATCGATCTGTTTTGAGCGTTCTGAGGACAGGTCTGTTGAGAGTTTGGTAAACCAGTGAGTATTGAGAGTTGAGTACACTGGTTCGTAATGAGGGTTCAGTGGACTAGTGTGTATTTATGGTTGAGTGAACTGGTATGTGTTGATGGGTCAGTGGACTAGTGTATGTTGATGATTTAGTGGACTGGTGTGTGTTTATGGTTGAGTGAACTGGTATGAGTTGATGGTTCAGTGGACTGGTGTATGTTGACGGTGCAGTGGACTGGTGTATGTTGATGATTTGGTGGACTGGTGTGTGTTGATGGCTCAGTGAACGGGTGTGTGTTGAAGGTTCAACTGGCCGATCTGTGTGGACTGTTCAGTAGGCTGAGATGCGGAAAGGAGAGTTCGTGTTCTTGGCAGAGACTCTGTGAAAAGAAACTGGCAGTATCAGGGTTTTGTCAAGCTTCATGTCACATTGATGAGAGAGAGAGAGAGAGAGAGAGAGAGAGAGAGAGAGAGAGAGAGAGAAAATACTCAACGCGCGCGCACACACATTGTCATCATTCTGTCTCTGTCTCTGTCTGTCTCTTCTGTCTCTCTCTGTCTCTCTCTGTCTCTCTCTCTCTCTCTCTCTCTCTCTCTCTCTCTCTCTCTCCCCCCCCCCCCTCTCTCTTTCTCTCCGTAACTGGATCTGACTGATGAGATATCGTTTGACAGACTACACAGACTGAACAGGAAATCAGACACTCCGATTATTGGATGTTGAACTTTTTATAAACATAAAGAAAAACTTCTAAACGACAGGAGGAAATTACGCGACACCAAAGTATTCTTAGGGGAAGATTTTTCACAGCGGGTTTGTGAAATTCGGAAAAAGCTAGTTTCTCATCTAAAAGAAGCCAAAAAGTTCAAGAAAAAAATAGTGTCCATGGTTTATGATCATTGACGGCCAAAAGTTCTGTGTAGGTCAAGTCGGTAATCTTATAAAGATGACGTAGGAAAATAGCCAGCTCAGTGAGGTAAGACTGTAAACAGTAGTGATAAAAATGTCTGTCAAACTGACCTGGGTGCAAAGGGAACTCAGAGAAATCGGTCACCGCCTGTTAATGAACACAAGGGTAAAATATCACGCGCAGCTGGGGTTGAGAAGGGTGACACAGCCGTGTCCGTACCACAAATTGATAAGATTCAAAATAATATATATGGCACTCTGATTGTCATGCATCTCCAAACATAACACAAAAAGTGTTGATGTTTTTATGGGTGATTGTATATGGCTAAGTAATGCAATCACGAATGACTCTCCAAACAGTACTATGTTTGACCATAATGATATTTGTGTGCATGACACCTCGAACAGCGCTTTGTTAGACAATAATATATCTGTTTTGAGTGAAAATGAAGTTGATAAGAAACAGTTCTTGTTTAAAGAGTGGTGCAGTTGACGAGAAAGTTTTTTTTTTTTTTATAGTAAAAATGATACGCTGGATGAAGAGAGTTTGTGTATTATGGACGATGTAATGTCTGATAAACAGGATTCTACAGATGGATGTAATGGATATTTGACAGGAAGTTACCTTTTGTGCCTTTTGTGCAGCAGTGTTATATATTCGGAAGGCAGTAAAATGGGTAGAGGTGAAAACCAACACATCCAGCTACATACCGGAAATATTAGTAATGACATAAACAAAGGGCAATATAAAAAGAGTAACTCGGCGAAGAAAGAAAAATGTGTACGTTTCTTACACTGGAACGTAAATGGCTTGTTGTCAAAGATATGTGATAAGGATTTCGTTTTGTATATAGCTTCATTCGATGTAGTTTGTCTTGTTGAAACATTTGTTGAAAGTTTTGAATCTACGGTTTTTGATTCTTATGAAGTGTTTTGTAAACCTGCAGTTAAGATAAGAAAATAAGGGAGACGTTCAGGTGGAATCATATGTTTCATGAAAAAAAGTATTGTTATCGTATGCATACTTTGTCGCCGGCGACAAACTGTGCTGCATGCTTTGTCGCCGACGACAAAGTGTGCTGCACAGTTTGTCGTCCCAGCCATGAGAAATATCGACAAGTTTGCACACTTTGTCGCCCCTTGCACACTTTGTCGTCATTTTTCATATGTGACATTGCTGCACACTTTGTCGCCCCTCGAAAGAAGAAACTTCAGATCTGAAGTCAATCGTACATACTGGACATAGACTAATTGGTTTTGTTTTTTGTAATTCCGTTATAAAACCGTACTTTACAATCAAAATGGAAAAATTCTCTCATTCTGTGGTGTTGGTGTGTGTGTGTGTGTGTGTGTGTGTGTGTGTGTGTTGTGTGTGCGCGCGCGCGCGCAAGTGCGCGTGTGCGTGTGTGTGCATGTGTCTGTGTGTGTGTGTGTGTGTGTGTGTGTGCGTGTGTGTGTGTGTGTGTGTGTGTGTGTGTGCGTGTGTGTGTGTGTGTGTGTGTGTGTGTGTGTGTGTAAAAAATATGTTCCACGCGCTGCAGACGAAACAACAGGGATGATCTTCTCTAAAACGTAGGACATATGTATTTAGTCATTTATTATTATTATTATTTACAGAATAACCGTTAATAATGGTTATAACGGCCAGTAACTGTTTTTTTCTTTATTACCAAATATCTCAGAAACTATTTGACCGATTTAAAGCGGTTTGGACGAATTTGTGTCAAATCAAGGCCTTCCTTCAGATGGATATAACTGTGACAATTCGTTATATAACTGTTAAATACCGTTGAAATGTAAGGAAAACATATTTCACTCTTTTCACAGAAAACTGATCGTTCTGAAAATTGGTAGGTATGTTAAATATGAGTGAAGGCCGATGCCTACATTTCATTTTTCTACGATCTTCACCGGCTTCCGCCATAACGACCATAAATGTTTTTTTCTCTTCTTTATGGAGTATCTTAGAATCTACTTGGCTGATTTTTAAGCGATTTTTGAGAGATTGTGGCAAAGCAAAGAGCTCTTGATACAAATGTGGATATGAGCCTATATTTGTGACCGTTAGAAAACATTGCTATTGTCTTATTTGCATCTTGTTATAATTATTTCCATTATTATCGATCTGATCGCCTCTATGTCATTAAGGGCCTATTTTAACCGATTTACAACAACCCCCCCCCCCCCAAAAAAAAAAAAAAAAAAAAAATCACATTTTGTGATTAATCCGAGTTTTCGTGTGTGCAGTATTTGTCATCAGCAAGCGTATAAGTGAAAAAGATTATATGTATCATGCTGGGGTAAAGAAAAGGTACTACTTTTCACCACAGTATTTGAGTGTGGCACTTTTACCTTTGACAGGCTTCCTGCAGTTCCTACGCCACACGCAACTGGAAAGTATTCTGTTCGGACATCCAACTTGTCCATGTTGAGTGTAGATGCCACAAACCTAGATTTAATGAAACTGGGAGTACAAAAATGAGGCCCTTGTGTGGCATCAACTGAATTGAATGCTTCTAGTGTAAACCCAGGCGCTCGAAATGGGGTTTATTTGTCTGACAACATAAAATTCACTACGTTTTAGGATAGAGATTTAAAGACAGAAATAAGAATAGGTTAGACAGAGAAAAAAAAACTTTGCATTTAAACACACTGAACAGAAGAAAGAAAAATCTGGGGTACCTCTGATTTGTCCAAATGCCAGTGATATAAAAGTTTCTGAAATCGTCTTCCCTCAACCACAGCCAAGTGTTGTACCACTGTCTATTATTTACAATCCGCCTGGTTTTCAAGGCAAGACCGCTTGCTTGTCCTGCTGCACGAATCAGTCTTCTAATACTGACGCGATTTGGAACGTTGAGGATAACAGGGAAGTCAGTGTGCAGTCTGGGTAAAGGGATTCTGGAAACTGTCAGCCTGAAAAATGTGTTCACCTTTTGCAGCGTGTACCTGAAGCTTGGATCCATTCGGACTGTATGGTGGATTATTAAAGCCTGGGATTTCTTGAGGCAAGTGCTCGCGACTATCGACTGGGGAGTCGCAGCGTTGGCCAGGAAATTCGAGCAACACATTCTAAAGCGCATCTGTAGAGTGGATTAAACTCGACTGTGTGATCCCAGTCTACCCATTTAAACCTATAGCACACTCAACTATGGGTAGGAGCCGACCAAGGCCGAAAAACCCTCGGAGCTGATGGCATTCGACCCCATGGTCTCCCGATCGGGAGTCCGCGGCGCTAACCACTTCGCCACGGCGACCGGTGCCCTTCACTGTTGGTCGCCACTTTGGGCATGTGTCATTGTTGCACACTTTGTCGCCCCTTGAGACACCAACATTTGCAATCTTTACAATTTGATTGTTGTATTTCTATGCTGGCTGTTTTTCAGTTTGCTATTACCAGGAGTTTCTGGTATTTTACAATTTGATTGGTGTATTTCTATGCTGGCTGTTTTTCAGTTTGCTATTACCAGGAGTTTCTGGTATTTTATTCTCTGCTGAACGTGACCCTTTCAAGTGAAGGCCAGTGGGCTGACGTTTGCACTAGCAGCACCAGCAATAGTAGCAGAGTAGTTGAAGTTGCAACAGTCACATTAAAGCAATTGGCTCCAAGTTTAAATACGTTTCTTTAGTCATTAAAATACTAGCAAATGCAGACAAGGAAAGATGTCTCTTCACCGAAAAACCTTTTCTTCCAAACAGTTCTTGTTTTCATTTACTTGATATTTTTGTTGTCGGATTTCCCTTCACTTTATAATGGGAAATGTCATTAAAACAACCAAAAAGATAAACATTGAATTTTAGAAGCAATATGCGGAACTTACTACACTTTCTCCGAATTTCCGAAGGGCGAGGGTTGCAGCCACACTTTGTCGGAATTCCACACTTTCTCCGAAATTTGGAAAAAGTGTGTGTGTAAGTGTGTGTGTGTGTGTGTGTGTGTGTGTGTGTGTGTGTGTGTGTGTGTGTGTGTGTGGCGAGGGGGGGGGGGGGGGGCACAAGATGCAAAGCATACAAATGTACTCCCAGTTTATCTTGAATGGCAACAGTTTTCTAACGTTTTTATATTAAGAGCTCTTTGCTTTGCCACAGACTCTCCAGAATCGCTTCAAAATCAGTCAAGTAGTTTCTGAGATATTCGAAAAGGAAGAAAAACTGATAACGGACGCTATAGTGGAAGCCGTTGCAGAGTATGGAAAAATAAAATGTCGGCCTTCACCCATATTGAACACACCTGCCAATTTTCAGAACGATCAGTTTTCTCTAAAATGAGTGGGATACATTTTGCTAACATTTAGACGGTTTTTAATGTTATATAACAGATTATTACGATTATGTCCCATCAGCTGAAGGAACACAATCATTTGACACAAATTCGTCAAAACCGCTTGACAGTCGGTCAAGTAGTTTTTGAGATATTTGATAAAGAAGAAAAATTGTTCTTGACCATTATAGCCATTATTAACGGCTCTTCTGTGAAAATATATGGTGGGCATCAGTGTCTTCCCATTTCGCGCCTTCCCAATTCGCCCTAAATTATTCCCATTCTGCCCCTTTTCCATTCCGCCCCCTTCCCATTTCAACCCTTCCCAATTCGCCCCATTGTCACTTTGCCCTTTCCCTTTTCGCCTCTTTCCCAATTGACCCCTTTCCCATTTCGTCCCTTCTCATTTCGCCCCTTCCTATTTTTTTTTTTTGCACCCTTCCCACTTCGCCCCTTCCGATTTTTGCACCCTTCCCACTTCGCCCCTTCCTATTTTTGCACCCTTCCCACTTCGCCCCTTCCTATTTTTGCACCCTTCCCACTTCGCCCCTTCCTATTTTTGCACCCTTCCCACTTCGCCCCTTCCTATTTTTGCACCCTTCCCACTTCGCCCCTTCCTATTTTTGCACCCTTCCACTTCGCCCCTTCTATTTTTGCACCCTTCCACTTCGCCTTCCTATTTTGCCTTGCAGTTTATGTAAGCGGAATTTGCATTGTTAGTCAACAACCAAGCTTTCACTCCCCGGTTTGTTGCATAAATTCTATAGCATTCTCTATCTTGCCTTGTGACATGTTTCTCAGTCCACTGATTCTGTGGTTGCAGAATTCATGAAACAGACTGCAGATTCAGGAAACTGGTCTGCTTGAATCGCTTGGTTTCTGTTAATATCGAACCGGGTGTGACGGAAAGAGACAAAATGGGAAATGAGCATGGAAGCGGTGAAATGGGAATTAAAAATTATTGAAATTATATTGATTAGATTAATCAAAATTGGGAAGAGATCAAATGGGAATTAACGGATAGAGGCGAAATGTCTGTCTGCCTGTCCGTCCGTCTCTCTCTCTCTCTCTCTCTCTCTCTCTCTCTCTCTCTCTCTCTCTCTCTCTCTCTCTCTCTCTCAGAAATGGGAATTAACGGACAGGGCGAAATGGGAAAGGGATGACCTGGATAAATTGGGAAGTGGCAGATTGGGAAGGGGCGAAATGGGAATAAGGGGTGAAACAGGAAGGGGGCAGACTGGGACAGGAGCGACGTGGAAATGGGAGAAATGGGAAAGGGACAACACAGGAAAAGGGCAGAATACGAAGGGGCGAAATGGGAATAGATTGGGGCGAAATGGGAATAGATTGGGGGCGAAATGGGAATAGATTGGGGCGAAATGGGAATAGATTGGGGGCGAAATGGGAATAGATTGGGGGCGAAATGGGAATAGATTGGGGACGAAATGGGAATAAACCGGGAGCACCATCCTTGACCCATAGTAAATACACCTCCAAAGTTTCAGAGAAATAGGCCCAGTACTTTTGTTGCAGCGCGTGGAACACACTTTGTTCACACACACACACACACACACACACACACACACACACACACACACACACACACACACACACACATACAGAGGGAGACAGACAGACAGACAGACAGACAGAGAAATGAAATGAAATGAAATGAAATCTTTATTCCATAAGGCCAAGACCCTCTTTGGAAGAGGGGAACAAAAACAAATACATAATCATAAACATCATTACATACACATACATAAATATACATTCAAGTTATAGCAATCTGCCGCGCTTTAAATGCTTGATAAACATAAAGTGCTAATTTTCTGACTGTATTACTGTTCGTTGAGGCCAACAAGAGAGATACACGAAAACCATTTGATTATGAATCAACTTTTGAGCTATTAACTTTTGTCTTATGCTATTGTAGAATGGACAACATAACAAGAAGTGCATTTTCGACTGCAACGTTACATAGTTTACAAATAAAGTCTTGTGGCCTATGGTTTTTATACCTATAGTAGTGAACTGACAAGTCAGAAATGCCAAATCTAAACTTAGTTATAATATACTTTAATTGCCTGTCAAGATCCATGCATAGATATATAGGTAGAGAGCCACACACGGATTACAGAAAGATCTATATACAGAAAAGCCTGTCACTCTCATTCACGTGTTCACTCCATTCTTGCATTAATCTCTGCCGAAAGACACACTAAAATTCCTTGACATCACCCACACCTAGAGAGAGAGAGAGAGAGAGAGAGAGAGAGAGAGAGAGAGAGAGAGAGAGAGAGAGAGAGAGAACACGAATCTTTTCGAACACGAATCTTTATTGATAAACTAACAGCTTCTTTACACAAGGCCCTCTGGAGAAAAGAAACAGAAAAGAAAAGAAATCACACACACACACACACACACACACACACACACCGCGCGCGCGCGCGCGCGCGCACACACACACACACACACACACACACTTATACAAACAAACATATGATAATGAAAGAGAGAGAGAGAGAGAGAGAGAGAGAGAGAGAGAGAGAGAGAGAGATTGAATTTCTCCGTTCCGATTGTAAAGCACGCTTTTTTTTTGTTTTGGTCTGTCCGTTTGTTTCTTTGTTTGTTGTTGTTGTTTTAACTTGAATACAATGAAATCAAGTCAGACGTGTAGCCTACGATATGACTTTAGATCCGAAGTTTCTTCTTTCGAGGGTCGACAAAGTGTGCAGCAATGTCACATATGAAAAGTGACGACAAAGTGTGCAAGGGGCGACAAAGTGTGCAAACTTGTCGATATTTCTCATGGCTGGGACGACAAACTGTGCAGCACACTTTGTCGTCGGCGACAAAGCATGCAGCACAGTTTGTCGCCGGCGACAAAGTGTGCAGGGGCGACAAAGTATGCCGTAACACACCCTTCTTCATAGAAGTGGTTTATAAACACAGATCACCAGTTCATTTCATTTGTCACGTCGGTAACAAACACCGCTTCGCTGTATTTTCAACAATAAGACTTACTTTGGTTTGTGTTCTTTTTTTCAGAGAGTGGTCCATCTAATTTGATTCTGTTCGAATTGATTCAATATAGCGCGATTTCATTTGAATGGGTATTCACAGTGTTCTTTAGACAGTTGTGGCGCAATGCACATCACTGTAAAGAATGCGAGTCTTGGGGAAAACGCTTGAAAAAGTTATTGGCTTTTGAAACTTTGATGCAGTTGCCTTTCTAATTCACGGGAAAAGTCTGATGCCCTAGTCTGTAGAATTCACGCAGCGTGTTTGCCAAGGTTTATCGAGGTTAACTGAAACGGTTCGTCAGAGATACATTTATCTAAGTTAAATCTACTTGCAAATTGTTCGATTTGTTTTGGTTTTCCGTACTGGTTTTTTCTCTCATGTCATCTTCCTCTTCCCTACTTTCTTCTTCACTTCCTCCTCTTCCCCGTTTTATCCTCTTTCTGTTTTCCTCCTCCCCTCCTCCTTTTCATGTTCCTCCTTTTCCTTCTCATCCTCCACCATCTCTTGCTCCCTTTCTCTTTTTCTTTTCTTCTCTTCTTCCGCTTCTATCCTCTTACTCCTTCGCATCCTCATTTCCCTCATCCTTTTCCTCTTCTTCCTTTTTTTGCTCCTCTACCTTTTTTCTCCTCTTTCTTTCCGTCATTTTTCTTCTCCCATTTCTATTCCTCATCCACCTTCTTCTTCTCCACTTTTCTTCTCCTCTACCTCCTTCTTTTCCTTTTCATGACCATCTACGTTAACACCGTTGATCTGTAGACTTACAAGTAAGTTATGGTCATGGATTTTCTGCAATATATTCGTATGGGGAAATCGGCTGTACAGTACGAACCCGACGCTACCTGAATGCTAAAAACTTTTTAAACACAAGCATGGCGGGCATACACGTGCGCTTGCGTTGTGTTTCTTCGAGGTTGTGGGTACGAGCGCACGCTCGCAAATTCGGACGATGTACATGCCCACGGACAAAACCATTTCCTGACAATTCTCTCTCTCTCTCTCTCTCTCTCTCTCTCTCTCTCTCTCTCTCTCTGTATGTCTCTGTGTGTGTTCTAAAACTCAGTTCCTTTTTACTGATGAGTAATAAAGTTGTTAGCCATTTTTTTTCGTTGCTGTTCTTTATTCTTCTCAGAAACATTTCCATAAAAATTGTTTGCAGTTCAAGGAATTATCTATATTATTTGTCTTTTTTTGTTTTTGTATGTTGTTCCTTTCCAGACCGGAATATTCCAAAACAGAGAGCAGTCATGCTGTCTGCTATGTTATGCAGTCATCTGTCAATGTGCACACTCGTTCGTGGGTGTCATTTCCGCCGAAGATCTTAAAGCGACTTGGATTTTGAGCCCGTGCTTTAGACATCTGTTTTAACCTTTGTAGAAAGTCACGATTCGTCATTCTTTAATGATTTCATGAAATAAACTGGAAGGGCACGCGGGGAAAGCGCAGACCTCCACCAATGTCAAACGGATCTAGGATCCGCCCTTTGCCTCAGTTCATGTGAGCAAACATCTTTTTTCCTCCAGCAGAAATAATCGTCAATACGGCCTGGACAAGTTCCTTCCCAAGTACTTTTTAAAGTTCCTTCCCAAGTAATTTTTAAGGATATGAAAAACTACCTTAAAAAAATGTCAGTTGCAAAGTGAGGCGACTGCAAGCGGAAATCTAAATAAATCTTAGAAGTGTTTGAAAACAATACAGACAAACGAATCACAAGACAAAACACAACGCATTTCTTCAGGCAAGATAAACAACACTCAGGACAACGGAAATAAAGAACGAGCAATCACTTATCTTGTCAAATTCGGCCCATCTTGCGTCTTGACTTTGATTTGGAAGCCCTGATACGACCTCTTACAGTCGGCTGGAATATAAGCAATATACATTGAACTGAACTACTACTACTACTACTACTACTGCTGCTGCTGCTGCTGCTGCTACAACAACAACAACAACAACAACAACTACTACTACTACTGCTACTACTACTACTACTACTATAGCCCCCACATTTGTTGCTTTTTTGGTGGCACTGACCTCCTAATGTCAAGATCGATCTAAGACGTGATGTGCGACTTCAGATTTACAGACGGTCGGTCGGTCGGTCTTTTCAGGTCGATCGCAAACAAAGCTGTGCGTATGTGCTTACTTTAAAGGACACGGTTAATTGACTAGGCTTTGGTGACGTGGCTGTGTGTGCAATGACATTCCTTCAGTGTGCGTAGTACGAAAGGTTTCATTGGGCTATGCACGAGTCATAGATGTTTATGGACCCAACACTTGCGTTGAAAGTAATGAAAAACAGGAAAAACAAAAACAAATACAATGCATATTATAAATGAACGTCATAACAAAAATAAAATGTAAACAATAAACTGTACTCCTTTTAAGGATAATCAGTGGAAACATTCTAGCTTAGTGGGCTGTACTTAATCATATAATTAGCATAAATGTGGAGAGAAAGAAATGAGTGTGAAATATTGTCACTAATGCGACATACAGATACGTCCCTTGATAGAGATCTGTTTATTGTGCTTACGGTACCTGTCTACTGTCTACATGTTATATTTTCTCAATTACCTCGGGAGCACTGTCATGTAGGTGGGTGGGTGCCTAGGTGTGTGTGTGTGTGTGTGTGTGTGTGTGTGTGTGTGTGTGTGTGTGTGTGTGTGTGTGTGAGCGAGCTGCAAGACATGACCAGCACGTTGTGATAATGCATAAGTCAGGCATTTGCCAAATGTTGTTCATGAGACCCTTTGCTCCGACTGTTCTTATCTTTTTATTCATATATTTCTTTATCTAGCTGTAAACCGTACGTGCTTTGGCCTCCTGGCTAAGCAGACGTGGTGCAGTATAGACAAGTCTGTGGACAAATCTGCATGCAGTAACGTCTTCTTTAATGAAACTCTCCCTCTCTCTCTCTGTTTGGATGTGTTTGTGTCGGGGGGAGGGGGGTGGTGGTGCGGATGCGAGGGGAGGAGTGCTCTGCATGTGATGGGGGTGGGGGGTTGAGTGGTGGTGGGTGCATGCGTGCGAGCGCGCGTGCGCGCGAGTGTGTATGTGTGGGTGGCCACTGCCTCATGACCCAGTTGAAATTGATGAGATGCTGATAGATTCTCTATTCCTTGTCATCAAAACATTAACGGGCCAAAAGGAAAGTTGTGAGACGCGTTGACGTAGCCTTTTGAAAGCACGAACAATGTTTCTGAACGCTTCTTCTATTTAAAGAATTTATAAGACACTGCTATTGTGTGAATTAATCAACTGTTTCTTTTCCACAGTTGACAATGTCTTTTGTCAGTAATCTCACCATCATTATAAGGCTATTTTTGAAAGAGGGATGTCTGACCCTTATGTCTTGAGAATAATTACATTGAATCCGTTTGGAGAATACTGTGTAGCATTTTCAACGGACAAACTGAAACTGGGCCAGAGAACCGTGTCCGACTGCTGCTGCGGTGACACGTGTTCTGTTTGAGAAGACTTTGCAGGCCGACTACTCTCAAGACCCGAGGTGGACATGTAGACACATCCGGTTACCATAGGTCGCAGATTTCTACGAACAGACCGACCTGTCCAACCTTTGGAGTGATCACACACACACACACACACACACACACACACACACACACACACACACACACACACACACACGCACGCACGCACATAAACAGAGTTTCAGTTTCAGTTTTTTCAAGGTGTCACTGCGTGCAGACAAGTCCATACATGCTACACCGCATCCGCCAAGTTTCGAGACCACACTACGCATGATTCCAAGCTGATGGATAAATGAATCAACAACTAAGATGAGAGAATTGAAGAAGAGGGTCTCGTGGCTACGACTTAGCAGATGTCTGATCTACGCATTAGCCCAGTGCGCTGGTCAGACCCTGAGTGCCTACATTGGTTGTTTTTTTGTGTATGTGTGTATAGTGAATATACACATGTGTGTGTATGGATGTGTGCGCACGGGCCCAAGTGTGTGTGTGTGTGTGTGCGCGCGCGCACGTGTGTATGTGTGTGTGTGTGTGTGTGTGTGTGTGTGTGTGTGTGTGTGTGTGTGTGTAATAATAATAATGGTTTATTCAGTTTTTGCAGGCCCTCTGGCCCATATGAACATGAGAACTGAATTGCACAGTAATTAGCATGGTATAGGTGATTTTGAAAGAGTATAATGACAAAGAAACAAGAAATACACGGCAAATTTTATAAGCATCACAAGTAAACGTTTACCTTACGAATCAGCTTTAGACAGAGATTTCATTTCCTTAATTTTAAGGATTCAGTAATGTATACTGCAACTTTGAATAACAATTCATTTGACATATTTCTACCTAATAACTGTATCTTAAATTCTGATAGAAAACAATAATAATACAAGGGTATGAATTTCTTGCGAAGTGTGGAATATTTAGGACAGATTGACATGAAATGACATAAATCTTCAATGCAATGACCATCACACTGTTTACAAAATGGATCAGTGATTTGTTGAGTCGAGTGACACACACTAATTCAGAGGTAGCCGATTGCATCTAAACAGACACAAAACACGACGATGTTCGCGAGCAGACAACTGACTCACGTAACCGGCCATTACTTACTCTGGGTGATACATACAATAGTCAGGGTATGAAGAAAGCGAAGAATGCCAGTCTTGAAAATACGAATCCTTCAAACGTTGTTTGAGCAGATCTATAAAACAATGAGCATTTCTTACATTCTGCATCTGCCATACATATCCAAAGCCATAAGTGCACAATAGCAGTCTTACACGTGTAACCCAAATTTTTCTACCAGAGTGATCGTGCATTTGCAACATTTTACAGCATTGTTTTGGATATCTGTTGTCGGGCATAGACACAAGCCTGCACCAATATTTCACAAGTCGAAGATATGTATCAATATAGATAGGATATCTACCACACTCCCCAAGAGCAATGTTGTTTTTGACATCCCTTCCAACCCCTAAAACCATCTTGCAAAATTTAATCTGGAGTTTTTCAATAGCATCATATATTTGAAACCCCATATTTCAGAACCATACAACAGAATTGGCTTTACTTTCGTGTCAAAAATTTTGAACAACGTAGCAACTGGAATTCCTTGAAGTTAACATGCAGTCTTTTAATTCCTGCCACCGCTCTCAGAGCCTCACCTGAGAGATTTTCTGCACATCTGGACCAGTTTAATGTGGCTGACAATACAACGCAATATAACGAAGATAATTGTATCTAGGTTCAACCTGGATCTGCTTACCATCATACCACCATTTCTCAGTTGATTTAATGAAACCACCACAACCACTCTGGTTTTATCCATATTCACAGTCAGACCCCATTTACGGTAGTATTTTTCCAGACACACTATCTTCTTCTGCAAGTCTGCCACAGAGTCAGAAACTAAAGCAATATCATCTGCATACATCAACAGAAAAATACCAAGTGGGTCTGCAAAAATGCCGATACCTCTTGCACCACAGTCTAATAAGTCAGCTTGCATCTCAGACAAAAATATAGAGAACAACAATGGACTAAAACACATCCCTGTCTTACACCTGACAGAGAGTCAAAATACTCACTTATACTGGTCCCCACTTTGACAGCGGCTTTCACATTTCTATGCATAGCCTTCAATATTTTGACCATTTTTCCGTGAATACCCGTTTTCTGTAATATGAAGTATAGCAGTTTTTGTCTGTCTATACTATCAAATGCTTTAGAGAAATCCACAAAGAGCGTGTAAAACCAACCACCATGTTTTGTGAGGTATTTTTGAACCAGTGATTGAAGAGAAAAAATGTTATCTGTGGTACTGTAACTTTTGCGAAAACCTGCTTGAGCTTCAGGAATAGTATCATTTGCATCACACAAGTCCTTTAGTCTGTTATTAACTACTGTACTGTATAATTTGCTGATTATGTTCAACAATGAAATCCCCCTATAATTGTCTGTTTTTCACGAACTACCTTTTCTGTGTAAGGGGAATATGACAGCTTTCGTCCAGCTTTGAGGGTTCTCCCCACTTTCAAAAATTCTGTTGAACAACGAATACAGAAATTTAACAAGAACATCTTCAGCGTGAATGAAAAAATCAGAGGACAGACCATCTGGACTAGCTGCTTTTCCATGTTTTAATTCACGAATAGCACTACAAATTTCAACCTCTGAAATGTCTCCATCTCCTTGGGCATTTAAATAATCACTGCAGTTTCCAGGTACATGATCATTTAGAACATCATCAACCTCCCGGCCGAAATCAGAGTCATCCGCTGCTTGCTCTACATTGAACAAATTTTTAAAGTAATCATACCACATACGAGGTGCGATCAATTTCGAACAGTTCGGTTTGGTTGATGTCAATGACTTAACTTTTTGCCAAAACGATCTGGAATTAATATCAGAACACGCAGCATTTAGTTCGTTTAAAACGCGCTCGTTTTCTACTACTTTTTTACTTTCACACAATTCTTTAACTTGCTTCTTTTGATTCAGGTAACTGATAAAATCCTCCCTTGAATTAGACCGTCTGAATACACCCAGATGTTGATATTTCTTTTCTTTCGCACGCTCACACTCCTCGTCCCACCAGGGAGGCTGTTCACGGGATATTTGCATTTTCCGCTTTGACTCATTTGACCCATTTGACCCACAGCGTTCTGAAGGAATGTAACAAGACAGGTAGACCCCGCCTCAACGTCACACTCAAGTGCTGTCATAAAATTTTGAAATTCTCTTTCTTTGTTACAGAAAATATAATCAGCGAATGACTGCATATTCTTCCTTCCAAACAAATCGAAACTCTTCTTCAAGTACAATTTGTTCAGCATTATCCTCAGTCTCCATGCTATCAACATAAGTAAAGGAAGCAACAATAGGAAAATGATCAGATTCACACCTGGTGTGCCATGCACATATCAACAACAGTATCAAACAATAATTGTGAACAAAGAAAATAATCTACTACATTTTACCCTCGCTTTCTATGCATGTAATTTCACCCTCACTATCCCCTTCAGTTCTTCCATTTACAGTTAACAGATCATATTCTGTACATAGTTCAGTAAGTCTACGACCAAATTATTGACACCACTGTCTTTAGATTTACGAATAGTTTGTGGCATACTCTGCATTAATATTTCTGCATCTTGTAGTATTTGTGCGTGTCTATTTTCACCGACGTTATCCACATCAGAGAGTTCAGACGTGCGGGCATTAAAATCGCCACACAGTAGCCAAGGTAAGTCAGGATATCGGTCCATCACATACGGTTTTCTAACAAATCAATACTGTTATCACTGTTCTTTCCATAGATCACCGAACGTTCAGGAGCAATGTAAACGAACGCAGTAAGAATGTCAAATGGGGAATTCAAAACACACTTACCAACCTTCAGAAAAACAGTCCTCTGTTGATTGAAGCATATACTCCACATGGCACATAACAGATTTGTGTACACAGACAACATCACCACTTTTCAGTTTTGTCGTGCGTGGAGAGTAAAACACATGAAAATCCGGGAAAGCATTTTTATATAACTTTTTTTTTTACATAGCCACTGTTCGAAGAAGGAAAATATTTTAAACTTTTCACAAAAACGCCTGAACGAATAACTTTCTAACTTGTGAAATAAACCTTGAACATTTCACGCCATTATTTGAAGCACAGCACTGGGTAAAAGTGTGGGTGTATGGGCGGATGAAATGGGTTGATGTGTGTGTGTGCTGCCAGCCGATGACCGAGGGGTGATGACAGGAACGCTGGGAGATCGTCTCCACCTGCTGTCCGCATTCCGATGACGCCGGCCTGCCCCTCATCCCCGACTCTGTCGCTCCACCAGACCGCAGGTTGTGGAGTCGTAGACAAAGGACTTGCCTTCGATGACCAGGGTGTCGAAGCAGAGGAACGCTTTCTTGTTGGCTGCCTTCGCTTCCTTCAGGAAAGGCAGCAGCTGACGACGCTGGTCTGTGGCGGCAGGAATTGTCGCAACGGCACGGATTGTCGCAAATTCACGAATGCGACAATCCGTGCCGGACCTGCTATGGGTCTACCGGCACGGATTGTCGTAACGACAATCCGTGCCGCATGTGCACATATTTTCACAGGGAACGTTTGAGGAATCACTGATTTTTGTGTTCCGGTGTAACAGCCCGTTCTTACCCCCCCCCCCCCCTCTGGAACTTACCCCGGGGTAAGTCTGGGCTAGCCTGCTTTTACCCCCGGGGGTCATTCCAGGACTAGCTAGAACTTACCCCCCCTAGTTGGAACTTACCCCCGCGGGGGTAGGTTTGGGCTAGCCTGGATTTACCCCCCCCCCCCCCCCCCAAAGGGTCAATCTAGGATTATTTGGAATCTTCCTCCACCCCACCCCACCCTTCAAACAAGAGAGGGTTATTCAGGGTTTTCCTCTGCCTTTTCCAAACACGCACACCTGCCTTTAAAAAAAAATTGTGTAAGCCTGCATATTTACACCCCCTCTCCCATTTCCTATATACAGTCAGTTGGGTTTTGACAAAGTGTAGTTCTAGACTCTTCTCAATAGATGGACCTCCTACTTCCCCAACCCGCTCCCCCCGCCCCCACATACCCTGGTTCACTAACAGATACGTATTAACATTTCTCGCGCTAGCTTACATGCGTGGGTCAATATTCGGGTGTGTGAGTACGCCCGTGCATGCGTGGGAAAGAAAGACGGCTACATGCCATTGTGACCAAGTGCCAATGTGACCAAGCGTAGTTGTGACAAAATGTCGTTGTGACCACGTGTCGTTGTGACCAAGTACCGTTGTTGCTTCATCCCGGTTTGCCTCTTTTAACTATTTTACAGCTAATTAGAGTCTCTTGAGTACCTGTATACCTTAGCTTGTACAATGCAGATGACTAGTGGTCAGTACACTGACCACTGGTCATTATGACGTAAATCGGAGATTTTAACTATTTAACAGCTAATTAGTGTTTCCCGAGTGCTTGAGTACCTTGTACAAATTAGATTACTTGTGGTCAGTGCCACTGACTACTGGTCATTCTGACGTAAATCGGAGATTTTAACTATTTCACAGCTAATTATAGTCTCCCGAGTACCTGTGTGCCTTGTACAATGCAGACGACTAGTGGTCAGTACCACTGACCACTGGTCACTATGACGTAAAATCAGATATTTCGATTATTTTACAGTTAATCAGTGTCTCATGAGTGTTTGTATACCTTGTGCAATGCAGACAACCAGTGGTCAGTGTCACTGACCATTGGTCACTTTAATGTATATCAGAGATTTTAACTATTTTTACAGCTAATTAGTGCCTGTGTACCTTGTACAATGTAGATGACTGGGAGGGGGGGTCAGTTCCAACTAGGGGGGGTCAGTTCCAGCTAGTCCTGGAATGACCCCGGGAGTAAAAGCAGGCTAGCCCAGACTTACCGCGGGGAAAGTTCCAGAGGGGGGGGGGGGGGGGGCGGGGGGGGGGGGTGTAAGAATGGGCTGTTACACCGGATCTACAATGTGGGACGGTGACCGATCCTATTTCACGTGTCCTTTCATCCATCCATCTGTCTCTCGGCCTGTCGGCCCGTTTGTCCACTGTGCTTTCTACTTTCCTGGCGGAATTTTGGTCATATTTATAACCCGCGAAGTTTACGAAGTGGGTTATATTGTTTTTGTCGTGTAAGTGGCTATGTATGTATGTATGTATGTATGTATGTGTGCGTGTGTGTGTGTGTGTGTGTGTGTGTGTGTGTGTGTGTGTGTGTGTGTGTGTGTGTGTCAACAGCATATCATCATGAAGGAATAAAGATAGGAAGGTGAAACTTGACACACATGTATAATAGGTACTGTAGATGTGCCTTTTGGGGTTTACGCAAAGGTCAAGGTCACAACCTTGACTTTATGACCTTGACATTGAAAATCTATTTTTAGCCATATCTCAAGCACCAGTCAACATAAGATGTTGAAACTGGTTGTGCAGGTACTTAGGCTCAAGCCTCTTTTGAATATTGTTGACCGATCAAGGTCAAGGTCAAGGTCGTATGACCTTGAACACTGAAAATCCATTTCTAGCAATATCTCAGGCACCATTCAAGATAGGATGTTGAAACTTGGAGTGCATGTGCTTCGGCTCATGCCACTTTCGAGTATTGTTGATCGATCAAGGTCAAGGTCAAAGTCGTATGACCTCGAACACTGAAAATATATTTTAGCCATATCTCAAGCACCAGTCAACATAGGATGTTGAAAGTTGGAGTGCCTGTGCTTTGGCAATGCCCCTTCCGAATAGTGTGACCGATCAAGGTCAGGTTCAAGGTCAAGGTCGTATGACCTTGAACACTAAAAATGTATTTTTTAGCCATATATTAAGCACCAGTCAACGTAGGATATTCAAACTTAGTGTGAAGGTGCATTGGCTCATGCCCCTCCAAATACTGTTGACCGGTCATGGTCAAGGTCAAAGTCGTATGACCTTGAACACTGAAAATATATTTTTAGCCATATCTCAAGCACCAGTTAACATAGGATGTTGAAACTTGGTGTTCAGGTGCTTTGGCTCATATCCCTTCCGAATATTGTTGAACGGCCAAGGTCAAGGTCAAGACTGGACCCTAAAAATATCGCTGATATAAAGGTTTGACTAAAGAAAGAGTAAAAAACAAATCCCAGACTTGACTTTTTTGGGCGTAGACGAACTTTCGTACTTTTGGCTTGTAGCTCAGGGTATTGTGTGGACGGCCTGTTCGCTGTAGACAATTAATTTTGTTAAACGTAACTTCGCGGGTTATTTTCGAATGCTGCATTCGAAACTGTACATCCAGTATATGAACGTTTTAGTTGGAGTTTATTTAAAACGCTACTTAAATTAACAAATAGATCAGATTTTTGTTTATCTGTTTGTTTTTATGTGTGTTATTGAATGACCATTGAATTTCTTTTTGAATTTTAGTGTTTTGTTTGAAATCTACATTACTCAGTGACTCACCTTTAAAACGGGAACAACTCGAGGACTGACCAGCCCCGCAATAGCGGACCTCCCCAATAAAGGGTTCGATCAGTTGTTTGACATCAAATTTGCATAGTTGAGCTGTAGTGTTTTAAACTCTGTTCATTCCACCGTTATTGAGGTCAAGATCCCCAAGAAAGTTCTTCACGTGTTTGTGAGTGTGGTACTGTGTTGTCTTGCGAGTGTGCATCAGTGAGACACTTGAAATGCGTGAAACGATTATGAGGGTGCGTGTTGGGTTCAATTCGCAGCGCCTTGAGCCAAATTTTGTTTTGGAAATGTGCGTGTATACAATGTTCTTTACTTATTCATCTATTAATGTATGTATGTATGCATTCATTTATTTATTTTTATACTTATT
>CM065719.1:43141450-43178950 GCA_033310375.1 Conus canariensis
CCCTTTTTGGAGGGGGGGGGGGGGGGTAAATCCAGGCTAGCCCAAACTTACCCCCCGGGGGTAAGTTCCAACTAGGGGGGGTAAGTTCTAGCTAGTCCTAGAATGACCCCCGGGGGTAAAAGCAGGCTAGCCCAGACTTACCCCGGGGTAAGTTCCAGAGGGGGGTAAGAACGGGCTGTTACACCGGCATTCAGGAGAGAGAGAGAGAGAGAGAGAGAGAGAGAGAGAGAGAGAGAGAGAGAGATATGCCTGTGGACTGCTCTCTGTGGCGTCATCCAGCTTATTCTGTCAGTTTACAGGCACTCAGTCAACTGACATGATATCGATAGGTTTCCTCCATTTTGCTTTCGGACGTAAAAATGTTACAGCCAATTTCAGACCTTTTCTTGACAAGAGGGATGAGCAGTTAAATACCAAAGTTAAATTCATTAGGTATGTAAAACCATATCTATTTTCAGCGATCTGATAGCTTGTCTCAAAGATGTCTGCTTATTTGGGACAGAACTAAACGATGGTAAGATGGTAGAACGGATGAGATCGACATTCACTGTCATCATCATCATCATCTTCCCTCTCTCATCCTCGATCTCAGCCTCCTTTTCCTGTGTCCCCTTCTTCACTCCGTTTCTCTCCTCTTTCTGTCTTAACTGCCTCATATATGAATCTCTCTCTCTCTCTCTCTCTCTCTCTCTCTCTCTCTCTCTCTCCTCTCTCTCTCTCTCTCTCCCCTTCTCTCTTTCTCTCTCTCTCCCTCTCTTTTTCTCTCTCTCCGGTTTCTCTCCCCCCCCGCTCTCTCTCTCTCTCTCTCTCTCTCTCTCTCTCTCACACACACACACACACACACACACACACACGCACGCACGGGAGAGAGAGTGAGAGCACCCGTCTCTCTCTCCCTCTCTCCCCTCTCTCTCTTTCTCTGTCTCTCTCTCCCTCTCTTTTTCTCTCTCTCCGGTTTCTCCCCCCCCCTCTCTCTCTCTCTCTCTCTCTCTCTCTCTCACACACACACACACACACACACACGCACGCACGCACGCACGCACGCACGCACGCACGGGAGAGAGAGTGAGAGCACCCGTCTCTCTCTCTCTCTCACACACACATACACACACACACACCACCACGCACGCACGCACGCACGCACGCACGCACGCACGCACCACCACGCACCACACACACACACACACACACACACACACACACACACACACAACTCATCATCCATCTCTCTCTCTCTCTCTCTCTCTCTCTCTGAGTAGTTTTTAATGGATTCATTATCATTTTAGAGATGGAACATAAGCGCTATTGATCAACTAACACGACATACAAGTGTGAGCTCAAGTGGGGTACGGGAGCGCACGCACGCCCACACACCGTCTCGTACAATGGGAGGCTTTATGGATAAGATGATCGACCTAGCAGATTCTGTTGAAAGGACTATTGATCAGAAAGATTTTATGGTCATCATTATTGGCTATGAAAAGAGAAAGCCCCAAAAGGAGTATTGGTAGCACAAAGATTTAATACAGGACAGGAATGTTTAAGGAATCTAGGGATGTTCTGTGGAGACATAACAACAGAACGGCCTTAAGTAGAGGAGTTTATACCAGTAACGTTTTTACAGACATAACTTTACACAAGAAAGCCTTTGCAAATTTAGGTACATTACAACAAGAAGCTTTTGTGGATATAACTTTAGGCATGGAATACTTTGTTGAGATAATCTGACACTGGAAATGTTTTTTGGCGTCAACGTGGACGGTTTTGTGGAGATTAGTTTACACCAGGAAGGTTTTGCGGCGCGTACACCAGGAGGTTTGTGGAGACGACTTTACATCAAGATTTTGTGAAGTTTATACCAGGGTGATTTCGTGGAGATAACTTTACACCAGAATGTATTGAGAGTTTACTCGTGAAACTTTTTTTTACAGATGACTTTTCACCAAGAATGTGTCGTGGAGAGTGCCTTACACCAGGACGGTTTTGTAGAGAAGACTTTACACAAAAGTAAAACGTTCTGTAGAGAGGACCTTACACCGGGGATTTTTTAGCGGAGAGAAAGAGTTTTTAGAGAGGGGCTTTTTACACCGAGAACAGTTCTCCCGGTTACAAAAAAATTGCAGACAAAGGGGAACAGCAGTGAGAAACTTGCGTTGATAGTGAAGTTTTCATCGGCTGGTCAGAGCGTTTGGAGACATCTGGTCGATGAAGCGCTGCAAAAGTCTGACTGGGCATAGAATGGAAGTGGAGCTGAGTTTGTTAGTCGTTGATATGCTAATTGCCTATCTGTTTGTCTGCAGTTCTTCCCACCGAGTTCGTTTCCATTATGCTGTTGCTCCAGAACCTCCCAGTAACAGCATGTTACTGTTTATCAGTCTTCAAATTATTGTCATGTTGCAGTTGTTGTTGTTGTTGTCGTCGCATTTTGTTTAAAAATAGGGAAAAGATTCAAAATAATACACTTGTATACGTGATGTCCCCCCCCCCCCCACCTCTCTCTCTCTTTCTCGTATGTGTAAGGGGGCTCGAGTACGTTTATGTATGCATGCGCGTATGTGTGTGTATGTGTGTGTGTGTGAGGGGGAGGGTGTGTGTGCTTGAGTGTATATATGCGTGCGAATCGCCGCTAAACAATCGGGACTTAAAAAAAATTCTCCTCTGGAATATGAATCAGCACACATTTTGTTCAAACTGATCGTTTCTCGCTTGAAGCAGTTCTCTTTGAGCATTTTGTCCTTAGATCTGAATGTACTTGTCAGTCAAGCAAAAAAAAAAAAAAAAAAAAAAAAAAAAAAAAAAAAAAAAAAAATATATATATATATATATATATATATATATATATATATAATATATACATACAAATGAAAAAAGTACATAAACTTTTTTTTTAATAATTTAAAAAAAAAATAAAGATCACTATACCAATGGATCTAAAATAGTGCAGCCCAAAATCAAGAACATATTGTGGTAACTAATTCTTTATCTCTCTCAAGCACTACTTTCGATGACACGTAGTAAATGTTTCTGCCGTAAAGAGCTCCAGCCCCTTCCCACATAAACATCGATAAATCCTTATCTTAAAAGGTCCGGACACACCGTCACAATCCCAATGTGCTGCCGTAACGAGACAACGCCAAAACCGGTTCACATGAAATATCTGCTGTCTCTGTAACCCAATAGTTCTTTCCTTTTCCATATAAATACAGTCCCATTTCAGAAGCTTGCTTGGAGATCATTGTTGCGCCATTGCATGTGATCTAAAATGCTCTCTCTCTCCTCTCCTCTCTCTCTCTCTCTCTTCTCTCTCTCTCTCTCTCTGAGGATCTTTAATGTTAAAAACATTTTTCTTCATTCCCAGTTTGAAACTGCAAAAGAGGGGAAAAAAAGAAAAAAAAAGAAGAAGAAAACTTACGATGTGAGGGGTTTTCTGTCTCCCCACACCCCCTTCCTCCTCTCATTGTTGTTGATGTTGAAAGATCATAGCTTTAGCCATACTTTGTTTTCTCTTTGTCTCATCTTCAGTGCCACTTCGGTGACAATGCACCCACGCTACTCATTCCAGCCCTCCATCCACATCCACTGCCTGGCTTTGTCCCACTGCAGTCCCGGCACCAGCAATCCACAGGGAACATCGGTGTCAAGTCGTCATGAGGCAACTCACAAGAGCAGATACTGCACTGCTGCCGAGTCACTTCGGTGGTGTTCTTGTTCTGATCCATCATACGCAAGACACCACAGAATGAACCCCTCCACACTTTTTAAAATACATGCTAAAGTCAATCAGGCCCGAGAGATTCAGACACCTGTATTGCTGGTCAGGAAATTTGAGCTACAGTCTCAGAGACGCACCCTTTTCCTGTGTGGTCCAAGTCTTCTCAATTGAGTCCGCATTAAACTCAGCTCTTGGCAGGAGTTGATCGGGACAGAAAAATCCAACAAATAAATGGCTCTGATGAGAATCGAATCCACGACCTCGCAGCCGGGAGTCCCCGTTGTAATGTTAGCCACTTAATCAGCACATGATTCGGTATTTTTAGAGAGACGTAAAATATTTCCGTCCTATACTGTATGTTCTTGCCCGTTAAAAAAAAAAAAAAAAATTACCGTTATTTTGCTCAGATTCAGCGCAAAAGTCACGAGAATGCGTTTTTATATCCACCCAAATCTCTTAATTCTTTTCAGCTGAAAAAGACCATTTAAAAACAAAATTCCTTTGCTTAACAGCTATGTTTACTTCACAGGTTTTGGAGAAATGAGAGCTGACAATCTCCCTGGTAAGCTAAGCATGATCTCTTGATGAAACATGAAAGGAACTGGAACTGATCTGGAGAGCAGACACTGGGGCAGGAATGGATGATGACATGAAATGAAGCTGCAGATGGGCTCCTCTACAGCTCCTCTCTCAATATCAGCCCTTGGAGTTGTGTAAACTGGGCCAGACAACTGAAGATAAATGTAGTGACTGTCCATTCCTCATGCGCTAACTATTTGAAAAGATCCTTAATAGTGGGATCCTTCGGCATGCAAAAATGATATCTTCTGTTTTTCTCTCTCACACTGGGTGAGGACTACGAGGACAACGATTTTCGATTGGATTTTTTTCACATCCGATTGTTGGTTTGTTAATTGGTCAGCTGATTGGGTTGATGGTCAAAATAAAAAGACTGAATCTCAGTATTACTTTCTCCGAATGAATTCCAAGATGTGTTCATAGTAAACAGAAAACGACAGTTTCCATTAAAAAGATAAAGATGGAGCGAAAATGAGACTGATTGATGAGCAAGAACGGTTACCACCTTTTTGTATTGTTTTGATTTGCTACTTACAGATTATCTTGAATGGAAATAGCATTGTTTGGTTAGGGTTTTTAGAGAGAGAGAGAGAGAGAGAGAGAGAGAGAGAGAGAGAGAGAGAGAGAGAGAGAGAGATACGGATACGGATATTTTATTCACAAATAGGCCATTGCCCCTCGTGAAGGGGTGCATCTGAAAATCATTCGATATTTTACACGTTCAAAAACTGATTCAATGCTTTACATTAAGAAACAAGAACAGATCTTAACTTAAATGCTTTGTAAATGGACAGATTTCTAGTTTTTCGTTCATTATTGGAAGCTAGAAGTAAGCTTAATCTGAAAAGACTTGGAAATCTGTAGTATTTCAAATGTATATAACGTTCTCTTATGTCGTTTAGTGAAGGACAACACAGAACAAAATGCACTTCATCTTCTTTCTCTTCTTTACACAATGGACAAATCAAATCAACAGAGGTATGTTGTTTGTATCGACATCTATGTACAGCAATATCTGAAATACCCAGTCTGAATCTTGTTGTAATAATCTTGATATGACTGTCTAGATTTAACGTTGAATGCATTTTATCTATTGCTATTGTGCAAAAAGTCTTATATACACTAAATCTGTCACTATTCTTGACATGAAAATCCCATTCTTGCCATCTGCAAAGTACAAGTCTTTCTTTAAAGTCAGCAATAAACTGTTCCACTCCCTCAACACCTTGGTTTAACCACACATAACCAAAACCAAACATGTATAACTTACAGCGAATGTCAGACGCCCAGTTTGTCTTATCACGAGAGTCTAACTCAAATAATGTTCTACATGCTTTTCGCGGTAATCTTGACTCATTCATTCTTGTCAACTTTAACCAGTAGTGCATGCAGCTAACGGCAGAATTTATGTAAACAGGGTATCTATTTGTCTCACCATACACAAGGTCATTCGGTGTTTGTAACTGAACTCCTAAAAACTTTTTCAGAGCAAAGAGATGTACTTTTTCACAAAAGTGTGCAGCATTACTTAGCCCCCACAATTCAGCACCATACTGAACAATGGGTTGTATCTGCGCGTCAAATAGTTTTAAATATACAGCAAGAGAATTGCATTTTAACTTACGTAATTTTTGCAATATGCGTAACAACGCATGCTTTGCTCTGCAGGCAAGGTTCTTACAAGAAACAGTAAATCTCAACCGTGTTGAAAAATAGATGCCTAAATATTTATAAACATTAACAACAGGCATAAGGATTCCATTATAAGTCCAATGTTCACTAGCTGCTAAGTACCCACCTTTTCTAAATACAACTATATTACTTTTATTCATATTCACATTCAGATGGAGTGCTGTTGCTGCCCTATGTAGACTATTTAGTTGCGTCTATAGCCCAACTATTGTTTCCGACAGAAGAGCTATGTCATCTGCCAAAAGTAATATAAATAGTTCAAAATAATCATGCATAAATGTTGCACCATGCCTCCCATTTCTAATCACTTCTATTGCTAATTCATTTATAAATAAAGAGAACAGCACTGGACTTGTAACATCCCCTTGTTTTACCCCCCGGGTACAGTTTATGTAATCTGTCAATTTTGCACCCGAGCGAATTCTAGCTCTGACTGTACTATACATGCTATGAATACACCGAAGGAGTTTTCCTTTGATACCATTTTTTACCAGAATAGGCCACAGTAGATTCCTTTCTATAGAGTCAAAAGCTTTCTGAAAGTCAATAAAGGCGACATAGAGTTTTACGGTTAAAGCAAAACTGTTTTTGGATTAAAGCTAATAATGTGTACATGTGATCAATGGTGGAGTATCCCCTTTTAAACCCTGCTTGATATTCCCCTGTGATATTATGCAGCTCAATCCATTCTTGAATCCTATTATTTACTATAGAACTATAAACTTTACTGCTTGTATTACATAATGATATCCCACTATAATTACCGGGATCGTCTACATTACCTTTTTAAAATAAAGGTAAGATAATAGTTTCTGTCCAGTTATCTGGGAATACTCCCTTATCAAACAGAGTGTTAAACAGTTTAACAAAGAAGTCAATTACTTGATCACCAGCATTTTTCAGCAACTCGCCGATAATTTCATCCGGACCAGCGGATTTACCGTTTTTTAACTTTCTTATAGCCAATAACACTTCTCTAGATATTGGGCGGTTCATGGAACCACCATCTTCATATTCATCAAAACTATCATCAATGTTGTCGTTAGATACTAATGTAAATTCGTTTTCTGAATTTGTTTCAAGCAACTGTTTAAAATGTTTATACCAATCATCAATTGTTATATTGTTACGTGGCTGCTTTCTTTTTGAAGAAATTTTATGGACATTTCCCCAAAACTCCCTTTGATCACTTATGGAATCAACTAACGCCCCTAACAATTGCTCATTGTGCTGATTTTCTTTAAATTTTAACAAATTCTTATACTCTCTCCTAGCTATGCAGTAGGCATCACGATCAGAACTATCCTTCGTTTGCCGAAATGTGTGTAGCAATCCTTTTGCTTTCGATTTACTTAGTTTACATTCTTTGTCATACCAGTCATTTTGTTCATCAGCATTGTTCAAACAGAGTTGTTTTTCCATGCAAGAAGAGCAAGTTTTAACACATGTAAGAAACATATTCAAGGCTTCATTGCAGTGACGATCAATCATATCAATAGCACTGTCAAGAGATGACAATGCTTCATCTGAATGCATTGCAGTGACATAAGTATGTTCAAAAGAAGGCTTCCACACAAACTTTTTAATAACTTCACGTTCCTTTCCAGCAGTCAAAAACACAGGGTTTAAATTCGGCAATTCAAAATGAAGCTCGACGGGTAAATGGTCAGGTTCCAATCGTTCTGATACATATAAACTGCAAGACGATAGAACAAGTGAAAATAATTCTCGAGACATCAAAAAATAGTCATTTACACTACACCCTGACTCTGATATATAAGTGTAGTGCCCATCGAGGTCCCCATGACATATTCCATTTAATATGCACAATCCAAGTAAAGTACACATATCCAACAAACATTTTCCATAGCCATTGATTATACTGTCGGAAGATTTTCTTTCCGAAAAATTGGAACAACTGGTTAAATCAACACCATACTTATCATGCTCATAAAAAATATCTTGAGAGACATTTGCAGTTCTACTGTTCAAATCTCCAGATAGAATCACATGTATATTGTTCAAATCAAGCATACACTCAGTAAGGCATTCTTCCAGAGAACATATACCATTGTCTATATCAAAATAAGCATAATACGGTGAACCCTCAGGAGGCACATATGCACAAACATATAACACATCTTCTGCAAGATCAAACAATATCCCGTCAATCAAAAAGAAAAGAGCGTTTGAGCAATGTACCTGGAGTTCTCTGACATAATGCACAAAATCATTCTTAATCAGACATATTACCCCCCCCCCCCCCCCCCCCCCCCCCCCCATGAACGTCTGCCTTGTCTAGTAAACTTAACAGCAGGTTTGCTAAACACAGTATAACCAGTAAACACATTAAATTCAAGATTTTCCACAAAAGTCTCTACAAGACAGATAAAGTCAAATTTGGACAAATAAGAAAGAACATCTTTATTGTGAATCTTAGAAAGAATTCCATTAATATTCCAGTGCAGGTTAGTTAGTTAGTTAGTTAGTTGGTGTTTATAGGGTCCAGCGGACTACTAGGAGCCAAATCAGGACCTCAGCTATCATATCTAAGTCTCTAAATACAAATACCCACACTAGTATTAACATATAGCTTAAAATTTATGAGGACAAAAGCACAATTATCTGTTCAACTCCGACGACACCTGTATACATAATTAAAACACTATATTTTATAAAATAAGTTTACCTCTTTCAAAAAAGAAAAAATAAGATCTACTGAAATCTCACGAAAAAGAACTGATAAATCACTGGTGGAAAAGAACTTCTCTCTGATACACATCAAATCAGCACATTCTGTCAAAAAATGATTAACACTGAACAAGCTGTCACACGCAACACACAATGGGGGGTCTTCCCCTCTGAGTATCCAACTGTGCGTTATATAGCTGTGCCCAATATGTAACCGTGACAAAACCGATTCCTCTTTACGGTTACATACCACCGATGGGAAAGGAATAGTTAAATCTGGGCAAATTTTAAACAATTTATTATGAATTTGATTACACCATTCACTCTGCCACAGTTCACGACAATACAAACTAGATTTATGACGTAGATCAGAGTGAGGAACAAACTGCATAGGCCTCCTGGAAAGACTTGCACCGAGAGCTTGTTTGGCTGCTTTGTCCACCACTGAGTTACCATAGATTCCCATGTGGCTGGGGACCCACAAGAAAACTATATGCTTTCCCGAAGAGACAAGCCGAGTATGAAGATCATGAATATCAGCCAAAACTGGATGTGAAACTTCTCTTGTCGATAGAGCCGACAATGCCGACAATGAATCCGATAAAATAAGGAAATCATTCTGATCTGACCTGGACACCGCACTGAGGGCCAGATTTAAAGCCTTTAGTTCAGCAGTATAAACAGACGACCAATCCCGCAATCTTAACAAAGTAGGCTCCTGAAAATTGTTATCACACACAATGGCAGCTGCAGCCCTCTCACCTTTTTTAGAACCATCTGTAAAAATCTTGATAAAATCTTGATAAAGTTCACATTGCCCAAGATAAAGTTGTTTATATGCAGCACTCGAGGTGACCTCCTTTCGAAATTGAGTTAAATATAAATTAATCTCTGGATTGGCGACTTTCCAGGGAGGTACATCAGTCTGTAATGGACCGTCATCAACAGCATCAAGGTCAATGCCAGCTGCCCCGAAGTGGGGCAAAATACGAATACCCAGTGGAGGAATCTCATTTGGCTTTAGATCATATTTGGCTCTAAAAGGCGGGTTCATGACAATATCATAGGCAGGGTTTTCTGGATTAGCCCTCAGTTTCAGATAGTAATTCATGGAAAGACACAACCTCCTTAGCTCCAGAGGGGGTTCACCAGATTCAGCATACAAACTCTCTTTTGGAGATGTGCGAAATGCTCCCAGAGCAATCCGCAGTCCTTGATGATGAATTGGATCAAGAGCTTTGAGGTAAGATTTTCTTGCAGAACCATATACCACACACCCATAATCTAGCTTTGGTCTCACCAAAGCCCGATACAATCGCAACAAAGTTCGCTTGTCTGCACCCCAATCAGTGTGACTAATAACCTTCAAAACATTCAAACCTGACTGGCAAGATTGTTTAATGTACTTAATGTGAGGCAAAAAAGAAAGCTTATTATCAAAAATAACCCCCAAAAATTTCACTTGTTTGGAAACTTTAATTACTTGACCATTGAGACTGATAGCTGGTTCTAAGACCTGAGATCTTTTCCTATGGAAATGAACACACTCTGTCTTAGTAGCTGAAAACTTAAATCCATTTTCAGTAACCCACTGCTGAACACGATTAACACACAACTGAAGTTGACGCTCAGCTGCAGCCAAAGTTTTCCCCTTGGCAGAGATGGAGAAGTCATCAACAAATAATGACTTATCAATTCCAGAATTTACTGACTGGACAATGTTATTAATCTTGAGATTGAACAGAAGTGGAGAAAGGATGCTACCCTGAGGGACACCCATCTCCTGCTCAAAAGGATCCGAAAAGGTCGAATGAAGCCTAACACTGAAATGCCTGTTAGACAAAAAATTAGCAATAAACATTGGTAAATTACCTTTGAAATCAAGTGCCTTCAAATCCTGGAGAATTCCATGCCTCCATGTTGTGTCATAAGCTTTTTCTAAATCAAAAGAATAGAAACTACATGTTCTCCATTAATCAAAGCATTCCTGATAAAAGACTCATATCGAACCAGGTGATCAGTAGTACTGCGGTTGTTCCGAAATCCACACTGGGAAACATCTAAGGCCCCCAGACATTCTAACTGCCATAACAATCGAGAATATACCATTCTCTCCATAGTTTTACATAAGCAACTAGTGAGAGCTATAGGACGATAGTTGTTAGGGTCCGAATGATCTTTCCCTGGTTTAGGAATAGGGATAACAACCGCCTCTCTCCAAGAAGGTGGAAAATACCCTGAACACCAAACATGATTAAACAGAGACAACAACACCTTTAAACCCTCAGCTGGCAAATGTTGAATAAATTGATAATGAATGTCATCTGGTCCAGGAGCTGAGTTGTTGGCTTTCAAAATGGCGTCCTTTAACTCATCCATGCTGAAAACGCAGTTGTAATCCTCAGAACTATCTGGCACGAAGGAACAAGATTTTGACTCTGCTGATCTTTTGATACGCTGGAATTCCTTGCAATAATGATCAGCTGACGAATTTTGATGGATAGTAACAGCTAACAAGTTAGCAACCTCCTTTTTATTAGTAATAATCGATCCATTTACTTGCAAACATTTTATAACTGATGTAACCGACTTTCCCTTAATCTTACGGATTAGTTTCCAGACTTTCCTTGAATTGACCTTAAAGGACAGATTTGAACAAAAATTTTTCCAAGATTCTTTCTTCTTAGTTTTAAAAGTATACCGACACTTAGCCCTACACGCCTGATGTTTAACTTTGTTCCCCACCATAGGAAACCTAGCAAAAAGTCTTTGAGCACCTTTTCTCTTACCCTTCAAAGTTTTGCACTCTTTATCATACCAAGGGGTCTTAACATCATTTGGTTTATCACGGGACTTGGGAATAGCTTCCTTAGCACTCTCTACAATCACTTTAGTGAACTGCAAAACAGGATCATCATAACTCCGCAACAGATTCATAGGCAGTCTACTTAAAATCTGTTGCTGATAAAGACTCCAATCTGCAGAGCGAAACTTCCATGTTTCCCGAGGGGACTCCTGCATTTGCTTTGTAAAATAAATAAAAATCGGAAAGTGATCACTCCCGCTTAGGTCCGAATGAACCTGCCACTCTAAGTCCAAAAATAAGGAAGGGTCGGAAATGGACAAATCCAAGTGAGTCAAAGAACCAGAAGGAGAACAAAAGGTCGGTGAGCCTGAATTCAGAAGACAGAGATCATGATCCGATATAAAATCCTCAAGAACTTTCCCTTGAGAATTGGTGCAGTTACTTCCCCACTGTGGAGAATGGCCATTCAAGTCACCCAATAAAAGAAATGGGCGAGGGAGCTGAGAAATTAAACCATCCAACTGACTCTTCGAAATCACAGAAGATGGAGACAGATACAAACAACATATCGTAACGACCTTGTTTAACGAGATACGAGCTGCCACTGCCTCCAGATCCGTCTGAAGTGGAATTTCTGTATGTAGTACCGAATTATGAATATAAAGAGAAACGCCTCTCCTTGAAAAGTCTGCAGAAGCTGGCTTGAGTAAGCAGGAGAAACCAGGAATCTCATGCTTCTTACTTGCAGTTAAAAGTTCCAGTGCAGGAACGTAAAATATTTTGAATGTGTATTATTCGTTTTATCTCCGTTATCATGCAGAATATGTTTACTTTTGTTACAATTCTCGTTACGTCTTTCATGATCCGACACTGACAGCTCTCTCTCATTGGCATAAACAGGAATAAAAACACTGTCATCGCTGCTACATTTTTTCTTTTGTGACCACCCCTATTCTTATCCGCTGTGACACCACTTGCTCTTTCACTGGCATTAACAGGAATAAAAACACTGTCATCTCTGCTATACTTTTTCTTTTGTGACCACCCCCTATTGTTGTCCGCTGTGACACCACGTGCTTTCTCTGAAATATGTCTCTGCTCTGCATTATAATCATCCCTAGTTCTCTGGTCAGCTGTGTCATTGTAATTGTCATCAGACGGAAAACATGCCAATTTTTCACTTTCACTTTCATAACAATACTTTTCACTATAATCAGAAGAAACAAAATCTAAAAGCTGGTTACCATCACTATTTACAAGACAATCATACCCCGAGAGAGAGAGAGAGAGAGAGAGAGAGAGAGAGAGAGGAGAGAGAGAGAGAGAGAGGGGGGGGTGGGGGTAATAACCATTTTATTGCATTTTTTTCTTAAAAAAGTAAATTATAACGCAAGCACAATGAAGAAGAAAGGGAAGAGGGGGATTGGGAGAGGGATGAAGGTGGGGGGGGGGGGGGGGGGGGGGGGCACATAACGAAGGGGAGAATGTAAAATTATCATAACCCTGAAAATAACAACAACCGCAATGATGATAATGATGCTGATAATAATAATGATAACTAGAATAATAATAGTAATGATAATCATAACAACTACAATAATAATAATGATAATACAATATCATTAATAATAATAGCTATAATGATAACAGCATCACAATAATAAGAAAAATACCTACAACAATGACAATAATAACATGAATATCTATTTTTAGAAAAAGTGGCGAAAACGTTTTTGCGAATAGGCATGGGGCATAAAACATTTCGACTTAGTCTTACAGTAGACGTTTTGGCACATGTATCTATTATACAATGACAAGTATAGATATATATTTCGACATAGTCTTACAATAGATGGTTTGACATATGTATCTATTATACAATGATAAGCGTAGATGCATAAAAATTCCGTTCTGTAGTAAACCTAGACACTGTATCATTAATATTTGCATTACATTATTCCATCTTGTATCTTCTATTCAGCTACATCTGAAAGATATAATGAAGATAAAAACAACAGACTCATAAAATTCTTCCCAATATTTCGACCAAACTGGTCTTCCTCAGGGGACTTTGTGACAAGAATGAGGCCAGGTATCAAGTCATCAACTACTGAAAACAATTCACAGATGTTCTCACATCCACGAACTGTTCTCCTTCCTCTTCCCTCCCCACCCAGTCCCCGTGGGTCCCCGTCTACCTCCTCCCACCCTACCAACGCCCACATCCCGTGAAGAGACAATTCCCCACATGCAAATATATATATATATATATATATATATATATATATATATATAAGGTAAAAACAAGTTCTTCATTTTCTCCATACAAGGATAAAATTAACATTAAAACTCGAGCTTCCGCCCACAGGCTTCATCATATATATATAACTCTCCATCCTTTCAGACTCAACTCACTGCAATAACTGTTCATGTTCTACGCCGCTGGACTCCTTTTACCTCCCCCCACCAACCTCCCCCCCTATACACACACTACACACACACACACACACACACACACACACACACACACACACACACACACACACAAAACAAACTCACTCACTCTCACTCACACTAACACACACTCATATACGCACACATTCCCACATGAGCGTGACGCGCGCACGCTTTTACACACACTTACTCAGCCCCTCTTCCTCATACTACAGCGTCCCTTTGCTCCCCTTCCATTTGAAAGAATTACCTGGTACGTGCAATCCTTTTCCTTTTTAGCTTCTTGTTTTAAGATAGTGAATTTTATTCACTTTCTTTTTATGCATGTATAAATGTTGTGTGACTCGCCGGCCAGTCAACTCACCACTGAGGAAGGCATTAAAGCCGAAAATTTTGGAAATCTTTTTATCTTGTCTGTTGTGGTTTTTAAACTCTCTGTTATATATATATATATATATATATATATATATATATGTAGAAAGAAACTCGTGGAGAGCGTGGCAGCAGAGAGTCCTCAGAAGAGAAGCCCCCTTCAAGCAAGTGTTTCGGCCCTTATCTCCTGACACTCTAGGGGGGTTGGGCCACACCCGGTTCATGACTCCGGATGTCCCTCTGCTGCCCCTTTTTTGTTCCCATCTTGGGACGAGCCATGGCTGGGATTCGAACCCATGACCCTCTGGACATGCTCATTTTCCACTTAATGACTCGCGCTTTAACCACTGAGCCACAGGGACACCTGATATTTGTAGGGAAATTAAGCCTTATGAAGTTCACTTTTGTTCCTCCTTGACCAGATCCAGCTTGAACACCTCTCTGCCGCTTCTGCCATTGCTTTCAGGGCTCTGGTTTTTTCCTTCCCTGCAACTGAGAGCTGTTTCATGAGGCTGTATGCAGACGTTCCTACAAACCCCCTAGCTCCAATTTCTGCAGTGAGGACTTTGACCTGATAGCCTTCTCTCCTCAGGCTGTTTGCCAGATCAGCATACTTTTCAGTCTTGTAGATTTGAGCTGCCTCCATTCTGTTCTCATATGGCACCGTGAGCTCGATCATGATCAGCTGCTTGGTTGACTTAGAGTGGACTACTATGTCTGGTCTCATGCCACTCTTGCTGATGATCTCTGGGTGACTCTTCCATTCTGGGAGGTCTGCAGTGCACTCCCAGTCATCTGCCCCGTCCAGCAGACTCTGCCTGCATGTTTCGAGTGGCACTGTTGTTCTTGGCCATGATTTGCTGCCTCCTGCCGTGAAGAATGTTGCGGGTGATTTTGGAGTCCTGATTTTCCCTTTTGTGGTGTTGGTACTAGCCCAGACTACTTGTACAATTTCTTTGAGCACTTGGTTGTGCCTCCATGTGTACCTTCCTTGGGCCAGGGCTACTTTACATGAGCTTAGGACATGCTCCACTGTTTGTTTTTCATGGCAGAGGGGGCATGCAGGATCGTCTGTTTTCCCCCACTTCACCAGGTTTGCATTTGATGGCAGAAGGTCATATGCAGATCTGAGAATGAAGCTGATCCTGAGAGGGGCCATGTGCCAAATGTCATTCCAAGTGAGACTTCTTTGGAGTGCATTCTCCCACGTTGTCCATTGCCCTTGCTGGCTCTGCTGGACTGCTTTTTGGAGTCTTTTTTGGTCTTCTTCTTTTCTCATCTCCTGAATCATCATGTCTCTTTTGGCTTTTCCCCAGTCCCTGTCTGTTGGTCTGTGTGTGTCCTGTTATTTCTCTGATCTTGAGACTTTCTTTTGCAGAATCCATCGCCTCTTGAACTTTCCATTTTCTGCCTGTCTTCAGCTGGGGCTTAATTGCTTCTACCACCTTGTCTCCTGAGTCCTCCAGCATGCTTTGAAGTCTGATCTTCCCTGCTTTGTATTCCTCCAGGATGGATTTCAGGGGTAGTTTCAGCTTTGCTTGGCGACAGTACAGCGCTATGTCAGTCAGACAGGGTGGGACACCAAGCCATTTCCTTGTGAACTTGTTGATTTTGGCTTCCATTGCCTCCACTATGCTGGTGCAGATGTCGTATATCATCAGAGGCCATAGCAGCTTTGGTATCAGCATGAACTGCAGACACCAGACCTTGTATTTGCCAGGGAGCCCACACTGGTCAATAGTCTCCAAGCCTTCCTCCGCCATCTGCTTGGTTTCTTTTGCTCTTTGTGTGTCTTTCAGCGTATCATCATACCATCTTCCAAGGCTCTTGACTGGTTCTTCTGTGACTGTTGGAATGGCCTGGTTGGCAACACTGAAGACCACAGATCGGCCACTTTTCCTTTCCTCAGTGAGAGACTCCGTGATTTCTTTGGCTTGAACTTCATTCTGGATGAGGCAACTATGTCGTCCAGCCTCTCCAGCACATGACGTGTCTCGTCTTCTCTGGATGAAATCACTGTAGTGTCATCCATGAAGGCCTTGAGAGGAGGCATCTTGTATCCATCGCCAAGGTCTGTTTGTCTCGCGTTGTTTGTTGCTGCTTTCAAGATGAGTTCCATTGCCAGCACGAACGGTATTGGGGAAATTGCACAGCCCATTGCAATACCCACTTCCAAGTTGATCCAGTCTGTTGTGTACTCCTTGGTAGAGAACCGCATTGAGAAGCCATTGAAGTACTTCTTGAGCATGTCGCGGATGTTCTTTGGCACATGGTACATCTTTTTTATATTGTTCATTATATATATATATATATATATATATATATATATATAATGAACAATATAAAAAAGTCCTTAAAAAATCTGAAGGTGCTCAACCCTTGGGGAGCAACATCTGTTAAAAAATATTTTAAAAATGAAGTAGTAAAATCTACAAGCTTGTTTCTAGCGTTGCTATCTTCAGGATGTCTTTTGGGGCACGCCGACGGTCTTTTATGGCGTGCGGGACTTGATTTCAACTCTGTGTGTGCAGGCGGATCTCAATTGCTGCACGTGCGGCCTGTGGTTCTTATTGGGGCCTGTTCAGGTGGAATGTGCTAGCAAAGATTTCCACTTGTGCCTGCAATTGTTTACAATTTCTACTTTTGTGTTCAGAGTTGCTAAGTGTGGTTTGCATAATATTAACCATTTTTCTGTGGAGCATAGATTGCATCTTTTTGAAATATTGTAGTATGGTGTTGCTCTTTTTATGATTTTCCATGATATGTTGTAGTCTATTTTTTTATCTTTGAGTCTCCAGATGTATTTGCTCAGCTCTGTTTGGTTTTTGTATTTTTCATTTTTGAATGACTGTTTGTGGTTTGCGTATCTGGTTTTGAAAGTGTTTTCAGTAATCCCTACATATGTTTCTTCTTCATTTTCTGATGTTACCGTAGCTTGGTATACAATGTTGCTGTGAAGACATTTATTGCTCAGGGGGCACTGTTCTTTTTTAGTGCAGTTGCAAGATGTCCTTTCGGCACCCTTCTCTTTTATGTTGCTTTTCATTTTGTTAGATGAATCAATCATGTTTTTGAGGTTGGGCATACATGAGTATGACAGTTTAATGGTGTTTTTGTTGAATATTTTGGACAGTTTGTGTTCTTTTGGGAATGATGTTGCCAAGATTTTAAAGAATTCTTTCCCTACATTTGTTTTTACTTGTCCATCGTATGGTGGGTTGTACCATATGATCTTTCTTTTCCTATTTTTCTTAATTCTGTTCGTGTTGTTGTCTGGACTGTATTGTAGTTTGTAATTGTAACCACTTTTTTGTAATGCTTCTTGATATTCTGTTGCTGCATCATTACTCTCACTCTCACTCACACTAACACACACTCATATACGCACACATTCCCACAAAAATACATATGGATTCAAATCATGGCGATCACCTCCGACAATAGATGAAATGAAACCTTTTGAAGACAAAATGAAGGGACTGATAGCCAATATTAAATTCAAAAAATCAAATAACAACTTTCAAACATCACTAGCAAATGATATAAAACAAATCCAAATTGATAAAAAGATATTCGTAAAGGCTGACAAAACGAGCAATTTTTACAAAATGGAACCAAACGAATACTCTCAACTCTTAAACAAAAACATCCAGAAAAACTACAAGAAAGCTGATAAAACTACACATAGCAACATCCGCAAAAAAGAAAAAGAGCTTGCACATCGCATGGAGTTAAGTGATAGGGTAGAGGCAACAGCGACAAAGGAGGCCTTCATAACACTTAAAGACCACAAGCCTAACTTCCAAAACAACCCAACATGTAGACTAATAAACCCATCTAAATCCGAACTGGGCAAAATAAGCAAGAGAATTTTGGAAAAGGCTATAGAAGATATAAAATCAAACACCGAATACAGCCTTTGGAAAAACAGCTATGAAGTCATACAATGGTTTAAGAAACTCAACAAACAGAGAAATACAATGTTCATTACGTTTGACATAGTAGACTTCTATCCATCCATAGATGAAGAACTACTCAACAAAGCTTTGAAATTTGCCAACAAATACACAAATATAACAGAGTCAGAAATGGAGATTATTTTCCACACCAAAAAAACATTACTCCATAGCAGAAATGAAACTTGGATTTAAAAAACGAGCAAAAACTCCACATTTGATGTAACCATGGGATCGTATGATGGTGCCGAAACATGTGAACTAGTCGGACTATTCATGCTATCCAACATCCAAAAACAACTTGGAAAACAGGCCGGTTTATACAGAGATGACGGCCTCGCTGCATTAAACAATAATCCAAGAACCATTGAAAACAAGAAAAAAGAATTATGTAAAATCTTTAAAAACCACAACCTAAAAATCACAATAGAAGCAAACAAAAAAGTAGTGAATTACCTAGACATAACATTAGACCTCAATGACCATGTGTACAAACCATACAAAAAACCCAATGACATACCAGTCTACGTAAACATCAAAAGCAACCACCCACCATCTATACTAAAAACAATACCCAATGGTATAAACAAGAGACTATCCAACCTGTCATGCAATGAAAACGCATTCAATGATGCAGCAACAGAATATCAAGAAGCATTACAAAAAAGTGGTTACAATTACAAACTACAATACAGTCCAGACAACAACACGAACAGAATTAAGAAAAATAGGAGAAGAAAGATCATATGGTACAACCCACCATACGATGGACAAGTAAAAACAAATGTAGGGAAAGAATTCTTTAAAATCTTGGCAACATCATTCCCAAAAGAACACAAACTGTCCAAAATATTCAACAAAAACACCATTAAACTGTCATACTCATGTATGCCCAACCTCAAAAACATGATTGATTCATCTAACAAAATGAAAAGCAACATAAAAGAGAAGGGTGCCGAAAGGACATCTTGCAACTGCACTAAAAAAGAACAGTGCCCCTGAGCAATAAATGTCTTCACAGCAACATTGTATACCAAGCTACGGTAACATCAGAAAATGAAGAAGAAACATATGTAGGGATTACTGAAAACACTTTCAAAACCAGATACGCAAACCACAAACAGTCATTCAAAAATGAAAAATACAAAAACCAAACAGAGCTGAGCAAATACATCTGGAGACTCAAAGATAAAAAAAATAGACTACAACATATCATGGAAAATCATAAAAAGAGCAACACCATACAACAATATTTCAAAAAGATGCAATCTATGCTCCACAGAAAAATGGTTAATATTATGCAAACCACACTTAGCAACTCTGAACACAAAAGTAGAAATTGTAAACAATTGCAGGCACAAGTGGAAATCTTTGCTAGCACATTCCACCTGAACAGGCCCCAATAAGAACCACAGGCCGCACGTGCAGCAAATGAGATCCGCCTGCACACACAGAGTTGAAATCAAGTCCCGCACGCCATAAAAGACCGTCGGCGTGCCCCAAAAGACATCCTGAAGATAGCAACGCTAGAAACAAGCTTGTAGATTTTACTACTTAATATATATATATATATATATATATATATATATATATATATACATACATATATATATTGTTTGGCAAACATTACAATAAAGTCGAAACTACTGTCTGTATTAATATGGTTATCCACATTAAGAAGTACCAAATCACGTGAAATCTTTACATTGAAAGCATTTTTACATTTTTCATTGAATATTTTTTCCATACAGGTTGAAAAAATCTAACATTTTTACAACTCCAGAACGAATGTTTAACAGAATCTCTCACTTCATTACATAGCGAACAGTTTGTTGTAGAAGACACCCCCATTACACTTAAAACAACATTTGTCGCAAGAATTCTGTGAACAGTTGTAGTTTGTAGCCACTTGAATCTAACGTCTTTCATTTCATGCATTTTCAGGAACACCTTTTTCCAAGGTATATCATGATTTGATTTTTGTGTACATGTCAAACAACAGTTAGATTTGACAGTTTGTCTTGTATTGAAACTTCATACAGTAGTTTTGATCTTTTTGGTACCTTAGAACTATGACTTAATGCATTTAGTAAGTCCAAAACTCTGTTACTGTTAGTATTTAGTTTTATTCAACTTATTCTTATATATTCTCAAATTGCGGATATAATACCATTAAACATGACAAAATCAATCCGACATCCACAACTTGTTGCAAATTTCTTGAACGTCATAAATTCTCCATTTGTTTTAAGAACATGTTGTATGGGATACACACTTTTTCTTATCAGTTTATCATGTTTAGTTACTGCATTACCAATTTTTAAGTTTTTGTTCCAGGAAATCCGTTCAGGAAGCAATTCATTCCAAGTTGTAAGTTTTATATTGAAACAGAATGACTTATAGGCTCTCAGTACATGCTTCCAAAAAGTGCTCATGTTTTTATACTTAAAATAGAAAACTGTCCCATAGTATTCTAGAAACGAAGGTATCGGCATATTTCTGTTGCTATACATTTCCATTTATGGTTTGTTGTTTTCAGTTTTCGAATCCATGACAATTTCAGAGTACGAAAATATTTTCTTATGTCGGATATATTCAGTCCACCCTATTTCGTTGTTTTGATACAAGTCATCCGACTAATTTCATCTTGTTTCCCATTCCAGACAAACTGAAAGCATGGTTTCTGGAGATTTTTTTTTAATAAAGGGTCTGGAAGTAATATCCATAAGCGTACTAATTTGGACAAAACAAGCGATTTCAAAACAGCTACTCTACCTATTGAGGTAATGTTTCTTTGCAACCAAATTTAAGAAAAAAAGGTACTTTGTCTTTGAAACAATTTTCGTTATAGTTAATACTGCTCAATCCTTATAGTTAATACTTGCTCAGTCCTTTAGATCTTGAGTGAACCATATATCTAGTATCTTGAATCTAGCAGGATTCCATATCATTTTTAGATGAGGACAGTAAGTTACATGTGATCTAGTTTTGCTTCCTGACCATACTGCTTGTGTTTTACTACTGTTCACATGCAGTCCTGACACTCTGCTAAAGCAGTGAAGTAGAAGTATAGTTTATTTTTCAAATGAAGTTTTATCTCCTGCATTAAATAAATGAGTACCATCGGCAAACTGAGAAATTTTGTGTTCAGTGTCACCGATCTAAATTTCTGTAATCAATTCCTCTTCCTTAATCATCATTGCCAAAATTTTCGCACAAAGAATTAGTCCTGTACCTGGCTATAAGTCCCGTGTACATTATGGTGTTAGGAGAATTTCTCACTTGATTTGAGTCAAGGGGCACCTAGACATGAAAAATCACGGAGGTGATCGGGCACCACCCTGGTACATTTTGCGTAATGGCCGATTCAAATATGGCCGCCACCCAACGCAGTAAAAATCCTAACTTTTGTGTTTTTGACAATATGTACACTTGTAACACTTCTAATCCAACTGATTTTGGTGTGTTGAGTTCATTTCTGGTATTATTTTGTCCATTTGGGGTCATCTTGACCTTCAAATGCCATGGTCAAGGTAATTTTCTTATACCGACGGTCTTGACCGTAACCTGGCGATATTCTAGCAGTAACAACAGGGCTCCTATACATAATGCTACCAATTCTGACATGCATTTTCACTGTATGATTCACTATTAAAGATATAAGTCATTCTGATCTTGAATTCACAAGTGAACGCCATTTTTACCTATTAAACTAAAACTGTCTTTGCTGCTTTTTCACTTTTTTTCTGTATTGTGTGGTCAATGACACATCCCAACAGAAACAGAAAAAGTTCTGAAGTATGCAACAAACATGCTCAATGTAACTGCAATTGTCTCTTTCCATCACTGATTGGAACATGGAGAATTATCTGCTTTTCCATGGCAGAATGTGACGCAGCAAACTCCAGCAGAATAGCACCCACACCGTTGAGTGTCACACTTGCCTGCGCACTTGCATATTGTGAGCAAGGGCTTCATGCATTTAGATGGCAACGGGGTGCCAAAATGTTGCTCCCACCCATGTTCTAGTGGTTCTAGGTAGTCATCACGTTGTTGACTGGCCGCCCCAAGCAGATGGCATGCTTTGTGCACCAGAAAGGCTCCTCTGTGGATGTGGCCTCTGATGACACTGCTTGTGGGTGGGAGAGAGTCAATCCAGCTGTAGCACTGCTGTAGTTCTCCACTCTGAGCTGGTTGAACGTTTCAGCAGTTGTTTTTGATCTGACACCCGCCCAGACACGTACAAGGTACATTTCCACCAGAGCTTCATCTTGCTCTGACAAGCTGTCTGTCTCTCCAAAGTTCGTCAGATGCTGTACAGGGTCAGCGGCCATAGCAGCGTGTTTCGTCCCTACCTTACTCATACAGTCATCTCCAGTCAGTATGTGTGCTTTGATCACTGACTTGGCCAGCGGTGCTCCAAGCCTAGAAACTGCTTGATGCAGTGGAAGCATCCGCCGCTTCTCACCTGTGCCAAACTGCTGCCAGATTTCCTTCAACTCCAGTGCTTGGAACTGTGGGGTGTAGTGGAGCAGTAGTGCGAAAGTGTCCGTGTCGTTGGAAACTACTATAACTCTGTTGCATTGTTTGACACGAACGGCCCACTCCACATGTACCACCAGTCTGGCGTCTGCCTCTTCAATCCAGCTGTGCAGGTCCGGGATTTCTTCACCGCCAGCTGCTTTGGCTGGAAGCACCTCATCATCAGAGACGACAGAACTGGCGATGATGACAGGATTTCCTTCAGCTCGATTGCTCACCATATCTCGAACCAGCAGCTGAAGATTCTGTTTGTTCTTCTCAGATGCCCAGAACTTGTCAAGCTGTCGAGGGATAGGTGTGTCTGCGTTAATGCCAATAATGTCAATGGGCGTCACATCAGCTCGCCTCATGCGCTCTCGTTCTTTCAGAGAAAGTTCAACGTATGAATCTAACACCAGGTGAATGTAGTCCGACTCATGGCAGAGGCTTGTGGCTGATGTGATGACTGCAGTGACTACAGCACCGAGGGTAGAGAATTCTGCTAGCGGCATCTGTCGCATCTTTGACATGAAGTCTACCACAACATGAGTGGGAAGAAGAGACATCTGATTCCATTGTGTGAGGTCCAGTTCAGATTCAATTTCACCAACAAGTGTTGACTTGTTGACGTGAGCGGGAAGATCACCATCAAACAGTGGAGTCACTGGCAGCAGATCGTGAGCAAGTATCTGCTTGATGTCCATGCTACGCTCCTTTGCAATGTCCATGGTTCTCTGTGCCTCCGCAACGTCCTTGGATGACAGATCCTTCTTTTCTTTGAGAATGATTGCTGGTGTTTTCTGAGGCTGTTCGTTGAACTGGGGCAGCTTCCTCTTTGATACGGTTGCACTCATTTTCTTGGTCTTCTCGACCAGCACCTCTTGCCTGTATGACGTAGACACGCTCGCCATTCTCGAGACACTTGAGCAGACGCTCAGCCACTTGTCGGTCAACAGCCAGCTTGGTCAGCAGGTGATGCAGTGGCACGGGTTCTTGAACCACCACCGAGTAAAGATTCTGTCACTCCATCACAAAGTCCAGCAGCTTCTCCACATTTTGATTGAATGTGACACGGCGAGTAGAGCTCAGTGATGCCGAAGATGGCATTCTGTGTGGTTCATGGGGTGGTTGAGGAGATTGGTTATACACCCAATCTCGTGGAACAAGAGTTCAAATTCTGATACAGAACTGACATTTTGTGTAGCTCCCACTACATAGTGACCTCCAGGACCCTTGGACACTCGCTGGATGGTATACTCAACCTTCATGTCGCCTCCGACAGCACAGAACCAGCCTGGACGATCCTGAACAGCCCACTGGCCCATAGAGAAGCGCCAACAGAGCTCAGGATGTGTGAACTCCAGCACCTTGATTAGCTCAAGATACTACGAGCCATAACGCAGGTAATTGATGGAGTCCAATTCTGCAAAGATCGGCAGAGAGTCCTCGACAGTAGCTACATATAGATCCCATATAGATCCCAGTTTCCCTCTCTGTCAGAGACAACAGCGTTTTTGATGACGGCGACCATCCGCAGCCAAACACCAAAGAATTGACAGAGCTCACACTTGGCCTCGCACTCCTTCTCAAACTCCACAAAATCCTGATGCAACTTCTCAACTTGTCCACTCAGGGTCTCAAACTCCTCTGGACAACGCTTGTTTGCAACAAGTGAAGTTTGCAGAGCCTGCACCTGCTCTAGCTCTGGATATGCAGTTTTGTCTTTGTGTTGCCGGAACATCTGCCACTGGAGCGACGAGAATTAATTAATTTTAGATGTACTACATCTGTGATTATTGCTAAAAATCATCACAGTTACGGATAAGGTCATCGGTATAAGAAAATTACCTTGACCATGGCATTTGAAGGCCAAGATGACCCCAAATGGACAAAATAATACCAGAAATGAACTCAGCACATCAAAATCAGTTGGAATAGAGGTATTACATGTGTATATATTGTCAAAAACACAATAGTTAGGATTTTCACTGCGGCCGGTGGCGGCCATATTTCAATCGGCCATTACGCAAAATGTACCAGGGTGGTGCTCGATCACCTCCGTGATTTTTCATGTCTAGGTGCCCCTTGACTCAAATCAAGTGAGAAATTCTCCTAACACCATAATGTACACGGGACTTATAGCCAGGTACTGGATTAAATAAACAAATCAGGGGAAAGTGGGTCTCCTTGTCTGCATCCTGTTTCTACCTGAAACCACAGGGAAATATTTCGATTAACAAGAACTGATGACTTCATATTTTTGTAAAACGTTTCAATCCATCAACAAATACTCTCTCCAAACCCAAATCCTCTCAAGACTTTAAACATAAAATTCCAACTGAAAGAATCAAAAGCTTTTTCAACATCGATGCTTAGCAGTGAACCTGGAAGATTCTTTGCCTCTAAATAAGCAATGAAGTCGTATATTGATCTCAAGTTGTCGGCTATTTATCTGTTGACCATGAAACTTAACTTTCTACATCTTTCTGGTTTTCAGTGGAATTTCCATCTTTAATACTAATCTTGTCATCTGTTTGCAAAAAATATTTGGAAACCTTCTCCCCTTCTGCAATCCATCTTGCTTTTAACACAGAAATAATCCTTCTATCCTCCTGTCCCAAATGGCTTCAAGTTCTTTATTCATTTTCTTAAGTATCACAGTTTTATTTTCTGTATTTTTAATGTCTCAATATCTTTTGTACGTTTGTTTTCATGGTCTCTCATTTTCTTGTTTTTCATGGTAGCATACGCAACTGTTTTCGCACGTATTTTTATTTTTATTTATTTTTTTTTTTCTTTTTTTTTTTTTTTTTGTGGCATCAGTTCTCGGATCAATGGAGCACCTAAGGTGGTAGTTTTTTTTTTTTTTTTACTTTTTTCTTTTTTTTTCCCCTAAGGCCAAAATCCACCTCTTCATTTTTTGGTGCTTCACACTGTCCTCTTCATCTGCAAAAAAAAAAAAAAAAAAAAAACGGAAATTTTTTTTTTCCACAACTCGTTTTTTTTTTCTCTTTTTTTTCTTTTTTTTTTTCTTCTTTTCTTTCCCAACCAATCTCTTACACACCATGCATAGTCTGTGTGTTATCTTACAAATGGACATATTTTTGCTGATTTTAGTGTTTTGGTAATTGATACAGAGTGTCTGGGCCCGTTAATGTTCTAATGTGTGGTGCACTGGCACACTCACTCGGATAATGTGTTGCTTATACAAAGGAAACAACATAGATGAGACAAAGGACTTAATTATTTTCAGTTATTCATTTTGTTTTACACATACACCCACACACACTCTCTCTCTCCCCCTTCCCCCCCATCCCTCTCTCTCTCTCTCTCTCTCTCTCTCTCTCTCTCTCTCTCTCTCTCTCTCTCTCTCTCTCTCTCTCAAATATGTTAATAATGGAAGTTACCTGTTAAAGACACGATACCAAAGCAAAATTATGCGCAAGCAATCAATTCCGTATATACACACGCCTGAAAGGATATCGTCGGTCCCGATTGATCGTCTCTCTCTCCTTCCCCCTACCCAAGCGCGTGAGAGCTCTTCACGTCACACCACCACTACCACCATCACCCCCCCCCACCGCAACATCCATCCACCCCCCACACACATCCTCCACCTCCCTCCGCCCCCACTCCCACCCCCCACCCCACTCCACCCCCCAACCCCCCCCCAAAAAAAAAACAACAAAAAACACACACACACACACACACACACACACAGAGAGAGAGAGAGAGAGAGAGAGAGAGAGAGAGAGAGAGAGAGAGAGAGAGAGCGTTAGGCAGACAGACGGACAGAGACGGCGTCTTTTAATGAATTTAGGGATTTAGTTTGTTACATGTCATCTCACCAGTTGTCTCTTCCCCGATGAAGCCAATCTTATAACGAAAAGAGTGTATGCATGACTCTCCTCATTTTCCACATTCCCCATGTGCGACAGTCTTACACATACGAAAACGAAAGAGTGCAAGAAAGTACAGAGGAGTGGACAACGAAAAGGTATATTTACCTTGGAGTCACTTTCTTTATGAAAGAAACATCATCAAGACTGTGTTATATGTGTGCGTGCATGTATGTGTTTGAGTACCTGTAAGTGTGTGTGTTAAAGTGCATGTGCGCGCACGCAAAATGCACAAATACGTGCATGTATTTGTAACTCTGTGTGTGTGTGTGTGTGTGTGTGTGTGTGTGTGTGTGCGTGCGTGCGTGCGTGCGTGCGTGGTGTGTGTGTGTGTGTGTGTGTGTGTGTGTGCGTGGTGTGTGTGTGTGTGTGTGTGTGTGTTTGTGCGCGCGCGTGCGTGCGGTGTGTGTGTGTGTGTGTGTGTGTGTGTGTGTGTGTGCGCGCGCGTGCGTGCGTGTGTAAGAGTGAATGCATGTATGAGATCTCTTTATATTTTCCTCAGTTGCAATTGATTTTCGAATATGACTGAAATTGGCAGCCTAGATTCCGTTTTTTTGTAAATGCTTATACACATCTTTGCAGTAATCACAATATGGTTTATTTTCAGTAGCGTATGTCTGTCAACATTTTCTTGTCTAAAAATTCCAAAAAGCACAGTTTCTTCAGAAAACACGATTTTTATGTTGTATACAGCTAATATGTATTGACTGACAAATTTCCAAAATGAACTAACCTTATGACAATGAAAAAAGAAATGTTCAATGTAATCAATTTCATCATTGCAATATGAACAGTTCCGATTATCCCTGACTTTCATTTTGCACAGCGTTATATTAGTCGGGTATATATTTTGTATAATTTTCCATTGTAAAACTCTCAATCTGGTTTCTTTTGTGCACAAGCGGGGTATCTTCCATATATTTTCATTTAACTCCAGTCCATATTTATTTGACCAAAAACGGGCTGCGCATGGTTCTGTGTAACTGAGGTAACACAAAGTTACACGGAAATCCTTGCAAGATATATGTTTTTTGTTACAGAAAAGAGGTGGTTCTGAAAAATCTATATCATATCTATCTTGTTCACAAGGAGTGATAAAAGTCTGTGCGGCCGCTGACACTACGTTATACTCTAAGATCCTTGCAGGGGAGGCTCCTATCTTGTTAACCACGTCCTGGTATGAAAGCATCGCATTTAGACCATACATGTCACTAACATTAGTATTTTGCCCTTTATCCAGTCAAGGAAGAAAAGGACATTTCCTCGATATTTTATGTGCTGGTTATTCCACAGTAAAGAGGGGAAGGGTGAGACATCTTCATGTTTATTAAGATCTAGCCATGTTTTCAGAGTAATTTTCCAAAAATGTGAATGTATCTTGTCTAAACCTTTGAAAAGTGCGCTTTTAGTATTTCCATAAAAACACGTGACATTCTCACCAAAGGGTAGAAATATGTTTCTCGGAATTAAAGTCCATCTTTCATTGTTTGTGGCCTTACAGATTCTTACAACCCATAACAGGAGAAAAGCAGATTGCATCTGTCTTAGATCTATCATTTTTAATCCTCCCTTTTCATACTCACTGCACATTACGTTTCTTTTAACTTTTTCAAATGCCTTTCGATTACAATGTTTTTTTACGCCAGAGAAATCTAAAAAGCGTGCGATTTATATCTGATAAGACCTTATCAGGAACAACAAATGTTTGCATAACATAGACCATTTGTGAAATAAGAAATGTTTTAATAATATGTATTTTACCCATTACACTAAGATCTCTTTTTTTCCCCAGGAGTGACGCACGTATTTTCATTAGCATAAAAGTAAGGAGAAGTTTGTCAGAGATTTTTAATTCTATTTCAGATTTAGGGACATCCTTTATTTGTTGTTCTGTCGTAGTTAACAGCTGCGTATTCAAACATTTCTGAAATCACTTTTTTCTACGTACCATTTATCCCTAAGCAAAGAAAAATCAAATTTTCAAAATTATGATATTTTTTCGTTTGTGCCGAATTTTAGGGCTAATATAATAATGGGGTGGTCAGAGCAGTATCCTGGAAGAATGTCAGTATTTTCAAAGTACTAGAACAAAGCGTCTGAGAATAGAAAATAACCGAGCCCACTTTGCTTTAAAGGACTTAATCATCTCCAGGTGGAACGTCTTCATTCTGGGTTGTTTTCCATCCAAACATCGGATAATCCACATTCTTCAGTCATTTTCTGTAGTTCTTCCCTATCCCTAGCCGTAGGATTATTCATTCACTTGTTTATGATTACAACAATCGATACGTGGATCCATTGCGATGTTCCAGTCAGCCACAGGATTGTTATTATGATTCTTATAACTCTTGATTTTATCTGTGAACACTTTATAAAACAATGGATCGTCTCTATTCGGACCATAAGCATTAACTAAAAGTCTTTCCTTTTCCATTGTAAAGAAAGATATAATTATGAAATCGCCGTTTTCATCTTGGTAAATATTTCTTATTTTAAATTCGAAGTTGTTTGAAAAAAGACAGCTACTCCTCTTGCCTTTGATCGAAATGATGCAAAGAAACATTCAAAGCCCCAATCAAATTTTACATATTTTTCCAATTTATTGTTGAAATGGGTATATTTGGAGCAATAGATTGAGTATCTTTTTTGTTTCAGATGATGAAATACATCTCTTCGTTTGTGCATGTCTCCCATAACGGTAAAATAAAACATCGGGCATCATCCGTGATCCATAATGAACATACCTACAAATTTTCAGAAAGATCGGCCGAGTACTTTCTGAGATATTCCATGAAGAAGAAAAACCGTTACGGGCCGTTATAGCCATTAGTAACGGATATAACGGTAAAGTAAACCTTCGAAGCATCATCCGTGACACATAATGAACATACCTAGAAATTTTCAGAAAGATCGGCCAAGTACTTTCTGAGATATTCCATAAAGAAGAAAAACCGTTATGGGCCGTTATAGCCATTAGTAACGGATATAACGGTAAAGTAAAATATCAGGCATCATCCGTAACACATAATGAACATATCTACAAATTTTCAGAAAGATCGGCCAAGTACTTTCTGAGATGTTCCATAAAGAAGAAAAACCGTTATGGGCTCTTATAGCCGTTAGTAACGTATATAACGGTAAAGTAAACCTTCGAGCATCATCCGTGACACATAATGAACATAGCTACAAATTTTCAAAATGATCGGCCAAGTATTTTCTGAGATATTCCATAAAGAAGAAAAACCGTTATGGGCCGTTATAGCCGTTAGTAATGGATATAACGGTTAAATGAAACATCGGGCGTCATCCGTGATCCATAATAAACATACCTACAAATTTTCAGAAAGACCGGCCCAGTACTTTTGTCTGAAGCGAGTGGAACACATTTTGAACACACACACACACACACACACACACACACACACACACACACACACACAGAGCATTTCTTCGTTCCCATTCTGATGTACTACCTGTTCTATAAGAACTGGGTGTACAAAAAGGGAGACATTTTTTTTTCATCTGTTTTTCCATTTCTCTGTATCGGGATGCTGCTTACGGAGCTATGTAAAATCGGGGGAACAATCAAGGATAACAATTGTAAACATCAGCCCAGCATCATTTTCCCTGGATAGTTTTACATATCCTAGAAGGTTATGGAGTAGCTTGATAACAACAGTTATGAAAAGAAATGTACTGAGGCAAAAACGACGCTAGCCACCGAAGAAAGGCACAAAGTTCTTACTTTAACTGAAAGTGTTGACTTTAGATGAAATTGAACAGAAATAAGAGTGTAACTGTATGAAAGATTATGAGGATTTTGCTTACTGACTTTGGTCAGGAGAGAAGGGGTAACATAGTTCTATGGACATGTAAACAATAAACATGTAATCGGTACTTTTTATTTTATCATGTCGGTAGCTTCTTTGTATCTTTCTTATTCATTTACTTTCATTCATTTACTTTCATTTCCGTACTTGTATTTATGTCTTTCTTGCTTTCATTTTTTCTTGTCTTGGCATACATCTGCCTTTCTCTGTAACCGTTTCAAATTCCAGTCTCTCTGTAACGATGTTCTGATTTTATTTCTTCGTCTGTATCTCTTTCTCCCGTCCTCTTTCCCCTTTCCTTTTTCTCCCATACCTCCGCCCCCTTGCCTCTTCTCTCTCTCTCTCTCTCTCTCTCTCTCTCTCTCTCTCTCTCTCTCTCTCTCTCTCTCTCTCTTCTATGTATAGAATATTGGATAAAATTAACAAGATTACCTGTCTTAAATAAATGTTAGCGAACCGCCCAGAGAACGTGGACAAACGAGTCACAAGACGAAACACAACGCGTTTCGACCTCTTAGGTCTTCATCAGGTGAGACATTAACGAATAAAACAATGAAAATTCACTTAGCTTTGATCGCTTCAGATCACTTCGCAGGGTTCAGCGCAAGGAAGAAGGCGTTGAAGATTACCTGTGTCAAGACATTGTAGAGAGACATACCAAATGCAGTTGCTGCAAGCAGAGGAGGGTAAACCCCCCCCCCCCCCCCCCCCCTGGGCATTTCAAATCAAGAAAGCTTAAGAAGAACATGGATTTGGAATTGTTTGGATGTGCCAGGGAGTAGGATGCGAATATGGTTTGTATCTGAAATTAAAATAGATTAATAGCATCATACAAACAAATTTGGCATGGGAAAATGGAAAGTAGTGATAAATATAACTGTTTTTTTTCTCTTTTAAATCAGTTTTTCAAACAGAAAGATATATTTTATTCGCTACAAATAGATGGCACAGAATATGTCTTGCCAGATTCAGCTTAAGAATTTCTGGTCTAAATGCGAACAAAATGTGGTTTAGTTCAAACGTCTCCATTACTCCTCCATGTCCGACGCGCGGTTATGCTCCGGAGGATGAGAGTCACTGTATCTTTGGTTGTAGGGGCTACGATCAACCGAGAAAAAATCATGTGTTGTGTAAGTCCAAAGAAGCAGAAAGGAATGATCTAATCGATATCTTAACGTCTGACAGTGACACTTTAATTGTATCTCTTGCAAAATACATTTCAAAGGCGAGGCCGCTGCGGAAAAAGAAAATGCTTAAAATAATGGGTGAGTGTATTAAATGGTGAAATATGTACAGTGTATTTATCACTTGAAGAACTTCAAAGAGTATTTAATTCAATGGGCAAGACAAAAAGACTGACTAATGTTATATATTTGGATGGTTGATGTAAAACTACTGTATGTCCAGATCGCACGAGCGTGTGTGCGCGTGCGCGCGTGTGTGTATATAAGTGTGTGTGTGTGTGTGTGTGTGTGTGTGTGTGTGTGTGTGTAAGCGCGCGCGCGCGCGTGTGTGTGTGTGTGTGTGTGTGTGTGACAATTTAAAAGGGAGACAGGAGAAGAGGAACTTTCGCGAAAGACGTCATAGCAACAGGCCTAATGACGAGTTGCAAGCGCCCTTTTATTTATTGCTGTTAGATCTCTGTATTTTCGGTCAATGCAGTACTATTGTTGATTTATTTAAACACTGGGAAGTGAACGAAGAATTTCCAGCTGTTCTGGCCATGTTTTGGAATGGACCAGAATGTCATCTCAGTAGTATATGACACCTTCCATATTGCCCAACAGTTTTCTCATGCCTCTCGTGAGTGTTGCTCCAGAGTTCTTCATACCGAAGGGCATTCGGAGAAACTCGTAGGTCCCATCTGGAGTCACAAATGCAGTCATTGGAATGTCTTCTGGTATGGGGACTTGCCAGTACCCCTTGCTGAGATCGATCTTGGAAAAAACTTTATCTCCACTCAATCTCTGGAATAGGTCAGCAGCTGTAGGCATAGGTTCAGGATCTAGGTTAGTCATCCTGTTGAGTCGCCTAAAATCGACGCACATCTAGTTAGTACCATCTTTCTTTTCAACAACTACAACTGGCGATGTGTATGGTGACCCTCTGGACTCCCGTATAACTCCCAGTTTCAACATGTCTTTGATGTCCTCTTTCAGTGACTCTCTGGCAGCATAAGCCAATGGGCAGGGCTTTGACCTGACAGGCTCAGGTGATGTCAACTTCACTTCATGCTGAATCAGGTCTGTTTCTCCAGGGAACTCAAGGAAGGTACTTGAGTACTCATCTAACAATCCACGTTTGCTGCTGGCTGTTCAGTTGTGGTCCAATCTACACAGTCAATAGTTTCCTGGGATTTGAAATCATTCAGTTCTAACAGTTCTTTATCGTTCACAGAATTTCTTCAGTAAAGTTGTCACCATCACCGGAGGGTTGGAATTCATCTGCATGTGCATCTGTGGCTGGCTTTTCTTCCCGTTCAAAGTACTTCTTGCGCATATTTGCTTGCCTTTGATTTTCACTTCATAATCATTCAGCCCCTTGACTGCTTCTACAGGATAGGATCCTTTCCACTGCATCAGAAGCTTGTTCTTGTTAGTAAGCAGCAGGACAAAAACTTCGACACCAGACTGAAATTTCCTGACTTTGGTCTTTCGGTCATCATAGTGTTTGCTTTTGCCTTGAGACGTTTCTAGTTCACTTCTGGCTTACTGTAGGGTATCGTCAGTGCGTTCACGCAGCTCAAATACGTATTGATAGCTGTTCATGATTTCTGGAGATTCCACTCCTTTCGTTCACAGTTCTTTCAGGATGTGCATTTGACCTCGCACAGTCCGGCCGTAGAGTAGCTCAAAGGAAGAAAACCCAGTAGATTCTTGAGGGACTTTACCATAAGCAAACAACAAGGCATTGGTATACCGGTGCCATTGTCGTGGCACACAACTTCTTCAGCATGGCCTTTAATGTTCCATTGTACTTCTCTACCATGCCATTGCACATGGGATGGTAGGGCGTGGTGGTCAGCTGGTGGATACTTAGCAGACGAACAACCTCCTTCATGCAGTCAGATACAAACTGGGTCCCTAAATCACTTAAGATCTCGTCAGGCACACCCGGTCTTCTAAGGATACCCATCAGGACATCAGCAACGGTCTCAGTATCGATGCGTTTCAGTGGGACTGCCTCAAGATACCTGGAGGCATAGTCCACCAAAGTGAGGATGTACCGGTGTCCTGATTCACTGGCTGGCTTCATCTCTCCTATGAGGTCGATGGCCACCCTCTTGAAAGGTCTGTCGATTAGTGACATCTTCTCCATGGGTACCTTTGGAGTTCTTCGTTTGGATTCAGCCTTCACGTCATAGGACCTGCAGAAGCGCTCAACATCGCCCTGGATACCTGGCCAGTAGAAGACTGCTATGATTCTGTCTCTGGTCTTCTTGACACCATGTGACCTCCAAGGATAGAGTCAAGGGCCAACTCCATCACGGGTTTTCGTAGACTAGCTGGAACAAGAACTTGGCAAGTGATCAGTCGTACCTTTTTTTCTTGTACTGTCTGTACATGACACCATTTTTTTCACAAAAGATGCCTCGGTGTTGCCCCTGGTCATGGCGTCTGTTTTGCTGGCATATTTTTGCAGAGAAGGGTCAGCTTGCTGTAGCTGGATCAGTTTATCTCTGGTTACTTCTGGAATTTCTGTTGACTTCCTGATCTTCAATGGTGTAGATCTCTCTTCTTTCTCCTTCTTAGATTGCGCACGGATTGTTACTGCACAGGTGTGTGGCCACTCACGGTCACGATCATCAGGTGCTCGGGCACCTTCAGTATTGCCGATGATGACGTCATGAGGTGGACTAGACAGGTACAAAGTATTTGCCTTCCCAACAAAGAACGGTGTAGAAGTTTCAATATCAGCTGTGAGGATGGCCTCAGCATGTCTATGGTAACAAATCTTAAATAAATGTTAGCGAACCGCCCAGAGAACGTGGACAAACGAGTCACAAGACGAACACAACGCGTTTCGACCTCTTAGGTCTTCATTAGGTGAGACATAGACGAATAAAACAACGAAAATTCACTTAGCTTTGATCGCTTCAGATCACTTCACAGGGTTCAGCGCAAGGAAGCTTCCTTGCGCTGAACCCTGTGAAGTGATCTGAAGCGATTTTTCGTTGTTTTATTCGTTTATGTCTCACCTTTTACTTATCGCTTTTAGATCTGTGTATTTTCGGTCAATATAGTGCTATTGTTGATTTATTGAAAACATTCGGGAAGTGAACGTGTGCATGATTTTTTAGTTTTGTTTTCGAGTTGTGAGAACTAAGAGGTCGAAACGCGTTGTGTTTCGTCTTGTGACTCGTTTGTCCACGTTCTCTGGGCGGTTCGCTAACATTTATTTAAGATTTGTTTAGATTTCCGCCTGCAGTCCTCTCGCTTTGCAACTATGTCTATGGTAGCCGTTCTTGCCAGTAAACTGTTTTTCAGGAACAAGATTCTTCGTAATGACTCCATTGCACTCGGCATCTCTGAGCACCTGTATTTCCTTATCATCATAATGTCCCTTCACCATAGGCATGACACTCAAATCACTCTTGGAACGGTTTAAGAAGGCACATTGCACCACTTTCTCATGCTCTTCAGGGATGTGACGGGCTTGACGTGAGGTAGATCCCCTTCTCCTCTGCAATGGCTGTCTCTCCTGACTCCTATCTCTGATGGCAACATTGGCAGATGTCAGGCTTCTTTTGTTTCCATCCTGGCGCTGGTCTTTCCGGTCTTCATAACTGAAGCGTGGAAGGTTGCGTTTATCTGGATTCTTGGGCAGTCTGCATTCAGCAGCCTTGTGACCCTGGCGTCCATAGTTGAACCATTTCAACGGTGGGGTTGATGTACTTGGAACCTGGACTGGTCGTATCCGGTCTGTAGATGGTTTTGATCTAGTGTCAAGGGTCTGGTTGTGAGATGGTTTTGATCTAGTGTCAAGGGCCTGGTTGTGAGACTCCAGGAACCTCTGCGCAGCTTCAGTCAGGGATTTCAGGCTCTGGTCTTTCTCTTGTAGAAGGTGTGATGCAAGGTCTTTAGGGCAGGATTCTACAAATTGTTCTTTGAGGAACAGATATGACAAGCCATCATAGTCTTTCTTTCTTCCAGCCAAGTCCAGCCATTTCTCTATATAGTTAAGAATCCTGGTTAGGAATTGAGCTGGTCTTTCGTTTTTCTCTGGCATACTGGACCAAAAACATTTCTGGAAGCCTTGTTCAGAAAAAAAATCATAACTTCGAAGAAGTTCAGTTTTGAGTGTTTCATATTCATTTGCTTCTTCTTGGGGTAGTCTGGATTATACCTCAAGGGCGTGACCAGTCAAAATGGCACTTAAGTTGGTAGCCCACTGCTCTTTTGGCCATTTCATTGCTTCAGAATGGCGTTCAGAACGTTCCAGACAACTGTCGAGGTTGTCTTTCCCATCCACGAACACTGGAAGTTGACATCATTTGCGCCTGTCAGGCCAAAGCCCTACCCATTGCCTTATGCTACCAGAGAGTCACTGAAAGAGGACATCAAAGACATGTTGAAACTGGGAGTTAAACGGGAGTCCAGAGGGTCACCATACGCGTCGCCAGTTGTCGTTGTTGAAAAGAAAGATGGTACTAACTAGGTGTGCATCGATTTTAGACAATTCAACTATTGGGATGACATTCTGGTCCATTCCAAAGCATGGACAGAACACCTGGAAATTCTTTGGAAGCTGCTCAAATGGCTGTCTTCTGCCAACTAGACTGCAAGACCCAGCAAATATGTTATTGATGCAGACGATATTGACTTCATTGGTCACCATCTCCAGGAAGGAATGAAAGGGGTGCTCAAGGACAACATGACAACAATTGTGGAAGCACCTCGTGAAACTAAGAAACAATTGCGAGTTCTACAGTTCTACAGTGGGGTTCTACAGTGAATACATGCTTCACTTTGCAACTGTGGCTGCTCCAATGTCGGACCTTCTGCGCAAGGGGAAGCCCAACCAGCTTGAGTGGGGAGATGCACAAGACCGAGCCTTTAACACTGTGAAGAACTTCCTGTCCAAAGAACCTGTGCTACGGTTGTCTGACCCTAACAAGACGTTTGTGCTCAGCACTGATGCCTCTGACAAGGGTCTTGGTTTAGTCCTCATGCAGGAACATGTCGGGAAGCTGTTCCCAGTCTCGTATGCCAGCAAGAAACTATCCAGGGTAGAGTGGAGGTATGCTACCATGGAGGAGTGCCTTGCTATTGCGTGGGCTGTTCGAAAGTTTGAACTGTTTCTTCAGTGGTTTGCTTTGTGTTGCGCACTGATCATAAAACCTTTATCTTTTGTAGACTCTGCCAAGTTTGTGAACAATAGGGTCATGCGCTGGGCCATGTGCCTTCAGAACTTTGATATGAAGGTTGAATATGCGAAAGGCACAGACAATCTGGTTGCAGACTTTTTAAGTCTTGTATGATTAAATGAGACTTGTACAAGTTGTAGACTTCAAAGTGGGTGTGTGTTGCAACCTAGTGTTTGTTTAAAGTCACTTGCCATTTCTTTTAAATTGTGAAAGGGTTTTTTTTTTTTTTTTTTTTTTTAGAAATTTGGGAAATTTCTTTAAGAGGGGGATTATGTTACAATTTAAAGGGGAGACAGGAGAAGAGGAACTTTCGCGAAAGACGTCATAGCAATAATGACGAGTTGCAAGCCTACTTTTACTTATCGCTTTTAGATCTGTGTATTTTCGGTCAGTATAGTGCTATTGTTGATTTATTTAAAACATTCGGGAAGTGAACGTGTGCATGATTTTTTAGTTTTGTTTTCGAATCGGTAGATAATGCGATTGGAATATTCGAGATTATGTTAGAATGTTCACAAGGCCTCCGTAAGTTGCTAGTGCATTACCGAAGGTTCGAGAATGTTGTAGAAGCTGATCGAATCACATTCGCATAGGATTGTCGCGATTTCATTGGTTGAGCTT
>CM065719.1:43181450-43238950 GCA_033310375.1 Conus canariensis
TGCTAATATTCTGCATATTGACCTTCAAAATCACTTGAGTGTTCCTAGTAATGAATTAATACAGTAACCGCTTTATTTGGCAGTTTAACCAGCAACTGTTTTAGTTATTTGGTGGGTGGTTGGGGAAGTGCGCTTCAATGCATTATGCACATTTTGAAACATAACATCTTGTGAAACGTTTTTTGCTGATATGAATATAGGCGCAGAGCGTAGTTTTGTCTACACCTTAACAGTGGTCTAGTTGCCACGCCTTATTCTCGACACTCGTACACGCAGTCACATCCAATCTCCTCCTGTTGGAGCTCTAGCGTCGGCGCTCTGCAAAGAGAAGTTAAAGGTTCCGTGAGATAGTTCACTAGAGGACACCCTGCACTTTTAAGCATTTTTAAGCACACTTCATTTTCCTAACCCTGTGAAGAGTCATTGAAGGCGCCGCGCCGCAGAGCTGTGCACCAGGTTCCTTCAGCTGCGTCAATTGTTAGCCAAGACCTGGTTCTCTGCATACGTTTTTCATGCGAATTCTATAATGTCAGTCCGTCGTTTTTTTGTTTTTTTTTCCATGATTTCCCCTCCGTCTCTCTCATGCGATAGTTCCCTAGATTATCGTTTTAACATGACCACACAAATAGTTTTCTTTTCTTAACTCTCAGCAGATCTTCATATGGTCCCATGTGCTTCTTGATGATTTGACTCACTTGATCATTGGTGGTATGATCAGTATAGGCCTTTATCATGTTAGTACCTTACATTAACACCTCATCTCCGTGGCTTGAAAACACACAGTTATTCTTAGTTTTGGAGACAGAATGAATGAACGTCCACCTCTAGTGTAGAAACCGCCGACACATGCCGTCAAGGACTGTCGCAACAAATCGGCCGACATCGAAGACTCGAACAAGAGCACACACCATGGGCATGGATGTGGTGGATAAAGTGAAACTGAGATCACACGACAACATGGCGATAAGGGCCACAGAACTGAGATCACACGACAACATGGCAAAAAATGGCTACAGAACTGAGATCACACAACATGGCGCTAAGGGTCTCAGAACTGAGATCATACAACATGGTGGATAAGGGTCACAGAACTGAGATCACACGACAACATGGCGGTAAGGGTCACAGACCTGAGAACACACGACAACATGGCGGTAAGGGTCACAGAACTGAGATCACACAAGATGGTGATAAGGGTAACAGAACTAAGACCACACGACAACATGGCAATAAGGATAACAGAACTGAGATCACACAACAAGGCGGTAAGGGTCATAGAACTGAGATCACACAACAAGGCGGTAAGGGTCATAGAACTGAGATCACACAACAAGGCGGTAAGGGTCATAGAACTGAGATCACACAAGGCGGTAAGGGTCATAGAACTGAGATCACACAGCATGGCGGTAAGGGTCACAGAACGAAGATCACACAACATGGCGATAAGGGTCACAGAACGGAGATCACACAACATGGCGGTAAGGGTCACAGAACTAAGACCACACGAAAACATGGGGATAAGGGTCACAGAACGGAGATCACACAACATGGCGGTAAGGGTCACAGAACTAAGACCACACGACAACATGGCGGTAAGGGTCACAGAACTGAGATCATACAACATGGAGATAAGGATCACAGAACTGAGATCACACGACAACATGGCGGTAAGGGTCACAGAACTGAGATCACACGACAACATGGCGGTAAGGGTCACAGAACGGAGATCACACAACATGGCGGTAAGGGTCACAGAACGGAGATCACACAACATGGAGGTAAGGGTCACAGAACGGAGATCACACAACATGGCGGTAAGGGTCACAGAACGGAGATCACACAACATGGCGGTAAGGGTCACAGAACGGAGATCACATAGCATGGGGATAAGGGTCACAGAACTAAGACCACACGACAACATGGGGATAAGGGTCACAGAACTAAGACCACACGACAACATGGGGATAAGGGTCACAGAACGGAGATCACACAACATGGCGGTAAGGGTCACAGAACTAAGGCCACACGACAACATGGGGATAAGGGTCACAGAACGGAGACCACACGACAACATGGGGATAAGGGTCACAGAACTAAGACCACACGACAACATGGGGATAAGGGTCACAGAACGGAGAGCACACGACAACATGGGGATAAGGGTCACAGAACGGAGAGCACACAACATGGTGATAAGGGTCACGGAACTAAGACCACACGACAACATGGCGGTAAGGGTCACAGAACTAAGACCAAGCGACAACATGGCGGTAAGGGTCACAGAACTAAGACCACGCGACAACATGGCGGTAAGGGTCACAGAACTAAGACCACACGACAACATGGCGGTAAGGGTCACAGAACTAAGACCACGCGACAACATGGCGGTAAGGGTCACAGAACTAAGACCACACGACAACATGGCGGTAAGGGTCACAGAACTAAGACCACACGACAACATGGCGGTAAGGGTCACAGAACTAAGACCACGCGACAATATGGCGGTAAGGGTCACAGAACTAAGACCACACGACAACATGGCGATAAGGGTCACAGAATGGAGATCACACAACACGGTGATAAGGGTCACAGAACTAAGACCACACGACAACATGGCGGTAAGGGTCACAGAACTAAGACCACACGACAACATGAGGATAAGGGTCACAGAACTAAGACCACACGACAACATGAGGATAAGGGTCACAGTACTAAGACCACACGACAACATGGGGATAAGGGTCACAGAACGGAGATCACACAACACGTGATAAGCGTCACAGAACGGAGAGCACACGACAACATGGCGATAAGGGTCACAGAACGGAGAGCATACGACAATCATGGCGGTAATGGTCACAGAACGGAGAGCACACGACAATCATGGCGGTAAGGGTAACAGAACTGAGACCACGCGACAACATGGCGGTAAGGGTCACAGAACTGAGTACGACGGCCAGGACGCTATGGGTCTATTCTCGAAGTCCGAGACCATTTGACAGGGCTGTAGTCCAAGTGTTCACAGATGATATCTACCATTATCAACCTGGACAAAAAGATACAGAAACCTGCAGTGATGATCTGAAAGTTTGAGGAGCATTGTCGTTCATTCATAATATCTACAATAATCATCCAGGAGAAAAAAATACAGACACCAGCTTTGATGATTTAGAAGTTTGAGGAACGCTGTCGTTCATTCATAATATGTACCATAATCACCCAGGACAAAATGGTACAGACACCTGCAGTGGTGATCAGGAATTCTGAGCATCACTGTTGTTCATTGATGATATGTGCTGTTATCAACCAGGATAAAAAAGAACATACAGACAGCTGAAGTGGTGATCTGGAATTTTGAGGAGCGCTTTCGTTCATTTCGTACTGTAATCAATGAGGACAAAAAGATACAGACACCTGCAATTATGATCTGGAAATTCGAACAGCACAGTCATAGACAAAAAACTTATAATATACAATCCCTGTATTCCCATATGAGCCCACATTACTTTAGTGCGGGTGATGGCGGGCCGGGGCCGACAGCGTTACAAAAATGTAATAGTTACCAGCCGCCGTGGCGAAGTGGTTAGCGCCGCGGACTCCCGGCTGGGAGGTCGTGGGTTCGAATCCCATCAGAGTCATGTGGGTTTTTTTCTGCCCCGACCGGCTCCTACCCAGAGTTGAGTTTGCTGCGGACTCAGTTGGGAAGACTGGGACCACACAGTCGCATTTCATCCACTTAATGGATGCGTTTCTGAGAGTGTTGCTCAAATTTCCTGACCAACACTGCAGGTGCCTGTATCTCTCGGGCCTGGTTGACGCCGGGATATATTATGAAAGGAAGCGTAGAGTACAGCCCTGTCATGTAGTCTCAGACCGAAATGGAAATCCGTAGCATCATCTTAATCATCCTCATTCTCATCGATCAGCATAAAAAAAAAAAGTCTCAAATTCTGTGGCCCTTCATGCCCTGCTCTCATGGTGACCTCAATTTCGATGTCCTCTCCACGTCTGTGGCCTTGGTTTGGTTCCGTCGGGGTCACCGGTATCGGCGAGTCCATTGGGGGCTGTCGTTGGACGGACGTGGGGCTCGGAGGGAGAGCTCACTCACGCCGGCTCCGCGACTCAGCAATTATTGTCGTCAGTTGGGGGCTTAGTAGGTGGTGTCCTGCGTATGTTAGATCAGAACAGGCGCCACTGAACACCACCGAAGTGACTCGGCAGCAGTCCGGTGGGTTGCCTCTTGACGACTTGACATTGACTGCTCCCTGTGGATTGACGGTGCCGGGGCTGCGGCGGGGCCGACCGGGCTGAGGCTGTGGACGGGGTGTCGGAATGAGCGGCGTGGGTGCACTGCACTGCCTCTGAGGTGGCGCCGAGGTTGGGACAGCAAAAAAAAAAAAAAAAAAATGTAATAGTTCCGATGAGTTCGAAAACTAGACCTGCCAATGGTCAGGTCGTGACGCTAACCACTGAGCTTTGGCGGTTGGTTCACGAAGAGTAATGTTTGTGTGGTTGATGTTCGCTGTTCCATCATTATCTTGATAAGGGAGCACACGGCTTTCGGGTACGGCACAAGTGCACAAGGTACACACGAAAATCAATAAGGCCTGATCACACGTTTCTGAATCCAGGCGTTCTGCAGTCCTCGTCCCTTGAAATATAGTGGGTCCTTATCTCACAGCATAAATCGACCATTGTCAGCAGGGAGAGATATCCTGTTTCCAACAGGGATACCATCTGCACGGAAACCTGCTTTAGGGGTTGTTGCTGTCTTCTTTTTGTTGACTTGAACAGCCAGAATAGACGACGGCAGCAATAAATCCGCTGTCAACACTGGACAATTATTATCAAGGAACCGAATAAGAAACGAGACAAAATGCGGAAAGATGTATACAGGGAAGATCAGACTGGCAGATAGATACGTCGGTAAATTATAAGAATCAGTAAAGTAATAGATCGATTTATATATCATGGACGGATCATTGACAGATAACTAGATGTACTCTGGCAGGGAAGCAGAAAATAGTACGACACACAGACTCATATATAAACAAACAGATTGACAGAGATATGGATGTAAGTAGATAGACACATGAACAGACAGAACACACACACACACACACACACACACACACACACACACACACACACACACACACACACAGATTGACTGATTGATTGATTGATTGATTGATCGATTAACTGATTGATATGATTGATCGATTAACTGATTGATCTTTAATACGCAAGGATGAAATTTTAGGCCAAAGCCTAGTCTTACAATCTGTCCTTGTCATGCAAACATTATTTAAACACATATCATTTATACTGACAATTCATCATAGCAACACTGTAATCGAATTCTTCAATGATAAGCAGACTATGCATAAACGTAATAATGACATGGTAGGTAGTCAAACAGAAGGCAGCAAACAAACAAAAAAGCAACCAAACAAAACCACAGGGAGGTCGGAGGGGGGGGGGGGGGGGGGGGGGGGGGAGAATGGTAGGTAGGGGGAGGAGAAGAGGGGTGGTAGACAGAGTGGGAGTGGGGATGAGCGATTTATTGAAGTAGATTACATGTTTAGACGGTGTATTGTATTCAAAGTATGGTGTACAGAAAACTTTGCGAATGGACGTTAATGATTTTAACCGAATGATCAAATTAATAAGACATAAAATTATTATGTAAGTGTTTCTTGAAACGTTTTAACGTATTCGCATTTTGAAGATTCGGTGGAAGTGAGTTCCGGATATATGGTCCAGAGTAAGCTAGTCTTGTTTTGTATTGATCAATGCGTGGGTAGGGGAGAAGGAATTTCTTCGAGCCAGAAGAGCTGTTCAATCTTGTAAAAAGGGCATTGATATAACATGGCATAGTATCTGTGGAGATTGTAAACATAAATGATGCCTTGCTGAGTTTCAATTGTTTACTCGGGAAGTATGTTCAGCGCTTTTAGTTTTTCGTCTGTTGTTAGAGGTACGGCTGACTGGAGTAGCTTTGCTGCACATGTATGGAGAGAATTCAGCCTTTTTAGTGGACATCACTACTCCCGTCCTACACTGCTGAAGTGTAATTGATACGTGACATTTTGTGTGCGTTGAGGTAATGTTTAAGCACAGTACAGCTGACGTAGCGCTTTAATTGAGACAACAGGAAAAGGTTTGTTTGAGAGTACCTTGCATACATTATTGAGATGAGATAGCCATTTCAGTTCTTTGTCTATCGTTACCCCTAAAACACGATGTTCATCTACCTGTTCGATAGAAGTGCCCATCAACTGAAGTTTTAGGCAAAGAAGAGTCAATTGGTACTTTTGGCGGGTGGCTATAATCATAGATTTGGTTTGGGTTGGGTGTAAGACCATTCAGTTGAAGGACACCAGTCTGACACGTCATTTTAGAATTTCCTGGAAGGATGTTTCTATTGTCTGTTGATCACTCCCATTTGTTTGGAGTGACGAGTCATCAGCAAATAAATCTGTCGTGACTTTTTCGTCTGACATGGACAGTGGTAAATCATTGATGAAGATGCAGAATAGGAGGAGGCCTAGTACTGAGCCTTGTGGGACTCTATGTCTGACAAAGTCTAAAGTGGAGATTTTGCCATTAAGCACCACATACTGAGCCCTATCGTTCAAGTATAATTGGAACAATGAGACCGTCGAGGAATGGTTCAGTAGATAGATTGTTTCTGTAAAAGAATGGAATGATCAAAAAGACCAAACAACTTTTTGAAGTAAAAAAAGACATCCCCTGTCATTTGTGATTGGTTCATATTTGAAAGCCATGAGTCGCACATTTGTGGTAATGCTGCGTGGCCGGTATGATCACATGGGAATCCAGATTGGAGTGGGTGAAATAGTTTGTTTTCCTCCATGAACTGAGATACGTGTGTCTGTATGTGTCTTTCGAGGGGTTTGGATAGAATTAATAGTAAGGATATAGGTTTGGAAGCATTTGGATCCGACGAATCATTTGATTTTGGAAGGGGGATCACTTTGGCATTTTTGAACGCTTGACATTAGTGTCAATGAATAAATTATGTATGTAAGAGACTCAATAATGTAAGGTAGAGCGAGTCTGAGAAGAAATGCGGGTATGTTATCAGGACCCCTGGATTTTTTATTCTTTGACTGCGCATTGTGCATTCCTTCCTATTTCGTGTACTGCAAGAGAGGGAATCTTGAGTGAGTTACTGGATCCAAGTCTTCGTTTGCAAAATAATATTACGGAAGTCGGACATGTATATTTATTAGATACCCTTATAGTTTGTGAAGCTTGAGTTAGAGTGTCTGATAATGACAGGAAGTGTGCGTTAAGTTTGTCCGGAATGATGTTTGTAGTTGAGTTTTGTGAATTTGTAATGTTTATTGCCCTCCACATGGGCGCTGTGGTTTTTGCCTCCGTAATCATTTGACTGACTCTTTTGGCTTTTTCAACTTCATTTGAAACAAAGTTTCTCTGCTCTTTGCATTCGTCAAATAAATGTGCTGCCTTGAGTTGATCACGTAGAATCATTTCTTGCAGCAATTCTGGTGTTAACAACGGGTTCATCTGGGAATACTTAACCCTTTTGGATGTAACGGTGCATGCTTATTTATGATTGTGAGGAATGTTTGGTACCGGAATGATGGTGCATCATTGACGTCAGAGTAATCATAAGTTAAATGAAACGGGGAAATGCTTAAGTCATAGAGGTATGCGGTTTCATTAAACTTTTTAAGAAGCGGTATTGGATGGTCGTGTGACTTTTGGGTGGTGGTTTGGAAGCCTGAAGGACCACATGCAGAAGACTGGACAATGATCACTAACACCAGAATGTACCACTGAAACATGTAATATTGCAGGTCTGTTGTTTGTGTATGTATGATTAATAAGAGTTGCAGTTGTTCTAGTCATTCTCGTTATGGATTGTACTAACTGATGGAGTGCATTAAGTGAAAGTGTGCTTGTCCAAGCTGGTTGTTGTTTTAACATATCAATATTGAAATCCCCTAACCAAAGAATATATGAATTTTTGTGACAGATCCTATCCATCATTTGTACAAAGTTGTCAAACTACTCGGATGTGGAAGATGGGTTTTTATATAAATTTCAGATTATTAATGGCGGTGATTTGAAGTCTTTTAATTGGAATCCAGATACGTTCAACAGTGTTTCAAGATCAATTCTGCGGCGGGCAATGTTGGCAACTGACATATACAGCGAGGCCAGTATGTTGAGGTTGATCACTGTCGCGTCGTTCTATTTTGTAGTCAGGGATGCTGATAAGATTGATGCGAGAGTCTAATCTTGTTTCACTGACACCAAACACTTGTACTGGATGGGGTGACTGTTTCAAAAGTGAGGAGATTTCATAGACCTCAAGTAAATGATGATAGACATTAAGATATCCAACTTTAAGTCCTGGAACAGCGGGAGTGTGGGAAGGCATGGTCGGTAAAGGAATAGTTAGACAGAATCGATTAGGAAAACAGAGTTTTCACAAAAAGACACAGAGGATGATAGATCAATAAACCAGAAAACATCAATAACAAATAACGATAGTGGCTGGCGCACACGATGACAAACGCGCAGAAAGAAAGGTAAACTATTAAGCCTAAGGACAAAGACAACAGAATATATCTTAAGAAAAATCAGTAAGCCAATGTAACAGCAAACAACAAGAAAGGATAGTGGTTGGAGCACGTTGTCGAACAAACCAGAAGAAAGTTAAGCAAATCATTAAGTTTAAAATCAATGAATGGCGGTAATACGAAGAGAAGTCAATGCGTACAGTGGAACAAATATGGAGGTTGTTATGAGTACAATCCACTTTAAAGCACAATTAGAGAGTGTATAGATTAAGAAAAATGAAACAAAACAAAACAAAACAAAAAATAACAACAACAACGGTAAGAAATTGTCAGGGGAGAACTGTCAGGGAATGGGCCAAAGTTTCTTTACAGTCCAGAAAAATGAAAGCAGCTGCACCGGCCGCCTAACGCAGTTTCTGGGATTCGCGGCTGCAGAACAGCAATGTCACAGCAATGTTTTAACGCAAACCTAAAATGACAATTATCTGTACACGATGGCAGATAGGAAATCTAGCGCTAACAAACACAATTGATGCTCTGAGCACAAACAAAAGTAGAGGTAATTGTGCTTTCAAACAATGCGTACAGTGGTACAAATAGGAGGATATCATGAGTACAATCTACTTTAAAGCACAATTAGAGAGTATATAGATTTAAAAAAACAAAAAACAAAACAAAAAATAACAAAAATGATATGGTTCACAAACAATCTGTGGCGGTAAGAAATTAGTCCTGGTTCCTGGAGAACTGTCAGGGAATGGGACAAAGTTTCTCTACAGTTCACAAAATGACAGCAGCTGCACTGCACTGGCATTTTGTGTTTATTAGCGCTAGATTTCCTATCTGCCATCGTGTAAAGATGGTTGTTATTTTAGAGAGAGAGAGGGAGAGGGAGAGAGAGAACAGACAAGCAGAAGAGAAAAGCTAGGTTAGCTGAAGCTTTGTAAATAGACGGTTAATCATATTCCTACTGAATGAACACTAGCATTCCATATATAATGTATCATTAGAAGTATCAACTCTGTGTTGGGTGATCAGAGAGATTTGTCTAAGAGAAGGTAATGTAGGGGGTTACGTAGAGAAGAGGGAGGAGGAGTAGGAGACGGGGAAAGGAGCGAGTGGACACATCATCTTCCACATCAACACCAGCTCGTTGGTTTCTTCTTTATTTTATTTCAAATCATGGTTGAACCAACGGACTCGTGTGGACCGAACCAACTTCAACCGACTTATTAGGACACAAACAATGATGATCATAAAATGAGGTTTTATTAAGAATACATATACTGAAAAACAAAATCATTCAACATGAGGAATAGTTTCATTAAACGCATTCAACAAATGTTCAAAACAGGGAAGAGATCAAACATTTATCAGGTACAAATCGTTCAAATTAAGCCAAGACAAGTATCAAACGTTCATAATAAAATAGTGAAATCATACATTAAAACAATAGGTCTGGGCTTTAAAGAATTTCTGGATATACTCCCTGCCACACATAGACATTGAAAAAAATCAAGGTGAAAGGATTTCCAATAAAAATTCACAAAAGGCTTCCCGGTTGCGAACGGTGGGAGGTAAAAAACATTGTGAAGGGAGCGAAACATCTCATAAAGGGCCTTAAGCCATTTAGACGTCAAGAATGCCGCGCGTTGTGGAGAAATAGAAAATCGGCCAATTAGCTGTGGCGCCCTCGACTAGCCCATATGGACAAACTGTATCAAGGAGGTTGAAGTGGTCAGGTAACTAATTGTCACATGATACATGGCACCTAAGGTAGTAAGGACCCTTATCGATAGCAAAAGGGAGGAAAAATTATCAACTAGGACCTCAAAGTATCAATTGAGTGCTAAAGACGCAGTCAGCTGAAATTGCTTTGTAAACAGACCTTGAAGAACAGGAGGCTTGTTCAGTAGGTATTGCTGAGGGGCACTGTGTTGATGTTTTGTCAGGCTCGTTGGATGTGTGTGGATGTCGTTGTCGTAGCTGCTGGGATAATTACTGTGTGGAAGTGGCACCCGAAGTCGGCGGGAATTTTCGATGTCCATTTGGTGTGAAGTAGTTGTTTGCTAAGCTATTTTGTAGGGATGTGTGTAAATGCTGATGAGTGGAAGAATGTAGCTAGAGGGGAATTCAGTGTACATGTGAACATAGAGAATCAACATGGCCAAAAGGTATGGCCCAAAGTGATATTCTTTGTTTCCATCCCCATGTAAACTGAATGGAGAATGGAGAGGGGAGGACAACACCACGATAGAGAGAGAACAACACCACGATGAGAGAAGAACAGAGAGAGAGAGAGAGAGAGAGAGAGAGAGAGAGAGAGAGAGAGAGAGAGAGAAAACAGAGTAGGGTTGAAAGAAACGTGGTCTGGGCGACAGAAGTGACAGCAAGGTCTTAGGCGTAAAAGACAAAATGAGAAAGACTGAGTTCGAAACCCCAGAGGTGGGTGAAACAGACAAAGAAGATTTCTACCTCGAGTCCTCAAAGACGACCACAGATTCCCAGTCCTGGAACCTGATGGTAGACTACCAAAGGCGTCACCATCACCCAGTGTTGAAGAAAATTTGAAGCGACTTGTTCGAAAACTGTGGTGTAGTGTGTGTGTGTGTGTGTTGTGTGTGTGTGTGTGTGTGTGTGTGTGTGTGTGTGTTGTTGTTCTTCAGTTTAACGTCTTCCCACTAAAAGTGATATCAGACGATGTGAGTGTGTGTAAGTGTGCGAGCACGCATGCGCGTGTGTGTGCGCGTGTGCGCGTGCACGCGCGCGCATGTGTGTGTGCGCGCGCGTGTGTATGTGTCTGTGTGTGTGTCTGCGTGTGTCTGTGTGAACATGTGCATGCCTGTATGACTCAATTACAGTAACAAATAAGCACCCCCCCCCCCCCCCCCGCATGTCGGGAAAACATTGTTTTAAGCGGGAAAAAAATCCAATTACACAATGTATAAAACTTTAAGGAGAGCGTCCAATGGACCACTTAGTCAGTTCTTGAGCACTGTCAATCATATTTGGATAGGTAGTACGATGCAGGTCGATTAATGTGCAGAAGGACGAACGGTTAACCACTCAAAAAAATGTTAAACAAATTTAATGATAAATACCAACTGAACTATGTGACAAACTTTTGCAAATTGTATAAAGATAAAACCAGTCATTTAATACTCTAGATAGAGACAGGGAACCGGATCCATCAGATGAAGTATCGTCACCAGTTTTGCTAATAATCTCCTTTGCTCTTGGACAGTAAATTAATAAATGTTCAACTCCAAGTCTTTCTCCACACATACATGTAACACTTTTGCTGAATTTTGTTCGAAGTGAATTCAAACGCATTCTGTGCATTAAGCTTTGTATTTCTCTAGGTATGGAGGCAAGGTCGGGTCTTGATGAGGCCAACAGATTTTTTTCCAGAATTGGGTTTAATACAGTTGTGGTAATAGTTAATTTCTGAGTTCTCTAATACATTTCTGAAATTTTTGCTGGACGCTTCGTTTATTAAAGAATAGCATTCACTTAAATCTAAGGGAATGTCAAGTGGTATTGATCCTTCGACATTTCGGGCTGCCTTTCTTGCAGCCTGATCGACCCTCTCATTTGCTGAAATTCCACAATGAGAAGGTAACCAGCAAAATGTAACTGTAATGCATTTAGCTGCCAGAAGATGTATGACATGATTAATTTCTGTTATCATCTCAACACGTACTTTTGGATTGGAAGACTGAATAGCGCTAAGGGCCGATTTAGAATCGGTGCATACTAGAATTTGACAAGAGTTAATAGGAAAACTCAAGACGTGGTGTAGAGACATTAAAATGGCAACTAGCTCAGCACTGAATATTGAAAAATGTCTACCAAGATGGTACAACTTATCCACTTGTAAATCAGGTATTATAAATGCTGCTCCTGTATCTAGATTATCTAGCACTGAACCATCCGTATACATTTTAAAATAGTTTTTGTATGTATTTTCTAAATGAATATCGATGACAGTTTTCAATATATAACGTGGATCCTTTTTGGACACATTTGCATAATTTGTATCAAAGGTAGCAATGGCTTGCTCCCATTTTGGAATAGGTAAAAAGGACAGCTTATTAGCAATTTTTGTTTCGTTTATATTAGAATCTTTTAGGAGGTTAGAGGCAAATGACTGGATTGATTTTGTAGATTGTATTCTTCTGGCCCGTTTCACGAAATCTGTTTCTGAATTTAAGGACACTTCATTTGCACAGAAGTTATCCTGTGAAAGACTCTTTAATATGAATTTTGAAGCACATGCTTTTCGTAATGCATTCAGAGGTAATATTCCGATTTCACTGTATGTTCCTATGTTAGATGTATGTGTGGGAACTCCAAGAGCAAGTTTATAAGCCTTGCAGTCAATACTCTGTAGTTTATTTAATAGATATTGTGGAGCGCTGAAAAAGACTTCTTGAGCATAGATTAATCGTGAACGCACAAGAGCAGTAGATAATAAAGTTAAAGTATGTGTGTCTTGCCCCCACCGTTGTTTCTTTATAATTTTCAAAAAGTTGAAACTTTTCCTTGCTTTATTCAAAATATATTCAATATGTACATTCCAAGAAAGTTTGGAGGTTAAATATACACCTAGGAATTTAACAGTGTTTACATACTCTAAAGCAGTGCCATCTAAAGTAAATGAAGGGAGTTTCTCCGGGTCATATCCAGCATTGAAGAGCATAATATTTGTTTTTTCTACTGAAAGTACAAGCCCGTTTTCATTTAAAAAGCTTACAATTGTATTCAGTTCATGCTGGTACTTAATTCGTATATAATTTAGCCATCTTAAAGGAGTCTTTCTTTTCATAGTTACCTTCATCCATAGGCATATATCATCAGCAAACTGTGCTAACACAGTATCTTTATCTAGGCCTTTGGGTAGATCTGCCATTAAAATATTGAATAAAATTGGGGAGATTACTGATCCTTGCGGAAGACCCATTTGTAATGTTCTTTGATTTGAGTATACATGTTCTATTCTTGTTTGAATAGTTCTATTTTCTAAAAATGATTCTACAAAATTATACATGTTACCACTTATTCCAACAGTTTTTAATTTATACAAGAGCCTTTTATGCCATACTTGCTCGTATGCTTTCCTTATATCAAAAAAGGTTGCAAGGATATTCTTTCGTCGCGCGAATTGTTGTTTGACATGTGTGGTCAGTTTGACTAAGTGTTCTATTGTTGATCTACCACTTTGAAATCCAGCTTGATTAATAGGTATAATCAGTTTAGTGAATTAGACATGGTCATCATTAACCCACAAATATTCAGGAAAGCGTAGCACATGGCATTTCTAAAATCCCAGAGTCTCTTCAAATTGACCCGCCAGTGAAAGTGATGCTAACCATTCTGATTGATTATATAACCCCCGATGATAAAAACATGCAAGTCTGGGTTTCAACTAGACAGAAAGAAGTAATCAGCTATCACGACTTTAATTCTGACTGGGCCGATTACATGCTTACACAGTTTAACCATGCGAGTGAAGAAGCTAAGCTAAGGGGTTCTGGCTGGTCTGAAGGAACAGTCCTTGAAATCAGATTAAAACAAACAAAGTTCTATCCTATAGTCGGCAATTCTTACATTCCTCTCCCAAAAGAGTTAGAGCTAAAACGAGCAGTCCTAAACATACAAAATTCTGACAACTTGTGTTTCATGTGGTGTGTTTTGGCGCATTTACACCCAGTTAAAAATAATGCAAACAGAGTATCTAATTATGGGCAGTATATAAATGAGCTGAACTTGAATAACATAAACTTTCCAGTAAGTATAGACAGTTTAAGCCGGTTTGAAGAGCAAAACAAACCAATAACCATAAATGTATACACATGGTCTGTAGTAGACAGTCTACGGCCTCTAAGGATTTCTCCCAATGCTCCCACTTTAGGCGAATCCCTTAACAAGCATGTAGACCTGATTCTGTTTACAGATGGTTCCAAGAGTCATTATGTATTAATCAGATCAATTAGCAGACTCATCAAAGGACAAATCTAAACAAGAGCTTTGTAGAAGGTGTTTTGTCAGAATCCCATCTATAGAGGCGGCTGCTGAACATAAGAAACATTGTAAAAGTTTTGTAGACTGTAAAACCGAACTTCTTACGCCCCCACCAGGGTCTAAAGTTAGTTTTAAAAGCGTGTACAAAATGCAGATGAGACCATACGTAGTTTATGCTGACTTTGAAGCAATTTTGCCACAGTACTATGGCCCTCAACAACTAGAAGAACAAAAAACAGCTTTATTAACCCACCATCAGATTTGTTCTTATGCTTTTGTTGTTGTTAGGTCAGATGGCACACACACAGAGCCAGAGATTTACAGAGGCCCCGACGCAGCTGGTCGATTTTTACAACAGATGAAACACCTTCGCAATCAATTCTCTAATCAACTGAATCTCTCAGACATTAAGATGACTCCTGAAGATCAAAGGCGCTATGAATCATCTACACACTGTTGGATATGCAAATGCAAGTTATTAGGTGACACTGTAAGGGACCACGATCACATTCTGGGAAATTCAGGGGAGCAGCACACAACAGTTGTAATCTTCAACTTAAGGTTGACCCCAAGACATGGAAACTGCCTATCTTCTTTCATAACTTACGAGGCTATGATTCTCACTTTATCATGCAAGCAATAACTTCTGAATGTAAGAGGGTTAGCTGCATTGCACAATTATCAGAAAAGTACATGACCTTTACTGTAGACTGTTTATCCTTCTATGACTCTGCCCAACATCTGATGGGGAGCTTAAGCAAACTAGCAGAATCTCTACAAGACTTTTCAATAACTAAAAAATATTTTAACTCGGCTTTAGTACGTAAAGGCGTTTACCCTTGTGAATACATGGACTCGTGGGAGAGGTTTGATGAGCCAGCCCTACCACATAAAGAAGACTTTTACAGCCGTCTTACAGGCAGAAGTATATCTGACTCTGACTATGAATACGCAAAGAAAGCCTGGACAGAATTACACTGTCGAACAATGGGTGATTATCACGATGCATATTTGATGGCTGACGCGTGTTTATTGGCAGACGTCTTTCAGAATTACAGATCTACATGCATGAAACATTACGGCCTAGATTCGTCGCATTACATTTCTGCCCCTGGCCTTTCTTGGGACGCATTCTTAAAGTCTACAGACATTGTGATTGACTTGATATCTGATCTGGATACACTTCAGATGATTGAAGACGGCCTAAGGGGAGGCATTAGCATGGCCTCACACCCTTACTGCAAAGCCAACAACAAGTATTTAGATGACTATGACCCCACTAAACCATCTAACTATCTTAGACGCCAACAATCTGTATGGGTGGGCCATGAGCCAGGCACTGCCATTAAAAAACTTTAAAATGTTCGTAGGACCTCATGACGTTAATAATATGTTGAGTTATCTACCGCGTCTTACACCTGATAATCCAATAGGACTAATCTTAGAAGTAGACTTAGAATATCCTACAGAATTACATGACCTCCATAATGATTACCCCCTAGCAGCAGAAAGATTAAAGATGAGTCCCACCGAACCACCTAAACTCGTGCCTAATCTTCGCCACAAGACTAAGTACGTATGTCATTACAGACTGCTACAGTTTTACTTAAGACACGGACTAAAACTAAGAGCTGTTCACAGAATAATAGAATTTGAACAAAAGCCCTTTATGAAGCCATACATCATGAAGAATACTGATCTTAGGACTAAAGCCACTGACGCTTCAGAAAAAGACTTTTTTAAACTAATGAACAACAGTTGTTTTGGCAAAACCATGGAAAACCCACACAAGCGTAAAGATGTAAGATTAGTTACAAAAGAACAAAGAGCAATTAAGCTGGTCTCTAAACCTAACTACCAAGACTTTAGAAGATTTAGTGACAGCCTGGTTGGCATTATGATGAAGAAACAGAATGTGAAGTTGGACAAGCCGGTGTTTATTGGGTTTACTGTGTTAGAGCTGTCAAAATTGTTAATGCTTGAATTTCTGTATGACTACTTTAAACCGCTGTATCCAGAGTCCAGAGTTCTTTACACAGACACTGACTCTTTTATTCTGGATGTTCCAACAGAAGACTTTTACAAAGACTTAGAAGCGGAGGTAGCCAAAGGAGCTGATGGATGGTACGACACATGTGACTACCCAAAAGACAACCCTTTACATTCAACTGTAAACAAGAAAGTAATTGGAAAGTTTAAAGACGAACTTAATGGGACGGTTATACAAGAATATGTTGGTCTGCGGTCAAAGATGTATAGCGTTGCTAGCCAGACTTCTGTAATGAAGAAAGCTAAGGGCATAGGTAAAGAAGTTGTAAAAAAATATATAACTCACAACAACTACAAACAGGCTCTCTTTGAAGGCAAAGTGTTTCATCATACAAATGTTAATCTGCGCTCTACTCTTCAAGTAAACACAACTGCTGTTAATAAGAAATCACTAGTCTCTAACAATAACAAGCGAACTTACGTTGATCCTGAGTTTTCATACGCTATAGGTCATTGGAGAACTGACTTAAGTTAAGAACTTTACTTGTACTTTACTTGTACTTTACTTGTACTTTACTTAATAACTTAACTAGTACTTAACATGACTTGTACTTTACTTACACTTAACTTGTACTTTACTTACACTTAACTTGTTTAACTGACTTAACTTGTACTTAACCAGTACTTAACTTGTACTTAAAAACACATTAAAAAACTAATTTATTAAAAATGGGTCTACAGCAGGAGGTTATACTTTTTTTGCAGAAGATGGTTCTTCTTCTTTTACTGTTTTTGTGGGGATTTGTGACTTTGTTGCTAGGTATGGTTTTAGACACTTGTATGCCAAAACCCCCCCACCAACAACAACACCCCCCAGTACATAATAATACATCTTATAGTTTGATTGCGTTGTTGTTGGTGGCGGTGGCGGTGCTGGTGGCGATGTTGTATTACTATCTAATAATTTTTGTTTTGCTGCTTGGTTTGCTTTTTGCAGTCTGTTCCATTCAGCTAGTTTACGACCGGCCTCAACACGCCCAGGATTTTTAGACTTAGTAACACTACTCACTTGTGGGACACTCGCTTGTGGGACACTCACTTGTGGGACACTCACTTGTGGAGCATTCACTTGTGGGGCATTCACTTGTGGGGCATTCACTTGTGGGGCATTCTGCTCGCTCATTTTTTTTTAATATGATTAAAATTAATATGATTAAAATTAATATGATTAAAAGTAATTAATCCTATGATGAATGGACATAACAACGTCCCAAATCTATAATACATGTCACATGAAAGAGATTCTAGGGACTTGGTTAAAACCGGATCTTGCGTCAAGTCATATTTTAAATCTTCTTCTGAATCAATCGGTGCTATCTTGCCTACTGATTTAGTATATAAACTAATCATTGTCTGTCCTACTGATCTAACCATTTTTGCCCCTAGCTGTGCTTCGTACCTAGCGTAATACTTCTCAATGTCTGATGTAGACAATTGCTGAATCTGTTCAACACCTAAATACTGTCTAGTTTTTCTACACGCAGCCAGAGAGTATAATCTTTCTTTATGACAGAGGTCTGGGTCTGCTGGCTCCTCACACTTTAATAGCTTGTCGCAATCCATTTTTTAAAACCCTTTTTAAAACAATAAAAATAATAAAACCTTTTTAAAACCATGAGTTTAACGTTGGTTAATTATGCAGTGCCCATTGCCGGTGTTATAGTTTATTCAACTCTTGCAAAATGTTTGTTAAGAATAAAACCGCCAAACATGGGAAAGATAGAAGATTCACCAAAACTAGTTGTAACCTTATTTTTAGCTCTAGCAACAAAAGATTATCTGATTAAAAAGCACATAGACAGTCTTTCATATTATGATTATTTTAATTATTTTTTAGTTAATAAAAAATATGAGCACTGCAAAGATCATCAATACTATTTACCACTCTGCTGTAATCAGCGGTCTTAGTATAGGGTATAGCGTGTTAGCAAAAAACATGTATAAAATGAGGCCGGCTGATCTAGGAAGGTTAGACATTGAGGATATTGTTAAGGTTATAGCTGTAATAACTGCAGGAATTGCCTCAAAAGACTTTCTTGTTACACAGGGGATTATCCCAGAAAACATCAGTGCATAGAAAGATTCATTCTAGAAAATATTGATTTATAAAAAAGATTCATTCATTTATAAAAAGATGTCCGGATTAGTTCTGATGGTGGGAGGAGCTATTGTTAATGCGTTGGCTTTCTCTGGCAGCAATTACATGTTTAGTAAATTGCGGTCTGATGAAGAAAGAGAACGCCATAACAAGGCAATGGAAGAGTTAGCTAAGGCAAGAGACGCTTACGAGAAAAGGAGGATTGCTCACTTAGACTTTATTAATAAAAAGTTAAGAGAACAGGGACATGCAGAGCACACATTTACAGACGTTGATGACGCAATGAATGAATATTACTTAGTGACAGGAAAGAAGTTTCTAACGTCGTCACCGCCAGAACTGTCTGACTTTTATGAACCATCTGAGGATCAGAAAATGGTAGAAATAGGCTTTATTATAGGTGGTATGGGAGCAATCTTTCTTCTTGCATATTCAATCTAAAAAATAGTTAAAATGTAATTAAAATACAGTTCCTTCTTATGGACAAAATATATTATTCTCCTAGAGGGTATTGGAAAGGAAAGGCTGCTATTGATAAACTGAGTAAAGCTGCTAGGGTGTCTGAATCAGAAGCAAAAGACTGGCTTTCAAAACAAGCAATCTGGCAAATATATCTGCCTGCCCCAAAAAGAATAATAAGGCCTCAATTTGTTAACTCAGTTCCTAATGACACCCACCAGATGGACTTGTTGTATCTTCCACATGACAAAGTTAGAAGAAAAAAGTTTAAGTATGCTCTTACAGTTGTTGACATGGCTTCAAGATATAAAGACGCTGAGCCTTTAACGGATAAAAGCTCAACTGCTGTGGCTGTGGCTTTACAACAAATATACATGCGAGGCCCATTAAAGTATCCTAGGATGATCCAGGTTGATGATGGGAAAGAGTTTAAAGGAGCTGTAAACCAACTGTTTTTAAGACACCGGGTTACAGTTAAGAGAGGGACCCCAGGCAACCATTGCTCCCAGGCTCTAGTAGAAAACTTTAATAAAAATCTAGCTGAGCGTCTGTTTACCTATCAATATCACAGAGACCTTATGGACAAAACACGCAACACAGAGTGGGTCAGAAGGTTGCCAGCAGTCTTACGCGCCATGAACAATGAAGAATTTAAAGCAACGGGTCTTAAACCGGTGAACGCAATCAAATTAAAAAAAAATAACTATTACTGAAAACATCCAAAGTAATCAAAAACTCTTGCCTTTTGGACTAAAAGTAAGATACTTGTATGCTCCTGGAGAAGCAGAGGGCGATGTTAGAATTAGAGCCACAGACCCTATATGGAGCGTAGACATATATGAAGTTGAAAGAATTATGAAAACATCCCTCCAGTGTATTATTTAAGAGAGGCTCTTTCTTCCAAAAAGCCTGCCCCTAAAAGATCGTTTGTTCGCGAAGAGTTGCAAGTTGTTCCGCCAAACACAGTGCCTATAAGTTAATCAGAGAGAATGTCTAAATATGTGGGTTGCGATCACCATCTCATTTTGCCCGCAAACCCCACTTTTCACTGCATTAAATTTTTTTGATTTTGTAGGTTTTAGCTGTTTTTGGATTTAAGATGGGGTTTAATCATGTGAAAAGTGAGGTTTGCGGGCAAAACGAGATGATCTAGAACCCGTATTTAGACATTCTCTTACTCCCAAAGTTTGGTGGGTGCATGAGTGCGCATATGCGTGTATGAGTGCAGAGATAATCTTGGTGTGTTAAGCCTGACTAATACATCAACTTAGTTTACTTAAGCAATAACATTATGGTTTACCCCGTCCTGGACAAACATAACTTTGCAATCAGTATCATTTCATAATCACAATATTAACAAAAGGGCTCCACGTGCGAACGGCAGGAGTTACGAACAGTCACAAGCATGGAACCTAAATATATAGCGAATAAGAGTGTTAGCAATGAACATACATAAACACACAGAGAAAAAGGCTCCCGGCTGCGAACGGCAGGAGTTATAGACAACTAAAGGAATAAATTAACAATTAATTTTCAGTGACAAGGCATCACTTGGGTCATATAGCAGTTGCACAACTGTATGAAAAATAGTAAGAAAAGTGTTTGGAAACCACCAATCATCTGCGTAGTGTCCACATATTTGACCAAATTCAAAAAGGACACACATCGCTCATCAACCAGCCAGCTCAATCTATTTTTCTTTCTATGTAAACACACCCACTTCAGGACAGTGCGTGCTACACGCTACGGCTCCTCACGTTTCGCTATTTACGCACCGGCCCAATAAGGTGCGGCTGTTGCTTTTCAGCCCTGCAATGGACCCACGGGTGTAAATGCATCGAAAAAATAAAACGCTCACAAACTAACCGATGCAACAAACAAATAAGCAAACAGACCGACCAGTGGCTTTTTGCACACAAAATAGCCACATGAACGCACAAACAACCGAACAGCATCCAAGTAATTATCTGCCTAATTACACAGCCAAATAACCACGCGACCATTCAGTCGCTCAAAAAATTAAACAATCGAACAAACAGGTAAAACATTCGCTTGTAGATAGGTGGCAACCAAGACACACACAGGAATCATGAAAAACTACCTTCACTGACAGTATCTTAATCATTTGAACAGGCCGCCGCGCGGTTTTGTCACTGTGACTTAACCCTGTCTTGCCAGCCAACAAGGGCGACGTTCACAAGCCAGTTTGTCTAGAGTTCGAACACATGGAACCTGCAGGGTGCGCGTTAAACTTTCTCCACTAAGCACAATAAAAGACAGCAAGTTCTGTAATCTATCTTTTCTGACATCGATTTGTTGAGTACTAACAATATAAGTTGTGATAATGCTGAATTGCTGTTTTCCGTTTCAGTCGTATTAAACGCCAGCCCCTCATCAACTGATGAGGAGTTACTTCTATAAATGACGGTGAAAATTTAGTATTTCACATTTCCAGTTAATAAGAAAACGGAGTTTGAATAATAAAATGCAAGAACATAGAACCTTTATTGTTTCACTAAGATAATACTTTATCTGCCTTCACTTTAATTAACACATAGCCAAACACCATCAACATACGTTTACATTCACAAACACTTGAACAACGGAATCAGCGTCAAAGCCTTCATCACACTCTGCTCAGTGAAGAAATGGCCTCAGAGCCAGCTTGCTGGGAGTGAATGGCCTCCCAGCCTCTTTCAACGAGATCTTTCCAGAAACTCCCTTTGTGGCTATCGCCACGCCTGAGTCGCAATTGGAACCATTAGAAGCGTCTATTGAGGTCAGATCCGGCTTCGCCGGGCTGCCGTAATTGTCTCCAAACCTCGAACTGACATTCTATCCCACACGGCCTGACAACCAAGGGGGCCAACCGTCATGTAAGTGGCTGGATCTGGAGGAGCGCAGGGGGACATCGAGACAGACCCTTTAGACTCCGTATCAAGGGCAAAATCCGGCCTGTGTCAACTCCGTCGCCAACTCCACCTGTGAAGATCTACCTCTCTAAAGGCTCGAGACCTCAGCGAAGACAACACCAACTACAGCGACACAGACTCACAAGGGCTGTATTTAGCCTTCTAAACCAGGCTGCCCAGATCAGCTGTAGTCAAAATGTCTGCCGAGTGACCTCTTAACTGGCATTCCAAACTACCAGCTAAGTTAACCCTTATTGCGATCCCATCCATTAGGCGAAGCTGTATTTAAGTGAACCCCCTCGCCGATGAGTCCTCTATTGTGAGCATGTTCGATTTTCAAATAGGTCCCATCCCACGTTTGAGGGATTTACCCCTGCAATCTCTCTGCTCTCAAAAGTTGGGCAGAATCATGCCCTTTACAGTATGTTGACGGCAGAGTTAACAATTAAAAAGAAATTAGTCGAACATTTTGATATAGTTGATAGTGAAAAACTTGATTGGAGCTAGTTGCATCCTTTGATACGACAGTATACTGGAGTCCTGGGCCTACAAGCATACTGTGCACCTTATAGCAATCAAGTGCAACTGGCAATGCTTTTGAAGCTAATATTCACAGACCATTGGACATGGTGGTCTCAAAATACCTCCACAGTAAACTTAATCTTTTATGTGAGAAATCTTTTTTTTTTAATTTAAAAATGTCATTTTTTCATGAAAAGCGTGTTTTGTTTGTGAAAAAATCTGTTTTCAGGTAACCGCTCAGTTTTTTTTTTTTTCACGAGAAATGTAATTTAGGGAAAAAAATTTGAGTGTGAAAAGCATATTTTTCATTGTGAAAAGTATATTTTCCTTTACAAAAAGCACTTTCCTCATAAAAAATGTAATTTGTTCCATATTCTTAAGAAAATGATAGCACATATTTGTAAAAGGTTACGTGATATAAGTAATCATCTTCCTTTAACTCTATGGAGATAATAACTGATATTACGTATAATGTATTTTTCAGTTTTGATTCCAAACTGTCAGAAATAAGTACTTATATTGCATATAATGTTCTTTTTCAGTTTCGATTCCAAACAACCTATCAGAAAAAATGTGTTCAAAGCTTTAAGGTTAATATCCACTTGTAACATGCATAGCTGGCAACCACGGTGTTTAATGCGTGAATAATCTTCAAGTTCGTGTTCCTACAAACGAAAGCAGATTTTCAAAATTGATACCAGTCGCTGGAGTTAGACTAATACGGTACTTTAACAACACTACATAAAATACAGTATCTGCCTGTTGTCTCATCACTCACTCTCTCACCGGTAATCCATACTGATTCATATTTCATGGGGGTGTTGGAATATTGCCCTGGACCACGAGCGAGCACACAAACGTCACGAATAGTTTCGTCCCGTCAGCTACTCTTCTTGCCAAAGCTGATGCCAATATATCCGGCGGGATCAGAACATTTCCATTATCGGCAGCCGAGTGGTGAAGAGTGCACGTGTATCATGCATGGCCCTGGCTTTTCTCCTCATTGACTGGGGCCACAGTTTCGTGTACCAGGGCTTTCGTCGTGATGAGTTAGAGATCCCTCAGGATCGTCCATTTAGTGATACGGGTTCCTGGGTAGAAGTGGGAACAGGTTTGTTCGGTAGAGTTGTGTGTGTGTGTGTGTGTGTGTGTGTGTGTGTGTGTGTGTGTGTTCATGGTTCTTCGTCTGAACAAGGAATTGTTGTCGGTTGAAGTTATTGTGGCGGTTGTTTATTGACTCGCAAGAGTAGAAAAATAAAACTAAAGAGACGACATACAAGTGTGTGCGTGCACGCACGCACGCGCGCGCGCGCGCGCGCGCGCGCGCGCGCACCACACACACACACACACACACACACACACACACACACACACACACTATGTATATATATGTGTGTATATATATATATATCTATATATATATCCATTTATGTTTGTTCTTTATCACCTCTCTCTCTCTCTCTCTCTCTCTCTCTCTCTCTCTCTCTCTCTCTCTCTGTGTGTGTGTTGTGTGTGTGTGTGTGTGTGTGTGTGTGTGTGTGACAGAATGTTTTAAAAGACGTTCATACCTTTGTCTTACGTTAAATAGATTGTGTATTTTCACAGAGTCGCTGAAACTGAATTTAAATATTCTTGACACATAAGCAATCTGGACAAGATGAGAACAACAGCCTCTTCTTTTTGGTTCGGTTCAAAAAAGGTGGTGCCAATGCGTCCAGTGGGAGCACCGCCTTTCTGTAACTTCCACCCCCACGTTGTACATTGCCCTGTATACCGAATGGCCATGCTTTCACCATATTGAAGCAGGCCACAGTAGTCTATTCCATAGCTGTCACTGTGATGACTTCACTGTCCCGCAAGACCTTCCGGCCCTCATGTTTCTGCATGGGCATTGGGATATATCTACATCTCTCCTTCTCTCTCTCTCTCTCTCTCTCTCTCTCTCTCTCTCTCTCTCTCTCTCTCTCTCTCTCTCTCTATCATCGTATCTATCGCTCGATCGACAGAAAAATGAATAGATAGCTTGCTGGGATACAATGTCATCGTTTATTTTTTTTTATTTTTAATCTGACTCCTTTTTTTTAATCACAATTAATTCTGACTTGTTGTACTCCCAGTTCTTATAGAACAGGGAGTACTTTAGAATGGGAACGAAGAAATGCTGTGTGTGTGTGTGTGTGTGTGTGTGTGTGTGTGTGTGTGTGTGTGTGTGTGTGTGTGTCCGTCCGTCCGTCCGTCCGTGGTCAAAATGTGTTCCACTCGCTCCAGACAAAACTACTGGGCCAATCTTTCTGAAAATTTGTAGGTATGTTCATTATGGGTAACGGATGATGCCCAGTGTGTTAGTTTACCGCTATATCCGTTACTAATGGCTGTAACGGCCTGTAACGTATTTTATATATATCAGAAAGTACCTGGCCGATCTTTGTGAAAAATAGCGGGTATGTTCATTATGGGTCATGGATGATGCCCGATGTTTTAGTTTACCCCGTTATAGCCGTTACTAACGGCTGTAACGGCCTGTAACGATTTTTCTTCTTTATGGTTTTTCTTCTTTATGGAATATCTGAGAAAGTACTTAGCCGATCTTTCTGAAAATTTGTAAGTATGTTCATTATGGGTCACGAATAATGCCCGATGTTTTAGTTTACCGTTTATAACCGTTACTAACGGCTGTAACGGCCTGTAACGGTTTTTCTTCTTTATGGAATATCTCAGGAAGTACTTGGTCGATCTTTGTGAAAATTAGCAGGTATGTTCATTATGGGTCACGAATAATGCCCGATGTTTTAGTTTACCGTTATAGCCGTTACTAACGGCTGTAACGGCCTGTAACGGTTTTTCTTCTTCATGGAATATCTGAGAAAGTACTTGGCCGATCTTTGTGAAAATTAGCAGGTATCTTCAATATGGGTCACGGATGATGCCCGATGTTTTAGTTTACCGTCGTAGCCGTTACTAACGGCTGTAACGGCCCATAATGGTTTTTCTTTTTTATGGAATGTCTCAGAAAGTACTTGGCCGATCTTTCTGAAAATTGGTAGATATGTTCATTATGGGTCACGGATCATGCCCGATGTTTTAGTTTACCGCTATAGCCGTTACTAATGGCTGTAACGGCCTGTAACGGTTTTTCTTCTTTATGGAATATCTCAGGAAGTACTTGGTCGATCTTTGTGAAAATTAGCAGGTATGTTCATTATGGGTCACGAATAATGCCCGATGTTTTAGTTTACCGTTATAGCCGTTACTAACGGCTGTAACGGCCTGTAACGGTTTTTCTTCTTCATGGAATATCTGAGAAAGTACTTGGCCGATCTTTGTGAAAATTAGCAGGTATCTTCAATATGGGTCACGGATGATGCCCGATGTTTTAGTTTACCGTCGTAGCCGTTACTAACGGCTGTAACGGCCCATAATGGTTTTTCTTTTTTATGGAATGTCTCAGAAAGTACTTGGCCGATCTTTCTGAAAATTGGTAGATATGTTCATTATGGGTCACGGATCATGCCCGATGTTTTAGTTTACCGCTATAGCCGTTACTAATGGCTGTAACGGCCTGTAACGTTTTTTCTTCTTTATGGAATATATCAGAAAGTACCTGGCCGATCTTTCTGAAAATTTGTAGGTATGTAATTATGGGTCACGGATGATGCCCGATGTTTACGTTTACCGTTATAGCCGTTACTAATCGGCCATAATGGTTTTCTTCTTGATGGAAAATCTCAGAAAGTTCTTGGCCGATCTGTCTGAAAATGTGTAAGTATGTTCATTATAGGTCACAGATGATGGCCGATGTTTACCAGAATAGCCATTACTAACGGTTACACCAGCCCAAGACGGTTTTTCCTCTTTATGGAATATATCACGCGTATTCAGGATAAACTGGGAGTACGTTTATATGCTTTGCATCTTGTTTGTAAACTCAGTTCCTCCATTAGTTTTAAATAAGAAGTAAAACTCCACAAAATGTTTTTATAGTCTGAAACTACTTCGGTTTTTACGTACATTTCTGAGTTTCCATAAACATTTTTCCAGTGCAACAAATGATGATGACATGCATACAGACGAACACTGATACGCGATTATGATAGATGTTTTGGTTTTTGCTTAGGTCTAGTGAAGGTGACCCATGTTGTTGACTTGGTAATAACATATGAATGCATGAATTGTCTGTCTGTCTGTCAGTGAGTTTTATAAATCGATTCAGTACATGGGGTCACAGTCGTGAAATAATAATAACTTAGGTATACCCCGAGGGTACACGCTTGTTGCAAACTGACCTATAGTCTATACAAATCATCCATTTTCACGGGGAATCGGTATAGATGTCGATGGCACCCGAGGATGGACAAATGGCAATACAGTGTCCTCCTCCCTGGCTTACGTCAGGACAGGGAGACCGTAGCCGGTGCTGACGTGTCCGGCGGGAACGGGACATTTCCATAATCAACAGTCCGCAAATGAAAAGTGCACGTGCATTATGCATGACCACGCTTTTCACCTTATTAGTTGGGCCACTCGTATTGTGTTGCATGCCTGCCGCCATGGGAAATTCACAGTGGCCCAGGGCCTCTTGTTTTGTTAGCACAGTTCATAAACCGGAAGTGAGCTAGTTGGGTTTTTTTGTGTTTTACTTGACTGCATGCATTGTTTTGCTGAAAATGGTGGTTTAGGTTGCTGCTTCAGTGAAAATGTACTTTTTTGCGCAAACTCAAAGATATAAAAACGGGATCATACAAATCCATATGTACTCACTCACTCGTTCACTCATTCCCTGACTGCTGGGGTCGTTGGGGGGACGTGATGAGGCAACCGCCGTTTCTCTCCAGGATCCTCTATTGGCAGCTGTCGTGAGGAGATCCGGCATGGTCATTTTGGTCCAATCCTTTGTTTTCGGACCAGCTCTTTCTCTGCCGTCCTCGTCTGCGCCCTCCTTCAACGGTACCGTGGAGGATGGTCTTGGAGAGGGTGTTGTGAATATGACGTAGCCAAACCATGCCATCTTCCGTCGTTTGACGGTTGCCAGTAGTGTTTCGTGGGACTCAACTAGGTTGGTGGCCAGGTTCCGCACATGTTGTCTTGTTGGTCTTGTGCTCCTTGTGGGAAATGCGGAGTAGTTTTCTCAGGCACTTGGTTTCAAACGCTTGGATTCTTCTTTCTGTTTCGGCCATCAGTGTCCATGTCACGCAACCAGATAACAGGATGGAGACCACTAGTGACTTGTAGAGCCTGAATTTTGTGTGGAATTTGATGTTGCTTTTCCACACCCTGTTCAGTCTAGCCATCGCTGCTGATGCAGAGTTGATCCTGATTCGGATTTCTGCTGTGCAGGTGCCATCTTTGGACAGGATTGCTCCCAAGTACTTGAAGCAGGTCAAGGTCGTTCGCCGCTGAGGTTGGAGTGACTGTCGCCTCTGTTTGTTCTTTTCTTCGTTTAAGAGGAAAAGGAAGCGTGCTTGCTTTGAAAGTTTGTGAAAATGTTCGTGATGTTTGGTGCTTTTGTGTTGTGGGCAATTTATGCCGAACTTTACCTGCGTTGGTTCGTGCTGTGCACGACAATTTCAACACGGTTGACTGCTTTGAACTCGGTGCGTCCGCCATCGTACTCACCTGTGCATCAAGCTAGCCAACTACCTGATCTTTCGTCTAGTTCTGTTGAGTGCTCTATCCCTGTGCGCCAAAGTGATAAATTCCTGCATTACAGACGTGATCAACTTCTTCATGTAAGTCCCGCTCGTTTGACCTGTGAATTAACATCTCGGCTTCGTACTTTTGGCATAGGTGTCAATCTTCCAAGAAAACGGTACAAGAGAAAGAAGGCAGACAACAAACGGACATTAAAGGTGCTGCTTTTCAACTGCCGATCGTGTCGCAAAAAAGCAGCTGAAATCCATGAAATGGTGACTGATTTAAAAGCCGATATTTTCGTCTTGACTGAAACTTGGTTGTACGATCGTGGTGACGAGTCCTACATCGCTGCTATGACTCCCTGTGATTATGATTTCCACTCGTTTCCTCGTGTTGGATCACGAGGTGGTGGATTAGCCTTCATGATTCGAAAAACACTCTCATGCTGTGTTTCTTTCACTCCTGTGAAATTGTGTTCGTTTGAGTGTGTTGAAATGAAACTACGAGGCACTGCTGCTACTGTTTCTTTGGTTTGTGTTTACAGACCTCCGCCAAGTAAGTCCAATATGCTGTCTAACTCTGCCTTCCTACAGGAGTTTCCAGATCTGTTATCCTCTTATGCAGCTACACGTAATACTGTTTGTTATCTTGGTGACTTTAATTTTCATTATGATGACTATTCAGATCGCCAAGTGATTCATCTAAAGACTCTACTGACTGATCACAACCTGTCTCAGTTTGTTCAAACACCAACACACAAACATGGCCATATCCTTGATTGGGTGTTGGGAAACATTGAAGACAGCGTTCTCTCTGTGGATGAAGTTCGTGACTATGCTGGTCTTTCAGACCATTTTGTTGTTGTGTGTAGTTTGAAGATCTCCAGACCCCCTCCTCGGAAAAGACTTGTTACGTCTAGGAACATGAAAGCATTGTGTGTGGCTGTTTTTGACCAAGAGGTCAAGAGTTTTGCTCAGGGCATGCGTAAGCAGCAAAGCAATGCAGATGTCACACAATTAGTTGAAGTGCTTAACGATGGCCTTCAGGAAATCCTGGACCGACACGCGCCTGCAGTGACTAGGTGTGTTACTGACCGTCCCTCAGCTCCTTGGCTCTCCGAGGACGTGAGAGCTGCTCGACGTCAACGCCGGCGCAGCGAGAGACGCTGGAGAAAGAGCCGATTGACCATCCACCGCCAGATCTTTGCAGCGAACAGGTGTGAGGCAGGGGACTGCCTCCAGGATGCCAGAGAGTCATACTACCGTGATAAAATTGACTCTTGTTCTTCATCAAAGCAGTTGTTTTCTCTTTCAAGTGAACTACTTGGCAAACAAAAGAAATTAAGTTTGCCCACGAACATTCCTCCTTCTCAAATCTCTCAACAATTTAGTGAATTCTTTGTTGATAAAATCAAAACCATCCGTGACAATCTTGATGCAAATCCTTCCCAACCAATTCTTTACGATAAATACTGTGGACCACCTTTTTGTACTTTTAATCCTGTGGATGAAAAACTGATCGGGGATCTCATAAGTGAATCCTCCAGCAAAAGTTGTGTCCTTGACCCCATCCCTACTTCCCTCCTTAAACGGTGTGCCTCTCATTTGATTCCCGTGATTACAAACATTGTAAACAAATCTCTCTTGTCAGGCATAGTGCCTCCTCAGTTTAAGCAGGCAATGGTTACCCCTCTCTTGAAAAAGCCAGGACTGGACCTTAATAAGTTAAAGAACTATAGACCGGTGTCCAACCTCCCATTCCTCTCAAAAATCCTTGAAAGAGTTGTGCTGAAGCAGCTTCAGACTCATCTTTCAGACCATGGTCTTCTTGAAGCCTGTCAGTCTGCTTATAGGAAGAATCATAGCACTGAGACTGCTGTATTGAGCGTACTGGACTGTTTACTGTGCAAATCCGACAGTAAACTTGTTTCTCTCGTAGTCTTGCTTGATCTGAGTGCTGCCTTTGATACGCTAGATCACACTACTTTACTTGAAAGGCTTAGGGTCACTTTTGGTGTTGATGGGATAGTTCTCCAGTGGTTCGAATCGTACATCAGAGATAGGTCGCAGGCGGTGGTTGTGGGTGGTGTAAGGTCTACTTTGTCACCTCTTTTGTATGGAGTACCACAGGGGTCAGTATTGGGCCCAGTGTTGTTTACATTGTACTCACAGCCCTTGTCAGATGTTATCTCGGACCATGCTTGTGATTTTCACAAGTATGCTGATGACACTGAGCTTTCTAAGAGTGGCACACCTGATGAGTTTGTTTCTGTTCAATCTGGGGTGTCTCGGTGTATCAGCAGTGTGCAGGAATGGATGACAAGTAATAAGCTTAAATTAAATTGTGAAAAGACTGAAGTCATGCCCGTTGGAACCTCCTCCTGCCTCAAACTCGTTGAGTCAGAGTCAATGGTTGTTGATGGTACTGAATTGCCTTTCAGTAACTCTGTCAAATACCTTGGTGTTACCATTGATCAGTGTCTGACCATGCAGAATCAAATATCTGTAGTCTGTCGCTCATCCTTTTTAGAGCTGAGACGTATTGCTTCCATCCGACGCTTTATATCCAGGGAAGTAGCTGTCAGGCTAGTCTGTGCCACGGTGATGTCAAGATTGGACTACTGCAACTCTGTTTATGCTGGGCTTCCCGCAGAACAGATTGCTCGGCTGCAGAGAGTCCAAAATAGCGCTGCACGACTTGTTTTGAAGAGGAGGAGGTGTGAGCACATCACTCCCATGCTGATCGAACTGCACTGGCTTCCCATACAGTATCGGTGGCAATTTAAACTGGCAGTTCTTGCTTTCCGCCACTTCAATGAATCTCTTCCTCACTATCTCTCTTCTTCTCTCTGCACCTACCAAAGCTCTCGTACCCTTCGCTCTTCTTCACAAAAACTTTTGAAAATCCCTAAGCGTTCTCTGAAATCTGTTGGCGAAAGAGCCTTCAGTTTTAGAGCACCTTCTATTTGGAACTCCCTCCCTGAAGACCTTCGTAATCAGCCTACTCTTTCTTCTTTTAAATCTCAGCTCAAAACTTACCTCTTCAAAAAAGCCTATTCTCTTCTGTAGATGACTAGATCTCTCTTAAATTCCTCCACAACTAGTTCGGTGAGACAGTTTATGCATGTAGGTGCGTCTGCCATTGTGCATTTTCTTTTTGCTGTGTGCATGAATATTGTATGAATAAGTGCAAATGGTGGATGTAAGCGCATTGAGTTGTACAACAAGAAATGCGCTATATAAGTATTATACATTATTATTATTATTATTATTATTTACTTCCTCCAGGGGCTCACCATTCATGGTTATGTTGGCACTGCTGTTAGTCGTGCTGTTGACCATGACCTTTGACTTCTCTGTGCGACATCCATGACGTAGGCACTTGCTCTTGCGACAAGTCTGTTTGTGAGATCCTGGCGCTCGGTGTTGCTGCCCCCCATGAGGTCGATATTGTCTGCAAAACGAAGGTTGCAGACCGGCCTGCCGCCAATGCTGATGGAGGTGTGATGGTCTTCGAGGGTCTCTTGCATGGTTCTCTCCAGAAAGATGTTAATAAGTACTGGAGATAGTAGGCATCCATGCCTGACTCCGACTGTGGTCGGGAAGAACTGGCCCTGCTGGCTATTGAGGAGTACTGTGCTGCTGGAATGTTCGTAGAAGGCCTGGGTGACTTGGACCAGCCCTAATCAATGTTGAAGTCTCTCAGAACCTGCCATAGGCCGTTGTGCCACACCCGGTCAAATGCCTTCTTAAAGTTGATGAAGTTGTGGAAAGGTCCTATTGGTTTTGTAGATGCTTTTCAATCAGGACTCGGCAGTTGAAAATTTGCTCCACAGTGCTCCGCCCTCTTATAAAACCTGCTTGTTCTTCTGATAGCAGTTCCTCAGCCTTGGATTTCAGTCGGTTGAGGATGATGCGAAGCATGACTTTACTGGGGTGGCTGATCAGACTGATAGTCGTGTAGTTTTGGCATTGCTTGAGGTTGCCCTTCTTGGGTAAAGGAATCACCAGTGACTGGGTCCAGATCTTCTGACATAGCAATGTTAGTGCCTCTGTGGTCTCTTTCCTTTCGTATTTCAAAAGCTCAGCTGGGACATTGTCCACACCTGGTGATTTCCCTGGCTTCAGACTCTGTATCGCAGCCTCAACCTCCTCCTTCAGTACTTGGAGATTGTTCAAGCTCAACCCAGACACATCCATATGTACACCCACATGGAAAGATTCGTGCCCAAGGACACTCGAACGCACACACTTTCGTACAGGTGCTCAGACGCATGCCCGCCTCTCTTAATCTTTTGGTGACGTTGAACATATACTTTGGATGTTAAGATGTTTGATATTTTCAGAGCTACCACCGTGAAAGATACGTTAACATAGGTGGCTGACATGTCAAGTTTCAAGCTTTCTGCTTAGTAGGTACATAGGTACGCTCACACTTCATGGTCGAGTAATCGCTCGTGCACACTGTACCAAAGGCATGAGATTCTTTGGTCTAATGAGCTTCATCGATGATTCCACCCCGTCATTACCGGATGTGCACATATTACGTGCGTAATTACGGAAATGCAGCGCTCATGAATAGCCATTGTCCAAGACCATTAGTCAGGCCCTTGAATCCGCATGGGAAGAGCATTGGACGACCAAGAAACAGTCGGAGAAGAGAATTAAAGAGGAAATTGATTGGATAGAAGGAAAAAGGCGAAAAGTTCAGAGTCGAGCCATTTGGAGAAATGTCTCTGACGGCCTTTGCGGATGAAGGAGAAAAACAACAGTATCAGTCTTATACACACTTTGTTTTTTGATACAGAGGCACAATCTTTTCAGGATTTCTTACATTCATTTTATGACTCTACAAACATGGCGCGCGATGTAATGTTTCAGTTCACAGTTACGGTTCGTAGTATTTAAGATTGTTGTTTTAAACGCGGGAGCCTTATTCTACGTTTGTTGGTAATGTGGATTTAATTTGTGTTAAACATTGAAACAAGCACCATTTTGTCTATATGGAATAAATATGTTACGTGCATAAGCAGTTATATGCCTCAGAGCCTTTCCGATTCAATGAGCACACGGTTTGTGCATGTCAGATATCAGGGATGAGTTTCAATATCAATTCTGTTGTCATCTTGCTGGTAGTGTGACAGACCAAGTTTATGGTGTAGGCCTAATAATTCAGTATGGGTGTCCACCCTGCATTTTTCCACTGGTCCCGGAGTCAAGCACGGCTTTGGGGGCACAACAATAATGGATGCAGCATCAGTTGTCACCACCTCTGACGGCTGTTGACAAACTCCTCTCCACCCGTTTTTCTGCCCATTCTTCTCTTCCTCTGCCCTGTCCTTTGGGAGATGGTCTAAAGTAGTCCGGTTGATCTCGCCATGTGTTTATTACTTCAGCTTTCTTCTCATCACAATGGTCCGCAGGTTATCAAAGTGATTCATATACTACCTAAGACTTCATCGCTAGCAACATCCTCAATATACGACAATCCCAGTACTCCTCTGCATCACCAGACCGTCACTACGGGGATTTTCTTCTAGAATTCTGCTGTCAGAATCCATGATTTACACCTTCATCGTCACTTGGTATATGTCAAGTAATCCTAAAATAAACGAGACTTACCTGGAAGGTAAAGTTTAATTGTGATTATTTCGAGACTATCGATGGGAAGAGGAAATCATGTGAGATGTGAGGCGCGCGCGAACCCGCCAGTCTTTAACCACATGTGTTCTCTGAGTGACATATTTGAGAGTGTTTGCAATTATTTCAAGAAAAAACGATGGGCGGGCATATGATTTCCTCTTCCCATCGACAGTCTCGAAATAATCACAACTAAACTTCACCTTCCAGGTAAGTCTAGTTTAATTTTGGATTGTTTCTCGTCTACCGATTGGTCGAGGAAACCATATAAAACTTTAGAGTCAGGGAACACATGTATATAATGAAATAAAATGGCCAATTTCCTCATTCATTCTTTGCAATGAAGGGTGTTCATACCTGCTCATTCAGCATTCAAGATCTAGTGATGAATTTGTCAAGCACCGATTGCGACATAGATTTCATCTCACATTTTTCCATCACACGCTTGCGATAGAAACGACTAAAGGTTTTTGTTCCTGACCAGCCTGCAGCTTTCATTATGGTGTCCACATGAGTATTGCAACTGTAGGCTGCCGATGTGGAAGCACTCCTAGTGCTGTGTGCAGAAAACCTGCTGACATCAGTTCCTGCCATCTCCAACACCCATTTTATCTATCTGGACATAGTATCTCTGGACACATGTTTGTGAGGTTTCCCAGAAATATGAACAGTCCTTCATTTGTCCTTAGGTCTTTTGTTTTGCACATGTACTGCTTCAAATGCTCCACTAGGCACAATTTCTTATTCACAAAAGTTTCAACTACTAAAGGCTGTACATGACAGCCAGGTTTTGACTGTTTAAGAAGAGAACTATATACAATGATACACTCATTTTCATGCAATTTGATATCATCCACATGCAGTTGATGAATTGTCGGACCTCTCTGACCAGAGAGGAGAGCAAAAAGCACTACTGTTCGCAAATTTTAAGACTTCAAAGTGAGTCTGCTCGTTTCTGGCCACTCAGCCAAATAGTCTGTCACAGTGTCCACATCCCACACTTCATTGCATTTCGGCAAGTAAGGCCTACTCTCAAAAACACCTTTCACAAGGCGGCGCATTATGGGGTGTTGACCCACAGAAAGCGAGTCAGATTTATTCAGGTATGCTGAAACAGCACTGCGGGCCAAATTGACTGTGCCGTGGCTAGCTCCATTTTGATAGATCTCTGTTGAAAAGTTACATAAATGGACATAGGATGGATTTTGAATCTTGTTAGTCCTCACATATTCTTTCCATTTCTGAATGTAGGTGTCGGTGGGCCTTGGTAGTTGTAGGCCTCCATGACTTCATTACAAGGTCAATTGAGTCCCTTGTCATACCTGTTTGGAAATGGCGTCTGAGATCTTCCAAAGCAGTAGACGAAGGCGTTTTCTTTATCAAAGCGTGGACTTCCTGTGGGTGACTGGGTAGGTGCAGGTCCTTTCTGCAAGCCCGAAGGATGGGTGGTGCCATCAGTATCCGTTGAACGACTGGGTACCAGGTTTGGGTCGGTCAGTCGGGCACCACCAGTATCCCCTCGCTTTGCTCCTGTTTCACCTTCTGCCACACTAGACGAATGACAGAAAAGGGTAGGAATGCATAGGATGCTATGTGTTTCCAACGAAGGGAGGAAGCATCAATTGCCAGGGCTGCTGGGTCAGGTCGACAGGCCACATACCTGTGAAATCGAGTGTTCAACCTGGAAGCAAACAGATCAGTACAAGTTGTGAAACTCAACTTGGAGAGTAAATCCTGCAACGGAGAGCTATTAAGCTTCCATTAAGCATCCATATTGGTCTTCCTGCATTCCATATCTGCCACAGTATTTTCCCTCCCAGGGATATGTGCAGCGCTGATCTAGACGTTCTGTGAGATACACCACTGCCAAACTGCCTGTGTGACTGAGTTGCAGGACAATAAGTGGCTGGTACCGACTTCTTCATTATCTTCTTCATCGGAATCTGAGTCAAGTTCACTATGCTCGCGGGAACGCTTCTTTGATTTGTTTGCCAGTAACTAAGTCAACTAAGGACTGAGATTTTTTATTCAATTTCTGCTCAAGCTTTCCAACGACCTGACTGATATCAGGGCAAGTCGGGGTCTCGCATTGCAAAATCGCTTCGCGTCTGTCCGTCCGAATCGGTCATTATTTTGGCGGATCAAGCCACCACACTTTCGACTAAGCCAAATTCCTTTGTCGACCAAGCGACGTCAGGTCAAATATGTACTACCGAGGGCACCAACGTGTCTCTGCTATCGACGATCGATGATGAATGAACAATTTACTTGCTTGTTTTGGAAGCAACTCTGTCTCCCGACTATTTAGACGTCTACGAGTATTTTATGCCAGACAGTTATGCCGGCAAGGGTTCCCACGCATCAACTGGCGGGTTCGCGCGCGCATCACATCTCACATGGTTTCCTCCACCAATCGATAGGCAAGGAATAATTGATCATCTATGTGTATGATGCGTTTTGAATCCATATACAACTTTTGAAGAACAGACTTGCAGGTTTGTTTATAACAATGATTATACTGATAACCCTAACGAATATATACTGTTCAAAAAAAGTTAAGGACCAACATTGAGAATGCACAAAAACTTTTAAAAATTCACAAAAATTCAATTGTACCGCCTTTGTGGTCCAAACAAATTGAACCACACGCACAAATTGATAGTGAATGCGGCAACTGCAATTTTGTGGCACACATTTCTCACGCGCCTTGAAAAACACGTGTCGCGACTTGTCATTTTTGGAACAAATTGGGGGTGAATTTCTGATGTGCTTGGGATCCGAGGAGCATGTGCTGAATCAAAATCATGTGAAGCACGAGCTAAATCAGGCTGTAGGTCATAAAGTATGCTCAACCAAATGTCTTTAAAAGCCACTGTACTGGCGAAAAATGCAATGCAACAGCATGCCTCCACGTCGAAGACTGAACGAGCTGGATCGAGGAAGAGCAATATGATGGCTCCAAGAAGGAGTTGCAGTCCGGGAAGTGGCACGGAGACTTGGGGTATCGCACTCTGTTGTTATCAGACTCAGACAACGCTTTCAAGACACAGGAAGAGTGCAAGAACGACCACGCTCTGGTCGACCCAGAATAACACCACAAGAGGACCGATACATTAAAAGGCAGGCCACACAAGAAAGAACAGCAAGTGCAAACAACGTCAGACGTCGCCTTAGAGATGCCACCAACACTGTTGTCAGTGAACAGACCATACGTAACCGCCTGCACGCCGCTAACCTCCGTGCTCGAAGACCAGCCATAAGACCTCGTTTGACTGATGCCCACAGATCAGCACGCCGAGTATGGTGCACGCAGCACGTGAGATGGACACATGAACAGTGGGCTAACGTGATGTTTACAGACGAGTCGCGGTTCTGCCTGGATCCCACCGATAGACGAAACAGGGTCTGGAGACGCCGTGGGGAGCGTTTTGCAGAAGAAGCTGTCCTGGAAAGGAACCGCTGTGGTGGGGGATCCGTTATGATTTGGAGCGGCATAAGCACACGCTACAGAACGGTTCTCTACAATGTGGCAGGGAACTTGAATGGTGTTCGCTACCAAACAGAGATTTTGCAACCCCTGGTGCTGCCAGCCCTTCAATAGCTTGGACCTCAGGCAGTCTTTCAAGACGACAATGCACGGCCCCATCGCACCAGAGCAGTAAACACGTTTCTCCAAGCTGCTGGTGTCAACAGAATGCAGTGGCCCGCAAACAGCCCAGACCTGAACCCCATCGAACATCTTTGGGATGAGCTGGGCTGGAGACTGCGGCAGCGTCGTCCTCCTCTTGCTAACCTGGGTCAGCTGTTTGAGTCACTCCAGCAGGAGTGGGCTGCTGTCCCCCAGGCCTTTCTGCGCACACTGGTGAACTCCATGCGACAACGCTGCCTTGAATGCCTTGCCAATAACGGGGGACACACACGTTATTAACCATGACATTGAACAAACACTCCTCTGACTTTCAAATTTGGGGGTGGGGGTGTTTGTACTGCGCTCGATTCCAGTTTGCTGATTCCTCGGACTTGTCATTGTCTTTACACACTTTTCACATATTCAATAAATTCATGTTACACTTGGAGATTGATCACTTACCAATTTTCTTTTCAGTGAAATGTTGGTCCTTAACTTTTTTTGAACAGTATATATTTCGTGAACAACATCGTTGTCGTCGTTGTTGTTAGCCTGATTTATTCTTTTGATAATCGTTTTTTTTGTACTCCCAGTTCTTATAGAACAGGGAGTACTTTAGAATGGGAACGAAGAAATGCTGTGTGTGTGTGTGTGTGTGTGTGTGTGTGTGTGTGTGTGTGTGTGTGTGTGTGTGGTCAAAATGTGTTCCACTCGCTCCAGACAGAACTACTGGGCCGATCTTTCTGAAAATTTGTAGGTATGTTCATTATAGGCCACGGATGATGCCCGATGTTTTAGTTTACCGTTATAACCGTTACTAACGGCTGTAACCGCCTGTAACGGTTTTTCTTCTTCATGGAATATCTGAGAAAGTACTTGGCCGACCTTTATGAAAATTAGCAGGTATGTTCATTATGGGTCACGGATGATGCCTGATGTTTTAGTTTGCCCCGTTATAGCCGTTACTAACGGCTGTAACGGCCTGTAACGGTTTTTCTTCTTTATGGAATATCTCAGAAAGTACTTGGCCAATTTATAAGCGGTTAGGATGATCTTGTGACAAATCGGTGCCTATGTAAGTGATGTAATGCTGAAAATGGATAAAACAACCGTTAAAAACCGTTATTCTGCCGTTATTTCTTATGTATAGGTGGGTTTTAATGAAATTTTGTATGTAGAAAGGTTATCACACACAAATGGCACTTCCATGTAGTGTTTCAAAATCTGACCGTTAAAAACCGTTATTCTTGACATATTGTCCGATTTGGATGAAATTTGATATGTACACAGGCTTTAGCCCAGTGAGGACTAAAATACCGGTTTCAAAAGTGTATATCGGTTATATAACTGTTAAACCGTTATTTTGCCGTTATTTTTTTATATACTGGTGGGTTTTAATGAAATTTTGTATATAGAAAGGTCATCACACACAAATGGCACTTCCATGTAGTGAAACACTACATGGACTAAAATACCAGTTTCAAAAGTGTACATCGGTTAAATAACCGTTATTTTGCCTTTATTTCTTATCTCACAAAGCACTTGGCCGATTTATAAGCGGTTCGGAAAACTGGGAGTACGTTTATATGCTTCGCATCTTTCTCCTCACTATCAAGTGTTATCCCTGCCTGTTTTGATATCTTCCTAAACTGCCTCTGTTTTGCCCAAGTCAGCAACATTCTTGCTTCCATTTTTGTTGCCTGTTTTGCAGTGATGTGTCCTTTCAATCAACCAGCAGCTTTTAGAATCTCTGTCCTTTTTGTACTCCCAGTTCTTAAACGAAGAAATGTTGTGTGTGTGTGTTGTGTGTGTGTGTGTGTGTGTGTGTGTGTGTGTGTGTGTGTGTGTGTCTGTCTGTCTGTGTGTCCGTGGTCAAAATGTGTTCCACTCGCTCCAGACAGAACTAGTGGGTCGATCTTTCTGAAAATTTGTAGGAATGTTCATTATGGGTCAAGGATGATGCCCGACGTTTTAGTTTACCGTTACAGCCGTTACTAACGGCTGTAACGGCCTGTAACGGTTTTTCTTCTTTATGGAATATCTCCGAAAGTACGTGGCCGATCTTTGTGAAAATTAGCAGGTATGTCCATTATGGGTCACGGATGATGCCCGATGTTTTAGTTTACCACGTTACAGCCGTTACTAACGGCTGTAACAGCCTGTAACGGTTTTTCTTCTTTTTAGAATGTATTAAAAAGTACTTGGCCGATCTTCCTGAAAATTTGTAGAAATGTTCATTATGGGTCACAGATGATGCCCGATGTTTTAGTTTACCGTTACTAACGGCTGTAACGGCCTGTAACGCTTTTTCTTCTTTATGGAATATCTCAGAAAGTACTCGGCCGATCTTTGTGAAAATTAGCAGGTATGTTCATTATAGGTCTCGGATGATGCCCGATGTTTTAGTTTACCCCGTTATAGCCGTTACTAACGGCTGTAACGGCCTGTAACAGTTTTTCTTCTTTATAGAATATCTGAGAAAGTACTTGGCCGATCTTTCTGAACATTTGTAGGTATGTTCATTATGGGTCACGAATAATGCCTGATGTTTTAGTTTACCGTTATAGCCGTTACTAACGGCTGTAACGGCCTGTAACGCTTTTTCTTCTTTATAGAATATCTCAGAAAGCACATGGCCGATCTTTCTGAAAATTTGTAGGTATGTTCATTATAGGTCACGGATGATGCCCGATGTTTTAGTTTACCGTTACAGCGTTACTAACGGCTGTAACGGCCTGTAACGCTTTTTCTTCTTCATGGAATATCTAGAAAGTGCTTGGCTGATCTTTCTGAAAATTTGAGGTATGTTCATTATGGGTCACAAATAATGTCCTATGTCTTAGTTTACCGTTATACCCTGTTACTAACGGCTGTAACGGCCTGTAAGGGCTTTTTCTTCTTCATGGAATATCTGAGAAAGTACTTGGGCCGATCTTTGTGAACATTAGCAGGTATGTTCATTATGGATCAAGGATGATGCCTGATGTTTTAGTTTACCGTTATAGCATTACTAACGGCTGTAACGGCCTGTAACGTTTTTTTTTTTGTTTTGTTTTGCTTTATGGAATATCTGAGAAAGTACTTGGCCGATCTTTGTGAACATTAGCAGGTATGTTCACTATGGGTTACGGATGATGCCCGATGTTTTAGTTTACCGTTATAGCCGTTATTAACGGCTGTAACGGCCCGTAACGCTTTTCTTCTTTATGGAATATCTCAGAAAGTACTTGCCGATCTTTGTGAAAATTAGCAGGTATCTTCATTATGGGTTACGGATGATGCCCGACGTTTTAGTTTACCGTTATAGCCGTTACTAACGGCTGTAACGGCCTGTAACGGTTTTTCTTCTTTATGGAATATCTCAGAAAGTACGTGGCCGATATTTCTGAAAATTTGTAGATATGTTCATTATGGGTCACGGATGATGCCCGATGTTTAAGTTTACCGTTATAGCCGTTACTAACGGCCCATAATGGTTTTCTTCTTATGGAAAATCTCAGAAAGGTCTTGCCGATCTTTCTGAAAATTTGTAAGTATGTTCATGTTAGGTCACAGACGATAGCCGATGTTTACCAGAATAGCCATTACTAACGGTTACACCAGCCCAAGATGGTTTTTCCTCTTTATGGAATATATCACGCGTATTCAGGATAAACTGGGAGTACGTTTATATGCTTTGCATCTTGTTTAAAATTTCAAACCTACCAGTACCCATGCATCTCCCTTATTTTGTTACCATTTCTCCTTCTACGTTTCTGCTGATATCCACATGGATTGTTTCACAAGAATATCTAATACAAGTAGAGGATTTCTGTTTGAGTTGAGAATCGGCATATAAACACTTGTTGTTGTTGTTGTTGTTGTTGTTGTTGTTGTGTGCGGCAGTTAATCCTGTTTGTATGATATTCCAAAGTCTATTCAGGACTGCCAACTCGTTCGTTCACAAACGCACGTCACAGGATTTAAGTGATTCAAATATTCAAAGCTTTGCAGTGTTACATAACTGACGCATCGTCTAAATGGAATTCATACAAGACCTAATCTCGTCAGTTTTTTTTTTTTTTTATAATGTAATGTAATGTAATGTAATGTAAAAGGATATTTATAGAGCGCTTTACCTCACGAGAGCCCAAAGCGCATATTACAGAAACATGATAAAATACTAATTCTAACTCAAAGCACACACACACACACACACACACACACACACACACACACACACACACACACACACACACGCACACACACACGAAAAACAAAACACACACACACGCAGACAGACACACGAGCGCATCAAAACAAGCAGACTCGCGCAGTGGATATCGTTGATCAGTCCGGGGGAAAAATGTGTCTTTAGGGGGGTTTAATGTCTCCTGAATTTCATAACCGTGGTACTATTAAGTCATACTGCTTGGAGAGTTCACCTTGTTCAGTGACATTTAACATTTCAGCTTTTCCATGAACAGGTCTTTTCCTGCTGTGCGGTTGAATATTTTTGGAAACATTTTCAATAGAAGCCTTCAAAAGCGATTGTTACCGAGTGGTTGGTCATTCAAAAGTAACCGTATTGAAAGTGATTATTTATCAGAATTTTTGTCGTTGCCTGCTCAGGATGCAGAGTGGTGGTGTTGACAGTTGTGCATTTTTTTCTCGTACCGTTTTGTCGTTGTGTTCTTACGTGCTTGTTTCTTTGCTCTCGTGCGTCCTTAGGTGTTCTGCAGATGATGGTATCATCCTCAAGCGTAGGCTCAAAGATTGTCCCCTACATTTTATACTATTCACATAATGTCTTTAGTTTTTCAGCAACTTTTTTCCTCCCCACATTCGTCTGGTTTCATTTACTACCCTTCACTGGCTGCTTTGGGGGTGCTATTGGATTCTTTTTTGCACCCTTGGTGGTGAGAACACCACAGTATTATGGACTGTGGTGTGTCTCTATTTGACGCCAGGAACGCAGACACAACCAGCCGTGTCTCCCTGATGAGTTCCGACCCAGCGGACGAAAGGCCTCGGAGCAGGCAATACAAATATATCTGCCTTCAAAAGGGATTGCGATGGTTCCCTTATGCAGCTAGTGAAGAGTTTTCATATCTGTAATATATTTTCTTAATTTCATGTTCCCAGTTTCTCCATCTTCAACCCCCCCCCCCCCCCCCTCCTTAAGCCCAAATCTTTGCCGGGTCATTACTGTGAGGACAGTTGAGTTGTTGGCCTGCGCTTGTTTTTTTCCCCCACTATTAGACTGTTCGTCTATGTATTTGTTTGACTTTATTCACGTTTAAAAGGCTGTGCCAGTCTTGAATAAAAGTTACTCTGTGTTAGGTTTTCCTATGGGAGCAAAAGTTACCCCACTTGTTTACTGTTTATTGTTTACTGTTCCCTACCTCATTTCATTTCCAATTTTGTTTCGATTAAATTGAGGTTATTTGTATTTGTTTCTGTCCGTCTGTGTGTTTGTCTTTTGATCTCCCTTGCATCTTTGGGTGGATCCTCAAGCGTAGGCTCAAAGATTGTCCCCTACGTTTTATACTATTCGCATAATGTCTTTAGTTTTTCAGCAACTTTTTTTCCTCCCCACACTTTCGTTTGGTTTCATTTACTACCCTTCACTGGCTGCTTTGGGGGTGCTATTGGATTCTTTTTTGCACCCTTGGTGGTGAGAACACCACAGTATTATGGACTGTGGTGTGTCTCTATTTGACGCCAGGAGCGCAGACATAACCAGCCGTGTCTCCCTGATGAGTTCCGACCCAGCGGACGAAAGGCCTCGGAGCAGGCAATACAAATATATCTGCCTTCAAAAGGGATTGCGATGGTTCCCTTATGTAGCTAGTGAAGAGTTTTCATATCTGTAATATATTTTCTTAATTTCATGTTCCCAGTTTCTCCATCTTCAAACTCCCCCCTCCCCCCCCCCCCTCCTTAAGTCCAAATCTTTGCCGGGTCATTACTGTGAGGACAGTTGAGTTGTTGGCCTGCGCTTGTTTTTTTCCCCCCACTATTAGACTGTTCGTCTATGTATTTGTTTGACTTTATTCAAGTTTAAAAGGCTGTGCCAGTCTTGAATAAAAGTTACTCTGTGTTAGGTTTTCTTATGGGAGCAAAAGTTACCCCACTTGTTTACTGTTCCCTACCTCATTTCATTTCCAATTAAGTTCAGACAAGTTAGTGATCGTCTCATCATTACCAAGGGATACAATTCCAGTGACTGTCCAAAATAGCCAGACAATGGTAGTACAGGAAAACAGAGACAACAGAATAAAAGAACAGATTGCAAGATACAGGTAAAATGAATACATTAGACAGGAAACTTTAGTGGTCAACGGAACTGTTGACTGACCCATTCATTACCAGGCAAACAAGCGCCAACGGTGGCTTTAATTTTGTAAAAATACTTAGCTTGGATCTTTCAAGAGTTGCGCTTTTCTACTAGTTTGACAGAAGAAGAAGAGGGAGAGGTGTATGTGTGTGTGTGTGTGTGTGTGTGTGTGTGTGTGTGTGTGAGAGAGAACAACTGCAGGTAACAACCCTTCTGTCTGTTTAGCCCATCCGGCCACGGGATCTTTTCAGAGTTGACAATACATGAAAAAAAAAACATACAAAAAAGCCAGTCTGATAAAGAAACAGACGACAAACGCAAAATAAACTTCATTAAATGATAATGTAGCTAAACTGTTGGCATAAACAGGCTTTGTTTAGAGTGATGGCCGTTCTCTTTGATTTGCACACTTCGTTTATAAAAAAAAAAGTGAAAAAACAGTCCAATGCAGCAGCAAGACTAACACAAGCATACGTCATATTAGGAAATATAGCTACAGAACCCATCTGTCGTTACACACACACACACCACACACACACACACACACACACACACACACACACACACACACTTACACGTACACGTACACGTACACACATACACACTTACACGTACACACACACACACGCGCGCGCGCGCGCGCGCGCGCCACACACACACACACACACACACACACACACACACACACACACACGCTATATATATATATATATATATATATATTATTATTTTTTAGAGAGAGAGAGAGAGAGAGAGAGAGAGAGAGAGAGTATTATACGGATCTTTATGAATAGAGCCACAGTACGTGTGGGAAGAGGAAGATATCATCAACATTTGTGTTTGTTACACCCACCAAAGCAGGAAATTTAGGGCAACTGATTCTGACCACCGCTGACTGAATGATTCCCAGTCAGACTGCATAAGAGCGTGACTTGTGGTGGATGGTGGAATCAATGTGCATTGTATTCCGTAATGGTCCCCAAATGCGAATAAAGACTACAGACTCGCGTGCATAATGGTGGTACCACAGTGTGTGCTTTTATGGAGTGGTGTAGGCTCTTTCTCTCTCTCTCTCCTCTCTCTCTCTCTCTCTCTCTCTCTCTCTCTCTCTCTCTCTCTCTCTCTCTCTCTCCAAAGAAGGACTTTCTGGTTTCGTTGGATTCGCTGTCAGCTTTGGAGGCAATAGCTGGCCGTAACCTCCAGCATCCCGAACTTTTACACTTTTAAAAAACTTCTTACCACGTTGAAAGCGGATGGTCACAACATTCTGGCTTGGGTTCCCGGTCACGTTGGCTGATCGTTTGGCCAGGAATGCCACAACAGGGGAACTGTCTAACATATTTATCCCCTACACAGACGGATAACAATCTTTTTCAGATCGTCCAAACCTAAAAGAGTTCCTCTCATCCACCTCTGGTGGTCGCAAAGAAGAAACAGTTATATGCCGGCTGCACACCGGCCATTCGTATTTTACTCATTCATACCTTTTAAAGAGTGAAGAAGCTCCGTGGTGCATTCCATGTCATGTGCCACTCTCAATGAAACATGTTCTTTTAGAGTGTTTGGACTTGCATGATGTGAGACACAAACATTTTACAGCAGATTCCATGAAAACTTGTTCAGAGATGTTCCACCCGACACGATTTTTGAATTCTTGAAAGAGATTAACATTTTTCATCGGATCTGAGATTTTATAGTGGAAAGATTTTTAACAAAATTTTGGATGGGTTTTTAGATGTATTTTAAAGAGTTGTGTGAATGAATGACTTGTGAGTTGATTTTAAGGTGGTGACAGCCCTGATATGGCCCTTTGCGGTCGGCTGGGCTATAAGCAACATTACCTTACCGCTCTCTCTCTCTGTTCTGCGCGCATGTTTGAGTATGTGCGTGCGTGCGTGTGCGTGTGTATGTGTGTGTGTGCGTGTGTGTGTGTGTGTGTGTGTGTGTGTGTGTGTGTACGCGCGTGTGTGTGTGTATGTGTGTGTGTGTGTGTGTGTGTGTGTGTGTGTGCTGCGTGCGCACATGTGTGTGTGTGTGTGTGTGTGTGTGTGTGTGTGTGGAGATTGGGGGGGGGGGGGAGGGCGTGTTGATGTATAATCACGAACAAATATCAGACAAGCCGCCCCCCCCCCCTCTCCCTCCTGTAGTCTTTATCCCCCCACACACACACACTTTATTTTGTTTCCCCTGATACATACACAAGAATTTTTGTGGCTCTGGTGTGTTTCCAAAATTGTTAGCCCAGAATGATTCTTCATCATTTTCCCAGTTCCTCTCAAAACGGACCAGGACATAACATTTCGAGAGTGATTGAAAGTACGTATGACGGGGTCTGTTAGCAAGGTGATGTTCACTTTTGGAGATGAATGTGGCAAACACCTTGTCTGAAAGCTAACGCGGGAAAATTTTTGTGCATTTCTTGTTTGTTGCTAGTAACGCCTTAAAGTTAAACCGACCTTTTTTTTTTTCGAAAACCCCTTGTCCGTTTTGTAATGCATGTAATGCCGCACCTTTGGTTGTGTGTTCATTTACATTTCGCCTTAGTGGTGCTTGTAAACAGTGCAACAGAACCTTCTGCTGGGCGCGTTTATGTGAGGCTTGCAGTGGACCTTCATTGGCTGTGCTACCTAGTTCTCATGTCACCATCTGCATGCATGTGCATACAAGCTGACACACACGTGAATAGATCAGTGCGTGTCACACACACACACACACACACACACACACACACACACACACACACACACACACACACACACGCACAACACACACACACACACACACACACACACACACACACACACACACACACACACACACGAAAATGATTTTTTTACAAACGATATTGTCATCATAGACTGTTTGGAAATTTGGTGTTTAGATTCAGATTTAGTACATTCAAAATCAAAGTTAGCAGAGATGTAACGTGTCTGTGACTCTAAGATTTTACCTTTGCTTGTTCTTTTTCTTTGTCAACAGACACAATAGTGTTTTCCTTTTGGCTTTCACACATTGAGCTTTGTCGCTCATCATTTTAAAATGTGTTATAAAAATTTCCTCAGATGTTTGGGGATGTTTAAAAGCTCCATTGGTCGAATGAATTATTCTGCTAATAATTTTGTATTAGTTAGGTTAAGGCACCTTCATATACACACAAACACTCAACTATGCGCACGCACGCATGCACGCACACATGCAAACACACACACATACACACGCGCGCGCACACAAACACTGACTGAAACCAATTTATTAACCGATGGTTGTACTGACATTTAAGACATTTTTATGAACATAATGTCAACATTTTTCATTATAGGAAAAGGAACATAGCACACACACACACACACACACACACACACACACACACACACACACACACACACACACACAAACACACGCACACACACGCACGCACACACACACACACCACCACCACCATCACCACCACCATCACACACACCACACACCATACCACACTACACACACACACACACACACACACGATACATTAGCACCTACAACACACACACACACACACACACACACACACACACACACACACACACACACACACACACACGTTGAAAAAAGGATTTTGGAAAAAAGGAATTCTCCGCATTATATTCAGTCTTGTACCCCTTGCACCTTTGCCACTCTCTCTCTCTCTCTCTCTCTCTCTCTCTCTCTCTCTCTCTCTCTCTCTCTCTCTCTCTCTCTCTCTCTCTCTCTCCGGTGTTGTTCTCCTTTGAGTCCTATCCTTATTTTCATCGTCCAAACATCAATGCAATAGACAAATAGTCGGAATGTTTTCACACACACACACACACACACACACACACACACACTATGGAAAGAATAATTCTAAAAAGGCTTGAACACTTCTGTGAAAAAAATGGTATAATACCAATACAACAGGCGGGTTTTAGAAAAAGTAAATTATCAGTTGATCATTTAGTAAAAATAGAATAATTCTAAAAAGGCTTGGACGCTTCTGTGAAAAAATGGTATAATACCAGTACAACAGGCGGGTTTTAGAAAAGGTAAATTATCAGTTGATCATTTAGTAAAAATTACCACACAGATTAAACATCAGTTTTCACGTAGGAAAAACGTACTTGCCACTTTTTTTTTTTTTTTTTTTTTACATTAGAAAGGCATATGACCAAGTTTGGCATTCAAAACTTCTAAACAAACTAAGATCAATAGGTATTTCAGGCTGTATGTATAACTATATAAAGGCATTTTTAAGTGAAAGAACAATACATACTAAGGTTGGTAATGCCTACTCTAATCAAAGACGTATACAGATGGGAATCCCACAAGGAGGTGTAACAGCCCCAATCCTTTTCAACATTTTGATGCATGATCTTCCAAAAGTGCTCTCAAACAATGTCGAGCTAGTACAATATGCGGATGATATTTGCATATGGATGAAAGTTACAACAAAAACGCTTACACCGATTAGATCAATTAACAATATTAAAAAGGTATATCAAAATGAACTAGAAAAAATCAGCAAATATATGATTGAAAACGGACTAACCCTTTCACATGAAAAATCGCATATGGTTCTCTTCAACTCTGGCTATGATCCTAAACCTCTACCCTCTTTTCAAATAAATGGAATGCCGCTTGAATATAAAGAAGTTTTTAAATTTCTAGGAGTAAGCCTGACTTCTAAATTGAATTGGAACTACCATTTGCAAAATATTCTGACAAAAGCCAGAAAAGGATTAAATTTATTAAAAATGATAAGTCGACAGTCGTGGGGAAAAGATAGTAAGGTACTTATTCATTTAGCAACTGCGCTTGTGAGATCAAAATTATCTTATGCTCAGGACATATTCTTTTCAGCTCCAAAATATTTGATAACAAAGATGCAAAGCATCGATAGCAAATCGTGTTTAATCGTGTTTTGGATTCTGGTATTATACCAGAAGATTGGGTGACAGGGTTAATTGTACCACTCTATAAAGGCAAAGGAGATCAACAAGACTGCAATAACTACAGAGGGATAACACTTTTGAGTTGTGTAGGCGAATTATTCACGTCAATTCTAAATAGCAGACTTACTTATTTTGTTGAAATAAATGGACTTATTTCAGAAAATCAAACAGGTTTTAGACACATGCATTCAACGCTTGACCATGCTTTTGTTCTTAAATCATTGATTGACATGTTTGCAATCAACAATGGAAAATTATACTGTGCTTTTATTGATTACAGAAAGGCATTTGATTCTATTTGGAGGCATGCTTTATGGCACAAACTGATGAGTCAATGCATATCTGGGAAAATACTGTACGTTGTAATCAATATGTATGGTCAAATAAAATCGTGCATTTTTCTAAATGGTCAAAAATCAGAGTTCTTTGGCAGTTTTAGGGGAGTTCGTCAAGGAGAAAACCTTTCACCTTTATTGTTTTCATTATTTTTGAATGATCTACAACAGTTCCTTATTGACAATAACTGTTCTACTTTAGAATATGATTTAACGCAAGAGTTGAAACTTGAACAGTTTATTAAATTGCTTGTATTGTTATATGCTGATGATGCAATTTTATTGGCAAATTCTAAATCAGCTTTGCAAAAAGAACTTAATGCCTTACATATATATTGCACGCAATGGCAGTTAGAAGTAAATCCAAAGAAAACAAAAATAGTTGTCTTTCATGGTCGAAATAGTATGCGTGAAATTTTTTTCTTTGGGAATGAAAAAATAGAGGTTCTTAATTCAATGAAATACTTAGGCATCGAGTTCAGCAGAACAGGTTCATTTTTACAAAGCAAAAAAATGTGCTTATAATCAGGCTCTCAAGGCAATGTTTTCATTATTACAAACTGCAAGGAAACAGAAATTGCCAATTGATGTTTGCATACAATTATTTTATTCCATAGTTGTACCTGTGTTGTTGTATGGTTGTGAAATTTGGGGTTATGAAAATGTTGATATATTAGAAAAGTTACAGTTACGTTTTTTAAAGTATTTATTTAGATTACATAAAACTACAATGACTTCAATGATTTATGGTGAAACCGGAATCTATCCTTTATCTGTACTGATTAAAGTGAGAATGATAAGATTCTGGGCTAACTTAGTTGTTCCTGATTCTAAGAAGTATTCAAACAAAGTATATAATATCTTACATGAACTATATACAAAAGGAATTTTCGTTTCACCATGGCTTAGTTATGTTAAAAGCATTTTATTTGAAACTGGTTTTGATTGTGTTTGGGAATCTCATTCATTCACAAACAGAAGTAACTTATGTAAGTGTGTTAAAAAGGAGTTGCAAAATAATTATGCTCGTGATTGGGGCAGTTCTCTTGAAAACAGCAACAAGTGTGTATTCTATAAAAGTGTAGTAAAGACTGTCTTTGGAAAAGAACATTATATTTCTACCTTACCAGATATTTATGTTATATCTTTATTTAAATTTAGATGTAGTAACCATAAATTGCAAATTGAAATTGGAAGACACCATAATGTTCCAAGAGAATTACGTCTTTGTCGTAACTGTGAAATGGGTGAAATTGGAGATGAATTTCATTGCATCATGGAATGTCCTAAATATAATGAACTTCGTGAAAAATTCATCCCTAAAAATATCTAAAACCAAAGTCTGTTTTCAACTTTTGTAATTTATTTCAAAAAGGAAGACGCATTTGTTTGAATATTAGTAAGTTTCTAAAAAATGGGAAGATTGTTTAATGAGATCATTACAGTTCACCAGAATTCAGCATTTCGCAACTATGTTCACACATTGTTCTGAGTGAGTTTCGTATTTCTCTTTGTTACATTTGTATCCTCCATGCCCCAACAGGGGTCAAAGGATTAAATTTGAATTGAATTGAATTGAATTGTGTGTGTGTGTGTGTGTGTGTGTGTGTGTGTGTGTGTGTGTGTGTGTGTGTGTGAGAGAGAGAGAGAGAGAGAGAGAGAGAGAGAGAGAGAGAGAGTACAATTTGTTTTTGCATATGAGGAGTTATTGAAAGTTAAAGATAAAACTGGGCTGCGTAATAGATGTGGGCTTAACGAACAAAGAAAAGCATAATTATTCAACAATTTAGGTGATGTCAGTGGAATCGATCAATCATTTGAAATATTAGTATCAGCCTTGTGCACTGTATTCTTTGCTCTTGGACAATCTAAGAACAGGTGACGCACATTAAGAGTTTTCACACACACACACACACACACACACACACACACACACACACACACACACACACACACACACGTAACATTTTTGCTCTATTTGGTTCGAAGTGAATTTAAAGGCATCCTATAAATTAAAATGACAACCTCTCTAGATATCGGACTGTTAAATTTGGCTAATTGAGTCTTGGGATGGATTTCGGGATTTTGCTGTATATTGCTTCAGGATTTGGATTGCCTTTCAATAACCTCTTGAAACTGTTAAAGGATGCTCTATGAATCAAAGTGTAACATTCTGATAGGTCTAACGGAATGTTCAGTGCAGTCGTGCCTTCAATATTGCGAGCTGCTCTCCGAGCAGCTTGATCAACTTTTTCTTTTGTTGAATTTCCAGAATGTGAGGGCACCCCAAAAAAGTCACATTTATTCTTTTCATCAATAGGAGATGTGTCACGTAATTAACGTCTGTAATAGTCTTACAACCGATCTTTGGATTTACAGACTGTAAGGCAGAAAGAGCTGACTTTGAATCACTGCACAGTAAAAGTTGACAATTTTCTATGGAAGAATTGAACACATACATTCAAATAGCAACTAACTCTGCCGTAAAAACTGACAAGTGTTTGCCAAGATGATATAATTCTCCACATCTAATTTTGGTATTATAAAAGCTGCTCCTGTTCTATGGTCATCTAACACTGAGCCGTCTGTAAAAATTTGAAGGTGGTCTTTCCGTTGATTTTCCAAATGAGAATTTGCATAATTTTTTTCACAGATATGGTGGATCGTTTTTGTTCAGTTCAGTATGGTTTGTGTCATAATTCGCTTTGGGGATCGTTTTTGTTCAGTTCAGTATGGTTTGTGTCATAATTCGCTTTGGTTTATTCCCATTTGGGAATGGGTGGAAATACGGATTGACAGCCACTTTACTTTGGTTAATGTTAGTTGTTGTTTTTTCTTCAGAAGAGTATATATGTATGACTGAACAGATTTAATTGATTTTATGTTTTTGCTCCTTTAGCAAAATCTGTCTCTGAATGAAGATATACTTCATTTGTACAGAAACTTCTTTTTGTGAAAGGTATTTTAAAACAAATGTAGAGGAGGACACTTTTCAAAACTTATTCAAAGGTAAGATTCCAATTCCATTGTAAGTCCCAATGTTACATGTATGTGTTGGAACTCCAAGAGCAAATTTATATGCTTTGCAGTCTACACTTTGTAACTTATTAAGTAGATGCTGTGGAGTGCTGAAGAAGGCTTCTTGAGCATTAATCAATCTAGACCACAAAAGAGCAGAAGATAGGAGTGTTAACGTGTCTTTATCTTGTCCCCGTTTTCGTTTGCTTATGATCTTCAGAAAGTTTAAACTTTTTCTTGCTTTATTCATAACATATCTAATATGTTGGTTCCATGAAAGTTTCGACGTTAGATACACTCCTAGGAATTTAACAGACTTGACGTATTGTAAGACCGACCCATTCAGAGTGAATTGTGGAAGTTTGTCTGGGTCATATCCAGAGTGTAAAGCATTAATTTGTTTTTTTTACTGCCGAGAGTGTCAACCCATTTTCATGTAAGAAACTACTGATTATGTTTAATTTCATGTTGATATTTGATCTTTATGTAATAAGAGATAACACTGATCCTTGTGGAAGACCCATGGGGTTTTCCTTTTCATAGTGACTTTCATCCGCAGACATATGTCATCAGCAAACTGTACTTAAACTATGTCTTTGGATAAGTCTTTCATTACATCTGCAATTAGGATATTGAATAAGATTGGAGATAATACTGATCCTTGTGGAAGACCCATTTCCAGTGTTCTAGCGTTGGAATATATATGCTCGATTCTTGTTTGAATAATTCTACTTTGAAGGAAAACTTTGGTATAATTATACATGGTTCCATTTATTCCAATAGTTTTCAGTTTATGCAAAAGTAGTTTTTGCCCTACTTGTTTCTACGCTTTCCTTATGTCAAAGAAAGTTGCCAGGATGTTTTTTTCGTCTTGCGAATTGTGTGGTTTAACATGTGTTGTGAGTCTCACTCGATGTTCTGTTGCCAATCTGCCTGTCTAAAAACCAGCTTGATTTATAGGGATAATCTGATGTTTATTACAGAAATAAAGTAATCTGTTTAGGACAGTACTTTCCATTAGTTTGCATGTACGCGACGTTACGGGAATCGGGCGGTAGCTGTTTATGTTACTTCGAGGTTTTCCTTATTTATGTATCGGGACAATGATAAAATGCTTCCATAATGAAGGCAAATTGCCATCTTCCCTGCATTAAAAAAAAAAAATTAATGCTGAGATAAAGCGTTTTACGTTAGGTGGGACATGACGCAACATTTTATTACTCTAATAAAATGCCATCTAAGCCCACTGATGTTTTTTTATTCTCAGATTAGCAAGACATTCTTCTACTTCTTGAACTGTTATGGGAGCATTCAGGTACTGGGTTATTACAGGGTCTGGATCATTGTAGGTGGACTTTCCTTCTTCTTGCTCTCTGTGCAGTCTATTTTCTGTTGATAAACTATCTTTGTGCTCCATTTTTCATTGTTCTTAACTTTTCCCACACTTTTTGAAAATCTTTATAATTTGTTATTTGATTCTTACACAAGTTAGACCAATATTGCCGTTTTATTGTGCTGTGATGTTATTAAAATGATTTTTTGCTCTTTTTTTTCTCAAGTAGGTTTTTAGCGCGCTCTTCTCCTTTGCTTCGTAAATATTATCTTGGTTTGATGTTTTTTTTTCCTTCTTCACATATTTCACCCCACCAGACATTACCTGCGTGCTTTTTCAAAAACTTGATTTGACAGGTTGTATCATAGGTATTGACTGATCCGCAGCAGATAGCATAGTATTCTGAAACTGATCGAATAGGTCGTCAGTAGTTTGAGTATCAACTTAGAATGTGTTTCGTAATTCCGTGAATTTACCCAAGTTAGCTAATTTATAATCATATTTTGGGACTTTTTCTTTTGTTAAATCTGTTGGTTCAGGCCTTGAAGTCTCAAAGGTAGTAAGGATAGGAATATGATCACTATTGGATGTGGCATCAAGGGTTTGCCAATCACAAAGTGGTGCTAGATCTGGGGATATTAAAGTTAGATCTATTGCACTTGGCTTGTGCCTCGGGGTGTCAGGAATACGTGTTATTCTCCCGTCATCTAAAAGATATAAGGACCAGTCGACTAGATTTTTAATAAAACGGTTACTAGTAATCAACTGGCAATCTTTTTCCCAAAACGGGGAATCAGCATTAAATCTCCAGTTACAAGATATTTATTGTTTTCATTTGGTCTTAAATGTAATGATCGTAGGTATTCAGAATGAGGTTCTTTAGGTCCCTGTAGTAGATAGACTGACACAACAGTTAATACGATGTTAGTATTTACCTGAACCTTGATTGCGCAGGAATCGGAATCAGGTGTGTGTGGTGGAACGGGACTTGCACATGAGGTATAGTTCTCTCCTTTCTTGATGTAAATGGCTACGTTGATTTTATCATTAGTGTTCCCCTGTTGAACACCTGGGGGAAAATAATAGCTAGCGAGTTTAGGTAACTTATTTCTTTGTGGGTTTAGGGATTGTAAGGCCAATATCTTGTAGTTTTCTTTTGCAAGTTTTTGTGTGTTGATTGGATGTATGTTTGTCTGTCTGTCTGTGTATATACACATATAGGATACATATACATATGTATATATATATATATATATATATATATATATATATATATATAAGAGAGAGAGAGAGAGAGAGAGAGAGAGAGAGAGAGAGCAAAAAGAACAAGTTACTTTTTCATTTTTACCATAATTTCAGCGAGCACACCTCGCCTTCCTCAAGGAATTGTAACGCTCACTTAGGTACTACAAACGATTGTGACTCAACTAAACAAGAAGAAGACGTAGGAACAGTGAAAAACACAGAATACAGTCTATAATACCAGAGCACACTCTCACAGGCGTGAATGTGGTAAATGGGTGTGCAAGTGAATGAGGTAGTGAGTGCGCACAAGCGGGCAGAATGAAGAATGCAAACGCGTGTGTTGGTGTGGATATGCCTGTGTTTTTGCGTTATTGAATGTGGTATGGTGGCAGTAGTAATAGAACCAGTAGTAGTAGTAGCAGCAGCAGTAGCACCAGGAGCAGCAGTAGCAGCAGCGTCAAGAACAGCAGTAGTAGTGATAGTAGGTAGTAGTTGAAGTAGTAGTAGAAGCAGTTGGGGTAGTAGTGGCATTAGTGGTGGTAGTAGTAGTAGTAGTAGTAGTACAGTAGTAGTAGTAGCAGCAGCAGTAGCAGTAGTAGTTGTTGTTCTTGTTGCAGTAGTAATAGTAATAGTAGTAAATGCAATAATAGAAACAATAATGATGAGGACTATGTGTGTGCGTGCGTGTGTGCGTATATGTGTTTGTGAGTAAGTACATATAATTGTATATGGGTGCGAGTGGGTGTATGGATATGAAGAGATGAAAATGGATGAATGAATGAATGAATAAATGAGTGTGTGTGTGTGTGTGTGTGTGTGTGTGTGTGTGTGGTTCCCCATCCCCACCCCACTCCGCCCCTACCACTTTCAAGAAAGGGGGAAGCTGTGGGAGGCAGAGGGCAGCGGGGAGGGGGAGGTCGTGCAACTCAGGTTTCTCCAGTGTAGGTCACCCTCAGACCACGTGAGTGACGACATCTCAAAGAATAGTCCCTACACAACTGTTGTCAGCCTTATAAGGAATTTTATCCGGAATGATATCCAATAAAACCACTGCTGCTTATTAAGGTGTAGTCACTATACTCCCTCTTCTCCTCTACCCACCCTCCCCCACCCCCAGGTACACGTAGCACTCAAGGTCCACCACCGTTCAAGTCTTGCACCGCCGTTCATTCAGTATCATTAAGTTTTAGTGGGAACAGCGTCTTTGATTTACAGATACAGAATCTTTCCCTGTGGAGCAGGGTCTCCACAGTCCAGGAGTGCACCTTCTCTACTGCGATGCATTTCACATTCAACGAATGGTGTGACTTGTCTGGTTTAAATGTTCGGTGACGTGCGCTTTTGTTAGTGTATATATATATATATATATATATATATATAATTGACTAATAAATTCCAAGGATAAGTAACCGAGCACCATTCTAGCAACTTACAGAGCAGCTTGGTGTTGCAAACACTGCAAGAAATATTCAATTATAAAACAAAACTTGCTCTTATGTCTTAGAGTGAAGAAATAGGGGGAAATAAGCATTCATATCTGCAGTGACAGTTAATTCTGCCTAACTAACAGCATGTGCTTGAGAGGGTGAGGGGGAATAATAAATGCTTCTCAAATGAGTCTTCAGCAAGCTTATAGTCTCCAAGGAAGAGACACTCTCCAATGGGGAGGAAACTCACTAACACATAACTCCTGGTCAGACACCGGTATTTCGAAACCTGATTGTTTCTCCTCAGTGACCGCGGAAAGTGGTAACTTAACTCCTCTGCCTTTTCGGTTTTAAGAAGAATGCTATCCCAGAATAAGGCTGGTGTGCAATACCATAGTATGTTTGTTGACTTTTCAAAAAAAACAACCAAAGGTGCCACCTAAGAAGCAAAAGAAAATCATGAAAGAGCAAAACAAGCTACATTTTGTAGTGAAAAGTAGAAAATATAAAAATATAACCTCTTAAGACACAAGTGCTGAGGGCCAGTTCTTGGAATGAAAGAGAGGAGAGAGAGTAAGGAAAGGGGAGGCAGGAAGAGCAATGAGGAACCTGTTTTAATCATTACTCGTTATAGAGTATGTTCTTCTACTCTCCCAATATCACACACACACACACACACACACACACACACACAACACACACACACACACACACACACACACACACGTCTGCACATATTTGCACGCATGCACATGTAACGTCTTCAACTCATTTGACAATGTCACAGAAGAATCAATTGATGAAATCGATGTAGACAATGCCATTGAGTCACTTTTCAATCATCACATTAAGTATCTAGAGGCAGGAAAGGGTACATAGCCTGATGAAATTGCAGAAGAAATGCTGAAGTATACAAACACAAAAGTAGTAAACTTTCCTGTCGTTTATTCAGCAAATTATTTTTCAGCAAATTATTTGAAAGTAGTAGTTTCTTCATCGAGTGGCCCAAGTCTATAATTGTCTAAAAAGCTGGTGATTCTAACAATCTTCGTAATCATCTTGGAACAACGCTCAAAAGTTTAATCATCAACATGTACACCCACATTCTAAAATAACAACTGACAAAGTGGGCAGAGAGAGAGAGAGAGAGAGAGAGAGAGAGAGAGAGAGAGAGAGAGAGAGAGAGAGAGCATTAGACCACACCTGTTTCATGTCCAATTAACGTACTACAGAACAAATTTCAACTCCGTATGCACCAATAAAAACTACTCATTGCATAACATTAGGCGTAATGCCACTTTTGTGCATGATTCTGTAAATTGGAAAAATACGA
>CM065719.1:43246450-43248950 GCA_033310375.1 Conus canariensis
ACTCAGATCCGCTCTCTCGAGTTGAACAGTTGGAAAGAAAAAGACTGACGACCTCGAGGACAGATATAATTGAAATAACCTCATATTTCATGGAATACAAGGGATCGAAATGAGTCCAGTGAAGAGTGAAGCCAAATTACGCGATATCATTACTAATAACCTGTGTATAAAAACTGATACGAATTTGACAGAGTTCACCGTGTGAATGGCAGACTGGAATCCCCGAACATTGCGAGATGCTCTTTTTTTTTTCTTTTGATAGAATTTTTTTTAAACGAAAAAGAAAAAACAAACAAACAAACAAACAAGGTGAAAAGAAAACTTCAAGGAGGCAACTTTTGTTGTTGGGGAATATTTCTCTTTACGAGTGAGGGAAATAAGACGCTAAGAACTAAAAGGCCAGAAATGACGGGAAGAGAGCCACGATAGTTTTTGACCACCTACTTCTTCGGTGAGGGCAACAGTTTGCACGAATCCAAATAGGAGATTGGCCTGCCACTTTCTAGACGTACTTTTCCCTCTGATAGCAGCGAGAGAGAGCGCAAAATTAGCCGAACACTGTTCGTGCGTCAACTGTCCCTCATGCCTGTGATACGCTTGAGCGACGCTATGTTGATCGTAAGGTCGTGCCATCTGATGACAGAGTGAGCAAGCACGTGCAGCACTTACTGCCTGCAGAACGAAATTGTTTTTCTTTCTTACTGTGGAATGTAGATAGATTGCTATCAGAAACATTTGATTCTATGTTCATTTCTTTTGTTTGTTGATTTGATTTTGATTGTCTAATCGAGACATTCATTGAGGAGTGTCAGTCTGATGTATTTACTGGATACAAATTATTTTGTAAACTTGCTGTAAAATTTACTAAGCACGGTGGACGATCAGGAGGACTTGGGTTTTTTTTTTGTTTTTTTTTTAAATAAAAAATTATCTTCTTCCTTACGTTAAAAGTATTCATACGCACCATGTAAATTGTTGCATCTTTTTGATTGATAAAGAGTTATTTGGGTTACGTAAAGATATTTTGTATGCTTGTACATACATACTTACAGAAGGATATCTTTTTTACACTCTTTTTAATGTATTTTTGTTGTTTTTTCCCTTCACACACTTCCATATTGACAACGGAATTAGCATACTTGAAGAAATTTTAACTGATTTTCTATTAGAGAATGACTTGTTATTTCAAAGTGTGATTTGAACAGTAGACCTTCTCATGTTTCTCATGATTATTCTGCAAAAGATATATTTTTTTTTAATCCACAATTCAATAATTCGTCTCTTAATTTGACCCAACAATAAATTGACCATACTCTGAATCACTGTCGAGAATTATTGTTGAGTATGTGCACTGCATTAGATCAGAGCATTTTTGATAGCGTGTGCAAAGGCGACTATGAAAGTAGCCACACTTTAATATCTGATTCTGGAGCAGTGTCACAGGCTATTTCGTATTTTCACATGAACTTTTTATGACACTATTTCACTATTGCGAATTATCAGTTGTTAATCGTATTGATTCTAACCATTTGCCAGTGACAGCACGTGCTGTTTTTTTTTTTTTTTTCCAGTGGTACATTTTCCTGATACTTGTATGCAAGAAGAGAATTTTGTCATTCACAAATATGTGTTGGACGAGAAGTGTTACGGATATGTATGTATGTATGTGTGTGTGTGTGTGTGTGTGTGTGTGTGTGTGTGTGTACATATACAACATATATCACCAAATCTTTGGCACAGCAATGGGCACCCCACTTGCCCCTGTAGTTGAAAATTTATTTATGGCGCGGCTGGAACAACTACTGGCCTCCAGTCCTGTTTCTGTCCCTGATCATTTATGGAAACGTTTCATAGATGACATTTTTGTCCTGGGGGTGAAATCAGAAGATGAACTGGAACAGTTCATGATACATGTTAACTCGTTCCATGAAACCATCAAGTTCACCTCTGAGACATCGCCATGCAGTATCTTATTCCTGGATATAGCCATTTCCGTAAAAGATGGATTCCTTCAAACAGATCTCTATACAAAGCCCACTGATGCACATTCTAATCTTAGTCCCCAGTCATGTCATCCTGCACATGAACACAGGACAATTCCATACAGTCAGTTCCTGAGACTTAAGAGACAGTGCTCCGATAATGCTACGTTTGAAAAAAGGGTCCGGGAACTGTCCAAACGCTTCCAGGCGCATGGCTACAAGCCGAACGTTGTCCAACCAGCAGCAGAAAAAGTCAGACGGATTCCCCGACAAGAGGCGCTCCAGTATAAACTTAGTTTATAGTTTAGTTTATACATGCGTCAGAATCTCGCCCATCTCTGATCGTGACACACAACCCCGCCAATCCACCATTGAGATCCTAGACACGAGAGCTATATTAGAGCCTCACCACCAGCAGCAAGAGGATGAAAAAGCAGTCACTCAACCTCCGTTAGTGGCAGAAAGGAACTACCACTCCTTGAGGACGATGTTCATGCCCTCTTGCCTACCAGCTCTTG
>CM065719.1:43253950-43288950 GCA_033310375.1 Conus canariensis
TACATTTTGATATTGATGAGCATCTGGAATGTATTAGAACTAGATTTAGGCTGGGGATTTCTGAGCTGGCGGTACATCGTTATCAATACAAAATACATATGCCTAATGACCTGCTTTGTCCATTTATGTACTGAGAGCCAAGAAAATGAGGTACATTTTGTTCTCAGTTGCCCAGCACTCAGACATAGTCGTGAAACATTAAGTAAGCCCAAATATTATAGACACCCCTTCTCTCTCTCTCTCTCTCTCTCTCTCTCTCTCTCTCTCTCTCTCTCTCTCGCTCTCTGTTATGGATAACCCACGATATAATTTTCTTTCTTTGTATTCAATTCATCATAGTGACAGTTTCTTTCTTTGTATTCAATTCATCATAGTGACAGTTTCTTTCTTTGCATTCAATTCATCATATTGACAGTAACGTACAGCACATGAACACAATAATGCTCAACCAGCCGCCGTGCTCCAGTTGTTACTGTCAGGGATGTGTGGACTGGGGGTCGTCTGTTCGATTCCAGTCAGACGCATTTATGTTGTGGGATTAGGACTTTTCACCCCGGCCGGCCCAAATCCCAAATTGAATGTACTATAGGCTCAAATAGAAAGAGGTGGTATCACACAGTCAAGTACCATCCGCATAATGGATGTGTCACTAAAAGTATCACTCCACATTTCCTGACCTATACCGTGGGTGTCTGTGAATGTATCTCTAAAAGTATCACTCCATATTTCCTGACCAACACCGCGGGTGTCTGTACTTCTCGGGCCTGTTTGACATCGGGCTACGTCATGAAAGGAACTGTGGAATACTGTCCTTCCATAGAGTTTCTGACCAGAAGGGAATTTAAAAGCATGATCCACATCCCATCGATCATTGTTGAAAAAAGTATCAAATTCTGTAGCTCTTCATGCTGTTCTCATAATGATCTTAGTTTGAATTTCCTTTTAACGTTCGTGCCGTATTAAATATGCGATTTCGGCAACTTCGAGAAGACTACCCTTTGGATGGACGAGGTGGACGCTTACTCACGCTGCCTCCGTGACTCGTCACGCATTTTCATCAGTACGGCACTTAGCAATGGTGACCCACCAGAACAGGCGCCACTGACCACCAGCGAAGCAAATCGACAGCGGAGTAGTGTATGCTCTGGTGAGTTGCCTCTTTACGACTGCTATTGACTGCTCTCTGTGTACTCCTAGTGTCGTGGCTGCAATGGAAGAAATCTGGATGTGGCTATGTATGGGATAGCTTGAATAGATATGTACACACGTGCTCAAGCTCAAGCGCAAGCATACCCACATTTTCTTATATGATGCAGTAAACTGACGCGCAGAACCAAGGAGCAGGTGCTTTAAGGGCTAAAGTCCAAAGGGGAAATTCTACACGTCAAAAGATTATCAAAAGAGCTTTATACAGCTTCATCAGTAACATAACCCACTGGACCACATAATTCAGATTCTTTCACACAAAATCTGCAGTTTGACAGACGGGAGGAGAGATTAGAAGTGAAGAGCGTTATATACTACTCGCCCAGTGATAAACCGCATCAATACGCTCCAATCTTTCTTCCTCCCTCCCCCCACTCCTTTCCCCCACCTCCCCTCTCCCTAGCTCTCTTATCCTGCCCTTCAACCGTTGCCTCCCCCTGCCCCCAGCCTCCCTCGTCCTCCCTAGCCGTCCAAGCTTCGCACAAATCGACCAGTTCGATCCGACTCATAAATCACAGGTCGAGCAGCGAATTTTTTCCCCATTATCTCCTGAGCTTCCGAGTTGGGAACGTGGACCCAGCGGTCTCTGGAGTGTAGTAGTTCTAACGGACACAGACACGGTGGTGGTGGTGTTCGTGGTGGTGGTGTAAGTGGCCTGACGGGTGTGTTCAGGAAGCGAGGTAACCTTGGGCCCATGATTCGAGTCTCCCCCTGTACACTTAACGTTAATTCGTGGTCGGAGTGCTAGTCTTTCGAAAGAAACTGTCAACGGAATTTTTTTGTGCATCATTACCATTATTGCTATTATGAACATCATCATTATCAGCAGCAGCAGCAGCAACGCCGCCGCCGCCGCCACCACCACCACTACCGCCGCCACCGCCATCATAATTGTTGTTATTATCACAATAGTCAAAAGAAAATTGAAAGGCTGTGGTCATATACCTCGATCATCTTCCAAAAAACATCTTTTATAGCTCTGTACCGGGGTACATAAGTAGGGGCAGACAGAAAAAGAGGTGGGAAGACAACTTACAGCAATGGACAGGTGATTACCAGAGGAGGCAGAGGACAGGAGAGGATGGAAGAGTATTGTCAATTCAAATGGCGCCCCAACGACCCAAGGATTAAGGGACAGGTGATGATGATGATGATTATGTTTATTGTTGTTGATATTGTTGTCATTATTCTAGTTTTTAATATCATATTCAGCAATTTTTATTATCACCATCATAATCATTATTATTATCATTACTATTATCATTATTATTAATATCAATACCATTATTATCATCATCATCATTACCTAATTAAATGATCCATATGTTTACGACATACGTCTAAGCATATCAAACAACACAACAAATAAGCAAGAAGAAACATCAATGCACTGAACGCCTGACCATACCAAACGCTCAACTCACATCTATCCTTCTTACCGACCCAGACGTTTTACTCCTTCTCTCCCGCCATCTCCACCTCTCAAATAAAAAGGATCACCAATGAATTCACCCGCTCAAACACCCGCAGCCGAGAACATATCACACTTCGAAACATCGCGTGATATGTGACTCAGTATTATTTAGCGCGTAAAAAAGGAGCATGCAACAAAAAAGAAATTCCAAAGAAAAGTCCATTATAGTAAATTTCTTTTTTAACAAGTCCATTATAGTAAATGTTAAAAAAGATACACAGCGAGAGGAGCGTGGCTCTATACTGTTGACTATACACCTTCCATGTAGAGCAGCCCGACTTTCACACAGAGAAATCGCTTGTGACGACGAGATCTAGAAGACATTGCTATGTAAGTACCTGAACATATTCGTTAACTTCAGATTAATATCTCAATTCCAAGAAAGCAAAAAAACAAGCGAGCAATCTATTCTATCTATCCATCTATCTATCTATCTATCTATCTATCTATCTATCTATCTTCTATCTATCTGTCGATCTATTTATCTATCTATTCCTCTGTCTCTCTCTCTGTCTATCTGTCTGTCTGTTTGTCTGTCTGTTTGTCTATATACTTATGTGTACGCGCGCGCGCGCGCGCGCGCGCCACAACCCCACACACACACACACACACACATGCATGCATACATACACAGACACACAGACACACAACACACACACACACACACACACACACACACACAACAACATATATATATATATATATATACTAGCAGGGGCACCCGGCGTTGCCCGGGATATGAACATTCTTTGCGATACTCACGTGACGGCAAACATGTATTAATTGTTTTGATTTACAATCAATCACCCCCCCCCCCCCCCATCTTCCCACCCCCTCCCCCCACACAAATACACATTCTGTCTCCCTATCTCTCTCTCTCTCTCTCTCTCTCTCTCTCTCTCTCTCTCTCTCTCTCTCTCTCTCTCTCTTCTCTCTCTCTCTTATACATTCTATTGTTTTCCGCCTGCCTCTGGCCCCTTTCCTCTGGATCTTCCCTAGCACGTCGAGATGCTTTTCTCGCTCGATTTTCCGCCTGCACTCACTGTTCCCATTCCCATTCTTCTGATTGCCCTTAATTTTGTAGGAATAGCCTTTGTGCAGAAGTAGTTTATTTCAACGGGTCTGTGTCTAATGTAAAAATAGTGTATCAGGCTTTGCACTGTACAATCATTTTTTCTGGCCCCTCTCATTCCTCCCTTTTCATCCCCCTACCCTGTCCCATCCATGTTGCAAAATTACTTACCGTTACTGGACATACGCATACCGAATTTTATCAATAGCGGTGTAAATTTAGAAAATAACGGGTTTTAACGGTCAATGTTAAGTTTTGGTTCGTAAAATTTGCATAACATTGTTCAGCGCTTAAAACTTTACGTGCATACGGAATGTTATCAAGAAGGGTGAAAATTTCGAAATTCAGAAAATAACGGTTTTTAACGGTCAATGTTAAGTTTCGGATCTTGAAAATTGTATGTCATTGTTTAGCGTTCAAAACTGCACATGTATATCGAATTTCTTAAAGAATACTCTAAATTTATAAAATAACGGTTTTTAACGGTCAATTTCAAATTTCGGTTCGAAAAGTTGTATATCATTTTTCGGCATTTAAAACTGCACATGTATACCGAATTTCATCAAGAGCAACCTAAATTTTGAAAATAACGGTTTTTAACGGTCAAATTTAATGGTCATAATGACTATCTAATGACCCTATGTTACCCGCTGGATGTTCCTGTAGGCTTATGCAAGTTTGGTGGCGATCTGATGACTCTCGTGGCCGCCAACCTCAGAAGATCGGGTTTTAAACAGTTTTTATAGGGTTTGGTATTTTTAACGGTTTTTAACTGTTATAAATAACGTTTCTTAACTGCCAAATAACGGTTCTAATTTTCGAGAAGTAGCCCTGTACCTGTGCAATGTCACAACGGCCATTTGATGAAAAGCAGAGGAAAAAGATGTCTTTGAAACCGTTATAACAGTTTTTTAACGGTTTTTAACAGCTTTATTTTTTAGAGATTAGCCCAAAACCATCCTCGGATCACAACAGACGTACCTGCTAAATTTCAAGAAGATCGGGTTTTAAACAGTTTCTTTCATAGGGTTTGGTGTTTTTAACGGTTTTTAACTGTTATAAATAACGTTTTTAACTGCCAAATAACGGTTCTGATTTTAGAGAAGTAGTCCTGTACCTGTGCAATGTCACAACGGCTATTTGAAGAAAAGCAGAGGAAAAAGGATGTCTTTGAAACCGTTATAACAGTTTTTTAACGGTTTTTAACGGTTTTAATTTTTTAGAGATTAGCCCAAAACCATCCTCGGGTCACAACGGACGTACCTGCCAAATTTCATGACAATCGGTTGAGCCGTTTTTGAGTCTATAGCGTACACAGACACACACACACACACACACACACACACACACACACACACACACACAGAATTTGCCCTTTATATATTAGATATATATCTAATACTAGCCGGTGTACGCGGCTTCGCTCGGGTATATCTGTACAATAATTTTCTGGCCACCCCTCTCTCTCACCACTTAAAAGACAATACAATAAAATTCAGCTTGGGTTTGTTTCGTTTTTCCCATGCTGAACCAATTGCCCCAGCCTCCTCCTATCTACTTCACCCAATTTCTTCGGACGCCCACTCCCTTCTTGCCTCTCAATCTGTTTTCCCTCACGAATTTCTTTCGTAATACGATACACAGTCCATAGAGGGATGCCTGTACTTTGTGAACAGTAAGATGCATTCTCAATTCCTTGATTGAAGTGCTCCAAAATGACAACTCTGTAGGGGCCACCATAACCTAGTGGATAAGGCGCTGGACTCATGATCCAAAGGTCATGGTTTCGAATCCCGGCTTGGTCTTGGAAAGTTTAACGTGGAATGTTTCAAGCTAAAATGACCATAGTTCACCCCGATGTCCACCCTGGCCCCGCTGGTGTCAGGCTAATGTGACAGACCAGCCATCTGCATATCCTTGATTTGGGCATGGACGTTAAATCCAACTCAAACATGACAACTCTGAAAAGATTGCATTTTCACGATGTATCATGTCTATTGGAGGGCCTCTGGGTAGACAACATTTCTGGTCTCCCTGTTTGGCGCAAGTATAGTCAGTGTTTCTGCGTTTCCAGTTCGTGATGCTGTAACGTAGAACATTCCATGTGTAAAACACGGAACGGTCAGGTCTGCCCCAAGGGATGAAAATGTCGGACCCTGGCTCTTGATGATTGTCAGAGCGAAAGCTGGTTTCATGGGAAACTGAAACCGTCAGAACTGGAATGGCAGGGGTGAGTCCATGGGTTCCAGAGGAATTCTGGGGAGCAGCACCGGTTAACCTTTGTGGGGGCCACATGATATTTACGCTTCTACAACGTTCGTGTGCAGTCTGGTGAAGACACATCGGGTGCCATTGATCACCTTTGGCGGGTCCAGTGAGTGGAGAATGATAATAGGGACTCCAGATTTCAGCAACAGTTCATGTGGTGGAAGTCCAGAAATCTCAATGGAGTTCAGGAGTTCTTGTGGATAAAGGACTGCCTCATCATCATTCTTGGCCGTGTCAACAGATCTGTACAGAGTTTCCTCTCCAGGGAAGTCAGCTACGATTTTTTTAAACGGTCAATTTTAAGTTTTCGGTTCGTGTAAGTGATACCATCTCTAAATTTAGAAATTAACTGCTTTTAACGGTCAATTTTAAGTTTCTGTTCATATTAGTTGTCTATCATTGATCAGCGTGTAAAACTGCACCTGTATACCAAATTTCATCAAGAAAGGTCTAAATTTAGAAAATAACGGATCTTAACGGTTTTTAACGCTCAATTTTAAGTTTCCGTTCGTGTAAGTTGTATATCATTGTTCAGCGTGTAAAACTGCATATGTATACCGAATTTCATCAGGAACGGTCTAAATTTATATAATAACGGTTTTTAACGGTCAATTTTTAAGTTTCCGTTCGTGTAAATTGTATATCATTGTTCAGCGTGTAAAACTGCATATGTATACCGAATTTCATCAAGAACGGTGTAAATTTATATAATAACGGTTTTTAACGGTCAATTTTAAGTTTCGGTTCGTGTAAGTTGTATATCATTGTTCAGCATTTAAAGCTACACACCTGTATACCAAATTTCATCAAGAAAGGTCTAAATTTAGAAAATAACGCTTTTTAACGGTGATAAATAACGGTCATAAAAACTATCGAATGACCCAATGTTATTCACAGTATGTCCTTCTAGACTCATGCCAAGTTTGGTGGCGATCCGAGGACTCCCTTTGCCGCCAACATCAGAAAAGATTGTATTTTTGATCGTTTTTAGGGGGGTACTTATTGTTAACGGTTTTTAACGGTCATAAATAACTGTCATAGAAACTGTCCAATGACCCTATGTTACTCGGGAGATGTCCCTCTAGGTTCGATGTACCTGTGCAATGTCACAACGGCCATTTGATGAAAAGCAGAGGAAAAAGATGTCTTTGAAACCGTTATAACAGTTTTTAACGGTTTTTAACGGTTTTATTTCTTTAAAGATTAGCCCAAAACCATCCTCGGGTCACAACAGACATACCTGCTAAATTTCAAGAAGATCGGGTTTTAAACAGTTTCTTTTATAGGGTTTGGTGTTTTTAACGGTTTTTAACTGTTATAAATAACGTTTTTTAACTGCCAAATAACGGTTTTAATTTTAGAGAAGTAGTCCTGTACCTGTGCAATGTCACAACGGCTATTTGAAGAAAAGCAGAGGAAAAAGATGTCTTTGAAACCGTTATAACAGTTTTTTAACGGTTTTTAACGGTTTTATTTTTTTAGAGATTAGCCCAAAACCATCCTCGGGTCACAACAGACGTACCTGCCAAATTTCATGACAATCGGTTGAGCCGTTTTTGAGTCTATAGCGTACACACACACACACACACACACAGAATTTGCCATTTATATATTAGACTAGCCGGTGTACCCGGCTTCGCTCGGGTATATCTGTACAATGATTTTCTGGCCACCCCTCTCTCTCACCACTTAAAAGACAATACAATAAAATTCAGCTTGGGTTTGTTTCGTTTTTCCCATGCTGAACCAATTGCCCCAGCCTCCTCCTATCTACTTCACTCAATTTCTTCGGACGCCCACTCCCTTCTTGCCTCTCAATCTGTTTTCCCTCACGAATTTTTTTCCATAGATACACAGTCCATAGAGGGATGCCTGTACTTTGTGAACTTACCGATGCATTCTCAATTCCTCGATTGAAGTGCTCCAAAATGACAACTCTGTAGGGGCCGCCATAACCTAGTGGATAAGGCGCTGGACTCATGATCCAAAGGTCGTGGTTTCGAATCCCGGCTTGGTCTTGGAAATTTTATCGTGGAATGTTTCCAGCTAAAATGACCGTAGTTCACCCCGATGTCCACCCTGGCCCCACAGGTGTCAGTCTAATGTGACGGACCAGCCGTCTGCATATCCTTGATTTTGGCACGGACGTTAAATCCAACTCAAACATGACAACTCTGTGAAAAGACTGCATTTTCACGATGTATCATGTCTATTGGAGAGCCTCTGGGTAGACATTTCTGGTCTCCCTGTTTGGCGCAAGTATAGTCAGTATTTCTGCGTTTCCAGTTCGTGATGCTGCAACGTAGAACATTCCTTGTGTAAAACACGGAACGGTCAGGTCTGCCCCAAGGGATGAAAATGTCGGACCCTGGCTCTTGATGATTGTCAGAGCGAAAGCTGGTTTCATGGGAAACTGAAACCGTCAGAACTGGAATGGCAGGGGTGAGTCCATGGGTTCCAGAGGAATTCTGGGGAGCAGCACCGGTTAACCTTTGTGGGGGCCACATGATATTTTCGCTTCTACAACGTTCGTGTGCAGTCTGGTGAAGACACATCGGGTGCCATTGATCACCTTTGGCGGGTCCAGTGAGCGGAGAATGATAATAGGGACTCCAGATTTCAGCAACAGTTCATGTGGTGGAAGTCCAGAAATCTCAATGGAGTTCAGGAGTTCTTGTGGATAAAGGACTGCCTCATCATCATTCTTGGCCGTGTCAACAGATCTGTACAGTTTCCTCTCCAGGGAAGTCAGCTACGATTTTTCTGTTCAGCCTGTTGACAGTCTCGTTCAGGGAGGAGATTATGGCCCTTTCCGCTAACCAGTCTGAGTCTGCACAGTGAGCATGAAGATCCGGGTAGACTGCTTCTATCAGATCCTCCTGGCTATCAGACAGGCGTTGACAATGTTGGCTCTGGTGCCATTGAGGACGACAGGGAGGATCTGCCTGAAGTCCCCACAGAACAGCGTTGGGATGCCTCCCATTGGCCTGTGCACTTGGGTGATGTCCTGCAGCGTAGAGTCCATGGCCTCGTAGACAGCTTTGTGGGTCATGGGAGGTTCATCAATTATGACGGTTGCAGCCTCTTTGATGACTTTGGCCAACGTTGACCCACGCTTGACAGAGCAGGTTGGCGTTTCTTGCTTGTCGGCATCCAGAGGGACCTTGAAAATGCTATTTACTGTCCGCCCACCCGGCAAAAGAGTAGCGGCAATGACACTGGAAGCAGTGGCTAGCACTATTTTGCCTGTGGAGCGGATCCTGTTCAGGATAAGATTCAGGATGGTCTTTCCTGTCCCGCATGGAGCATCAAGGAACATTATGTTGCTGCTTGCTGTGGGATCCTGCCTCTGCTCAACCATGGTCATAAAGCTGTCGTACACGTCTCTCTGGTCAGCTGTCAGCTTCTTCAGCTGGTCATCAGCCGCTGCCCGGAGTGCAGTAGTGTCGTAATTGGTCTCGCGGTAGTATTCTCGAGGCACAGTTTGTTGTTGTGTGACTGTTGGCATCCCATACTCCTCTGTAGACTTGCCTCCAAGAAGGAAGAGTTTGTCCTGAATCACAGTAAGAGCTTGGTTGTAGATGGCATCTGTGTACTGCGCTTCATAATAGACATCTCTTCGGACTTGGAAGAGGAAATCTTCAGCAAGATGGTCTCTGAAGAGGTTCCACAGGTTGCCTGGGTTACTGGGGTTGAAAGCCACCAGGATAATACAGAAGTCACGCAGCAGTCGGGGTCTCTGAGAGATGGAGGCTTCCTCCAGGGCAAGTTGTAGAAGGCGGTCATCATCTAGGAGTCCAAGAGCATTGCAAGCATCTCGAAAAATGTTGTGGACATAGCCGTTGACAATCTTCAGCTCCTCGTACGAACGGGATCCTTTCATAACGTTGAGTAGAAGCCTCAAGAAGTAGCACTCTCCCTGGCGAGGACTGATACTGTACAATCGCCGGATTGCAGTGCCCCTTTGTCGTTTCTTCCACATATTCTGAGTGGACATCAATGTGAAGTGCTCAGGGACTTCCACGTACTTCAGCTCTCGTGCTGTAGGGTCTTGAGAGCATAGGCTAAAGATGGCGGTAAGGGTTGCTTCTGGGGGAGAGCCTTGTGCTCTTTGCGCTGCGTTGTGTGGATTGAAGTAGACCCATTGTCCATTCTCCAAATGGACAGCTGGTCTCTGCACCATGGGGTGGCGCTCATGCAGGTCAAATCCCAGGAGTCTCCAGGTCGCCTCGATGCTGCCAACGTAGCGGGCATTCTGGTACATTTGGATCTCATCAATGACTGGAGGTTGTTGAGCTGTTCCTTCACCTGCCTGAGTGGCTTGGAGTTGGAAGACGGCTTGGTCTGTGCCCTTGTGGACATACTTCAGGACGTACTTGATGAATTTTATGCTACTGCATATTTCCACATTGATGTGGCAGTTGAACTAATGTAGGAGGTAAGGGTTGTAGGGGACAACCCACTGGTTGATGACGATGATTTCTCTCTGCCCAAGCTTCACAGTCCCAGTATGTCCTCATTCAGACTCCTCACGTCTCCTGTACTTGGGGTAGCTGTCCTCACCCTGCTCTATGACCCTTCTTGCCTCTCAATCAATTTTCCCTCACAATTGTTTTTCGTAATACGATACACAGTCGATAGAGGGATGCCTGTACTTAATGAACTTACCGATGCATTCTCAATTCCTCGATTGAAGTGCTCCAAAATGACAACTCTATAGGGGCCGCCATAACCTAGTGGATAAGGCGCTGGACTCATGATCCAAAGGTCGTGGTTTTGAATCCCGGCTTGGGCTTGGAAATTTTCACGTGGAATGTTTCCAGCTAAAATGACCGTAGTTCACCCCGATGTCCACCCTGGCCCCACAGGTGTCAGTCTAATGTGACGGACCAGCCGTCTGCATATCCTTGATTTTGGCACGGACGTTAAACCCAACTCAAACATGACAACTCTGTGAAAAGATTGCATTTTCACGATATATTATGTCTATTGGAGGGCCTCTGGGTTGACAACATTTCTGGTCTCCCTGTTTGGCGCAAGTATAGTCAGTGTTTCTGCGCTTCCAGTTCGTGATGCTGCAACGTAGAACATTCCATGTGTATAACACGGAACGGTCAGATCTGCCCCAAGGGATGAAAATGTCTGACCATGGCTCTTGTTGACAAACAAAAATCAGACGGTATTGCAGAGCATCATAACTTCGGTGTATTTCTGAAATCCTCTGCAGACTACCATCTCTAAATTTAGAAATTAACGGTTTTTAACGGTCAATTTTAAGTTTCGGTTCATATTAGTTGTCTATCATTGATCAGCGTGTAAAACTGCACCTGTATACCAAATTTCATCAAGAAAGGTCTAAATTTAGAAAATAACGGATCTTAACGGTTTTTAACGCTCAATTTTAAGTTTCCGTTCGTGTAAGTTGTATATCATTGTTCAGCGTGTAAAACTGCATCTGTATACCGAATTTCATCAGGAACAGTCTAAATTTATATAATAACGGTTTTTAACGGTCAATTTTTAAGTTTCCGTTCGTGTAAATTGTATATCATTGTTCAGCGTGTAAAACTGCATCTGTATACCGAATTTCATCAAGAACGGTGTAAATTTATATAATAACGGTTTTTAACGGTCAATTTTAAGTTTCGGTTCGTGTAAGTTGTATATCATTGTTCAGCATTTAAAACTACCAAATTTCATCAAGAAAGGTCTAAATTTAGAAAATAACGCTTTTTAACGGTGATAAATAACGGTCGTAAAAACTATCGAATGACCCAATGTTATTCACAGTATGTCCTTCTAGACTCATGCCAAGTTTGGTGGCGATCCGAGGACTCCCTTTGCCGCCAACATCAGAAAAGATTGTATTTTTGATCGTTTTTAGGGGGGTACGTGTTGTTCACGGTTTTTAACGGTCATAAATAACTGTCGTAGAAACTGTCCAATGACCCTGTGTTACTCGGGAGATGTCCCTCTAGGTTCGATGTACCTGTGCAATATCACAACGGCCATTTGATGAAAAGCAGAGGAAAAAGATGTCTTTGAAACCGTTATAACAGTTTTTGAACGGTTTTTAACGGTTTTATTTCTTTAAAGATTAGCCCAAAACCATCCTCGGGTCACAACAGACATACCTGCTAAATTTCAAGAAGATCGGGTTTTTAAACAGTTTCTTTTATAGGGTTTGGTGTTTTTAACGGTTTTTAACTGTTATAAATAACGTTTTTTAACTGCCAAATAACGGTTTTAATTTTAGAGAAGTAGTCCTGTACCTGTGCAATGTCACAACGGCTATTTGAAGAAAAGCAGAGGAAAAAGATGTCTTTGAAACCGTTATAACAGTTTTTTAACGGTTTTTAACGGTTTTATTTTTTTAGAGATTAGCCCAAAACCATCCTCGGGTCACAACAGACGTACCTGCCAAATTTCATGACAATCGGTTGAGCCGTTTTTGAGTCTATAGCGAACACACACACACACAGACAGAATTTGCCATTTATATATTAGATATATATATATATATATAGATATATATATATATATATATACTAGCCGGTGTACCCGGCTTCGCTCGGGTATATCTGTACAATAATTTTCTGGCCACCCCTCTCTCTCACCACTTAAAAGACAATACAATAAAATTCAGCTTGGGTTTGTTTCGTTTTTCCCATGCTGAACCAATTGCCCCAGCCTCCTCCTATCTACTTCACCCAATTTCTTCGGACGCCCACTCCCTTCTTGCCTCTCAATCTGTTTTCCCTCACGAATTTTTTTCCATAGATACACAGTCCATAGAGGGATGCCTGTACTTTGTGAACTTACCGATGCATTCTCAATTCCTCGATTGAAGTGCTCCAAAATGTCAACTCTGTAGGGGCCGCCATAACCTAGTGGATAAGGCGCTGGACTCATGATCCAAAGGTCGTGGTTTCGAATCCCGGTTAGGTCTTGGAAATTTTAACGTGGAATGTTTCCAGCTAAAATGACCGTAGTTCACCCCGATGTCCACCCTGGCCCCACAGGTGTCAGTCTAATGTGGCGGACCAGCCGTCTGCATATCCTTGATTTTGGCACGGACGTTAAATCCAACTCAAACATGACAACTCTGTGAAAAGACTGCATTTTCACTATGTATCATGTCTATTGGAGAGCCTCTGGGTAGACATTTCTGGTCTCCCTGTTTGGCGCAAGTATAGTCAGTTTTCTGCGTTTCCAGTTCGTGATGCTGCAACGTAGAACATTCCATGTGTAAAACACGGAACGGTCAGGTCTGCCCCAAGGGATGAAAATGTCGGACCCTGGCTCTTGATGATTGTCAGAGCGAAAGCTGGTTTCATGGGAAACTGAAACCGTCAGAACTGGAATGGCAGGGGTGAGTCCATGGGTTCCAGAGGAATTCTGGGGAGCAGCACCGGTTCCCCTTTGTAGGGGCCACATGATATTTTCGCTTCTATAACGTTCGTGTGCAGTCTGGTGAAGACACATCGGGTGCCATTGATCACCTTTGGCGGGTCCAGTGAGCGGAGAATGATAATAGGGACTCCAGATTTCAGCAACAGTTCATGTGGTGGAAGTCCAGAAATCTCAATGGAGTTCAGGAGTTCTTGTGGATAAAGGACTGCCTCATCATCATTCTTGGCCGTGTCAACAGATCTGTACAGAGTTTCCTCTCCAGGGAAGTCAGCTACGATTTTTCTGTTCAGCCTGTTGACAGTCTCGTTCAGGGAGGAGATTATGGCCCTTTCCGCTAACCAGTCTGAGTCTGCACAGTGAGCATGAAGATCCGGGTAGACTGCTTCTATCAGATCCTCCTGGCTATCAGACAGGCGTTGACAATGTTGGCTCTGGTGCCATTGAGGACGACAGGGAGGATCTGCCTGAAGTCCCCACAGAACAGCGTTGGGATGCCTCCCATTGGCCTGTGCACTTGGGTGATGTCCTGCAGCGTAGAGTCCATGGCCTCGTAGACAGCTTTGTGGGTCATGGGAGGTTCATCAATTATGACGGTTGCAGCCTCTTTGATGACTTTGGCCAACGTTGACCCACGCTTGACAGAGCAGGTTGGCGTTTCTTGCTTGTCGGCATCCAGAGGGACCTTGAAAATGCTATTTACTGTCCGCCCACCCGGCAAAAGAGTAGCGGCAATGACACTGGAAGCAGTGGCTAGCACTATTTTGCCTGTGGAGCGGATCCTGTTCAGGATAAGATTCAGGATGGTCTTTCCTGTCCCTCATGGAGCATCAAGGAACATTATGTTGCTGCTTGCTGTGGGATCCTGCCTCTGCTCAACCATGGTCATAAAGCTGTCGTACACGTCTCTCTGGTCAGCTGTCAGCTTCTTCAGCTGGTCATCAGCCGCTGCCCGGAGTGCAGTAGTGTCGTAATTGGTCTCGCGGTAGTATTCTCGAGGCACAGTTTGTTGTTGTGTGACTGTTGGCATCCCATACTCCTCTGTAGACTTGCCTCCAAGAAGGAAGAGTTTGTCCTGAATCACAGTAAGAGCTTGGTTGTAGATGGCATCTGTGTACTGCGCTTCATAATAGACATCTCTTCGGACTTGGAAGAGGAAATCTTCAGCAAGATGGTCTCTGAAGAGGTTCCACAGGTTGCCTGGGTTACTGGGGTTGAAAGCCACCAGGATAATACAGAAGTCACGCAGCAGTCGGGGTCTCTGAGAGTTGGAGGCTTCCTCCAGGGCAAGTTGTAGAAGGCGGTCATCTTCTAGGAGTCCAAGAGCATTGCAAGCATCTCGAAAAATGTTGTGGACATAGCCGTTGACAATCTTCAGCTCCTCGTACGAACGGGATCCTTTCATAACGTTGAGTAGAAGCCTCAAGAAGTAGCACTCTCCCTGGCGAGGACTGATACTGTACAATCGCCGGATTGCAGTGCCCCTTTGTCGTTTCTTCCACATATTCTGAGTGGACATCAATGTGAAGTGCTCAGGGACTTCCACGTACTTCAGCTCTCGTGCTGTAGGGTCTTGAGAGCATAGGCTAAAGATGGCGGTAAGGGTTGCTTCTGGGGGAGAGCCTTGTGCTCTTTGCGCTGCGTTGTGTGGATTGAAGTAGACCCATTGTCCATTCTCCAAATGGACAGCTGGTCTCTGCACCACGGGGTGGCGCTCATGCAGGTCAAATCCCAGGAGTCTCCAGGTCGCCTCGATGCTGCCAACGTAGCGGGCATTCTGGTACATTTGGATCTCATCAATGACTGGAGGTTGTTGAGCTGCTCCTTCACCTGCCTGAGTGGCTTGGAGTTGGAAGACGGCTTGGTCTGTGCCCTTGTGGACATACTTCAGGACGTACTTGATGAATTTTATGCTACTGCATATTTCCACATTGATGTGGCAGTTGAACTAATGTAGGAGGTAAGGGTTGTAGGGGACAACCCACTGGTTGATGACGATGATTTCTCTCTGCCCAAGCTTCACAGTCCCAGTATGTCCTCATTCAGACTCCTCGCGTCTCCTGTACTTGGGGTAGCTGTCCTCCCCTGCTCTATGACCCTTCTTGCCTCTCAATCAATTTTACCTCACAATTTTTTTTTCGTAATACGATACACAGTCGATAGAGGGATGCCTGTACTTAATGAACTTACCGATGCATTCTCAATTCCTCGATTGAAGTGCTCCAAAATGACAACTCTGTAGGGGCCGCCATAACCTAGTGGATAAGGCGCTGGACTCATGATCCAAAGGTCGTGGTTTCGAATCCCGGTTTGGTCTTGGAAATTTTCACGTGGAATGTTTTCAGCTAAAATATCCATAGTTCACCCCGATATGCACCCTGGCCCCACAGGTGTCAGTCTGATGTGACGGACCAGCCATCTGCATATCCTTGATTTGGGCACGGACGTTAAACCCAACTCAAACATGACAACTCTGTGAAAAGATTGCATTTTCACGTTGTATTATGTCTATTGGAGGGCCTCTGGGTTGACAACATTTCTGGTCTCCCTGTTTGGCGCAAGTATAGTCAGTGTTTCTGCGCTTCCAGTTCGTGATGCTGCAACGTAGAACATTCCATGTGTATAACACGGAACGGTCAGATCTGCCCCACGGGATGAAAATGTCTGACCATGGCTCTTGTTGACAAACAAAAATCAGACGGTATTGCAGAGCATCATAACTTCGGTATATTTCTGAAATCCTCTGCAGACTACCATCTCTAAATTTAGAAATTAACGGTTTTTAACGGTCAATTTTAAGTTTCGGTTCATATTAGTTGTCTATCATTGATCAGCGTGTAAAACTGCACCTGTATACCAAATTTCATCAAGAAAGGTCTAAATTTAGAAAATAACGGATCTTAACGGTTTTTAACGCTCAATTTTATAGTTTCCGTTCGTGTAAGTTGTATATCATTGTTCAGCGTGTAAAACTGCGTCTGGATACCGAATTTCATCAGGAACGGTCTAAATTTATATAATAACGGTTTTTAACGGTCAATTTTTAAGTTTCCGTTCGTGTAAGTTGTATATCATTGTTCAGCGTGTAAAACTGCATCTGTATACCGAATTTCATCAAGAACGGTCTAAATTTATATAATAACGGTTTTTAACGGTCAATTTTAAGTTTCGGTTCGTGTAAGTTGTATATCATTGTTCAGCTTTTAAAACTACACCTGTATACCAAATTTCATCAAGAAAGGTCTAAATTTAGAAAATAACGCTTTTTAACGGTGATAAATAACGGTCATAAAAACTATCGAATGACCCAATGTTATTCACAGTATGTCCTTTTAGACTCATGCCAAGTTTGGTGGCGATCCGAGGACTCCCTTTGCCGCCAACATCAGAAAAGATTGTATTTTTGATCGTTTTTAGGGGGGTACGTGTTGTTAACGGTTTTTAACGGTCATAAATAGCTGTCATAGAAACTGTCCAATGACCCTATGTTACTCGGGAGATGTCCCTCTAGGTTCGATGTACCTGTGCAATGTCACAACGGCCATTTGATGAAAAGCAGAGGAAAAAGATGTCTTTGAAACCGTTATAACAGTTTTTTAACGGTTTTTAACGGTTTTATTTCTTTAAAGATTAGCCCAAAACCATCCTCGGGTCACAACAGACGTACCTGCTAAATTTCAAGAAGATCGGATTTTAAACAGTTTCTTTTGTAGGGTTTGGTGTTTTTAACGGTTTTTAACTGTTATAAATAACGTTTTTTAACTGCCAAATAACGGTTCTAATTTTAGAGAAGTAGTCCTGTACCTGTGCAATGTCACAACGGCTATTTGAAGAAAAGCAGAGGAAAAAGATCTCTTTGAAACCGTTATAACAGTTTTTTAACGGTTTTTAACGGTTTTATTTTTTTAGAGATTAGCCCAAAACCATCCTCGGGTCACAACAGACGTACCTGCCAAATTTCATGACAATCGGTTGAGCCGTTTTTGAGTCTATAGCGTACATAACACACACACACACAGACAGAATTTGCCATTTATATATTAGATATATATATATATATATATATATATATATATATATATATATACGCGCGCGTTCTGTTTGTATCTTAAGGATTCTTGTGGTGGTTAAGTTGTTAACTATCAAGCCAACACAAGGAGTTTCATTTCCATTCACCTGGATGTGGAAGAGGATGTTCTGCCCTTGTGATATTCAAAGCCAGTGTCCGTGGACACGGGAGGGGGGGGGGGGGGGGGGGGAGGAGTGGGGAAAGGGAGACGAAATCAAAAGGGGGAGGGAGGCAGGGGATAGAGTAAGGGGAGGGGGTCCGGAGGTGGGAGAAGGAACTGAGGGAAAGGGGGACAGGGGAAGGGGACGGGAGAAGGACTGGGATAGGGGGGGGGGGGGGGGGGAGAACAATTTGTATGGCGTTAAGCTGTTGATCGAACAATGCTGGAGCACAGTGTGACATCCATGCAACTGATATTTCTCTGTCTGTCTGTCTGTCTCACACACACACACACACACACACACACACACACACACACACACACACACACACACACACACACTCAGCCTTGAAGACAACTGTCAGTGATTTGAAGGGAGAAGTAGAAAAGATGACAGAAGAAATCGACAGATTGGAGGATTCTCTAGAAGAGACAATTGAAGAATATATGCCTCCCACAACAACCCCCAGAGAGGACTACGACACGTGTGCCAGGACAGTGTGTGACACACTGAACTCTGTGGATAGGACCAGGACCTGGACACCACAGGAACACGGTACCGGGGCACACACAGTAGGACAGCCACGTGAAGGACAGACACAAATAATGATCATGAAATTCACACACTGGAGGGACAAAATGTATGTTATCAGAGGTCGTCAGCTTTGTTCTGAACTGGACAAGATTGGAGTCAGAGTACCGAACGATCTGACGAGGTTACAGACGGAGACTGTGGCCAGAGCAAAAAACGAGGGGAAGTCAGCATATTTCGTGCGACAGAAATTTATTACTGGTGCCAAACGACCCGATCCTCGTAGTTATGCTGAGGTGACAGCCGGATCGGCGGTGCCTGAAGTAAACAATTCGCACATGCAGAATGTAAACACAGGCGGCAGACCATCAGCCAATGACAGACGAGATCCCGTGTTTGACGTTAATGACGTCAGTCAGCGAGGTGACCGAACAGGAACAGCAGCCAACCAGCGGCGCAGCCTCTTCGCCTGCTGCTAAATATAACTCCTCGCACAGCGGCACCAGTGGCAACGCGCGGCGGGTGACAACACAACAGAGGGGAATGCACGGGTATCTTAGGGGCTCAGCGCCTCGTGTCAGGTCTTCGGTAGCCATAGAGGCAGTCCCAGTGCCAGCGGCAGTGTCAGCGCTAGTGCCAGCGCTAGAACCTTACGCTCAACGACTAAATAGCATGAGGCGAACCAACAAGCTTTGGAATTGACTTTTTTGAATTACAGTGTTGAAAATTTATTAAGTAAATTGCATGAATGTTCTTTTATGAATTATATTAATTCCTTTGATGTTGTCTGTCTGACAGAAACCTTTGTCGGTGCAAACTTTGATTATAAAACCATTTTTCCAGAGTTTACAAAATTTATTGCTCCAGCTAAAAAATTTATAGTACATGGGAGAAACTGTGGAGGAGTGTTAGTGATGGTTAAGAAACATTTGTAAAACAAATTAAGGTCGACTGCAGTAATGTCATTGTGCTAAAGATGGACACTAGACTGTTCAACATTGGAAAGGATGTTATTCATGTGGTTGTTATGTGGTGCCAGAAAGAGGTCCAGCATACAACCATATGCAGGTAAAGGACGGAGTTGTCGTTCTTGAAGAAGCTCTGTCAGAGGTAGTACGCGATGACGATGTTTGCCTCATGATATGTGGGGACCTCAATGCAAGAACGAGATGCAAACAATCAAGGCAGGAAAACATGCTTATTAATCAGGCACTTAACCCGGTATGGAGCTATGAAAATGACGATGATGATGATGATGATGATGACGATGATTTGGAATTCCATAAAAGTCGTTTTCAAAAGACCAATCGATTAACAGTTTTGGGAAATCGTTGTTAGATTTGTGTTATTTGTTTGATCTGTTTATATTGAATGGTTTTTGTGTTGATGACAAAGAAGGGGAATTCACCTTTATTTCCCCAAATGGGTGTAGCGTAATTGATTTTTTTTGGTCTTTCAGAGCTGAAGGAATCTTGCAATATGAGAGTTGGGGACCGACTGTTTTCATGGCACTTGCCTGTGGAAATGAAATGGAAGAAAGGGTTTAACGGAACTAAAAATGGCAAGTCAGTAACAGAGAGTAATGAAGAAAAGATTGCATGGATTGATGAAATTGAACAATTGTTTAAAAATGAATTAAAATCAAATGATTTTAGGAACATTATGGAAAGAATTACTCAAAATTGTCATAACATTGATTTATGTATTGAACTTTTTGTGAATGCTTTGCGTGGTGCCGCAGCGTGCATGGTGAGAAAGGTTTATAACGTAAGGAAAACGTGTGATGAGTGGTTTGACATGGAGTGTCGACAAAAACAACGTCTGGTCAGAGATACAGGAGAGCTAAAACCGAGTCATATAAGACAGAGCATAAAGGTGAGTACGTCAAAGAAAGAGTGCATTACATTAAACTGAGGAAAAATAAAAAGAAAAAATTTGATGAGATTAGATTACAAAGATTAAAAGAGTCAGCCAATGACCCAAAGCGTTTCTGGTCAGCAGTAAGACTTTAATGTCTTTAACCATTCTAGTAACACAGTGGATGGCAATGGAGTAGAAACACAAGAATTAGAAACAGAAATGACGGAAACAGACGAACGTTTATTCAACGAACCGATTACTAAACAAGAAGTGATTGACGGCATAAAACATTTGAAGGGCGGGAAGAGTGCAGAGCCAGATAGAATTGTAGGGGAAATGCTAAAAAAAAGTTCTGATCATTCAGTCATTGATGTTTTGGTACTGGTGTTCAATAACTTGTTTCGGAGCGGGTCATTTCCGACTGAATGGGCTAAATCAATCATCGTTCCTACCCACAAAAAGGGAGATGTAAACACTCCTGATAATTACCGAGGTGTAGTACTGACAAGTGTTGTCAGCAAAGTTCACACACACATTTTAAATGTGAGATTAAAACGTTGGGCAGACTAGAAGAGAAAATCGTGGAGGAGCAGGCAGGATTTAGATCTGGGTACAGCACGACTGATCATATATTTACTTGTTCGCTCTTGTACAGAAATACATGCTTAAAAATACAAAATTGTATGTCGCTTTTGTGTGTGTGTGTGTGTGTGTGTGTGTGTGTGTGTGTGTGTGTGTGTGTGTGTGTGTTTAATCTGGATGTGACTTGGGGAGAATCATACCATGATGTGGAATGACCAAAAGGCGTACACGCACTCATATCTGCTACGCACTTTTGAGCTGTGAGTTCAACGTCGATGACACTGTCATGACCTTTACGAGGTCCATACAGGCCTATGTGGAAGTTGAAGTTGTCATATATTAAGAAATTAGTTCGTACAGCATTTCTTCTGGGGTAACATCTGGAGGCTTGATTCTTTAATATAATGTCACAAACGTGATCGGACAATAAGATCTCCACTTAACAATACCACTCTCTCTCTCTCTCTCTCTCTCTCTCGAGAGAGAGAGGAGAGAGAGAGAGAGAGAAAGCTGAAATTATTTTTGTACACATGAATAATTCTTCAAATTGACGTGTGTCTGCATGTAAATATCAGCAATTTGTTACCACACAGACTTCATGATTACATTTTTTAATATCATCAGGGTGAACATGATTATTTGCATCTGTGTGGACTTCCGTGATTCTTGTACGCTTTGTCTGTTTCTTCATCTATCTGACAGTCTGAGCGAGTATGAGCGTGCGCGTTTGTGTTGGTCCGTGCGCATGCTTACACACATGGTTGATTCAAGACCTAATCACATTTTAGCTGGGCATGGCCAACAGACACAATGCTAAATACTTTATGACTTTCTCAATGATTTCTGCTTAAAATAAAAATTAAAAAAAAAAAAAAGGGGGGGGGGGGGGTATTGCGTGCCTCTTTACAGTTTGCTATGATCAGTACTGGACAGGCATTGCTCTTGACCTGCACAGAAATAAGTCCACTTTGTTCGTCTTACAAAACAAATGACATTATCGTTTGGACTCGTATTAACCCTGCTTCATGTAGTAACACCCAAAATGGTACAGATATTGTTGTACGTGGTCTGAGGTGGCCTGATGCACTGCACAATGCTGTTTTGTTGTTTGGGTCAATTTATTTTTGATCCTGCTTCTCTTTCTCCACTTCTCCACAAGAATTCACATGAACAAGAAACACACACACACACACACACACGCACACACACACAGACACACACTTCAGAACAGAGAAAAAAGTGATGTCATCAAAAAACATGACGACAAAGAAGTAGACGTCAAATCCAAACCCAAAGTTAACATTACGTCTGGAAAATTCGACGACACTCCCCGAGTTCTTTTATTGGGAGATTCCATCATGTCCAAAGTTGACGGGAGACGCTTGGGTTTGTCATATGGCCTGCGTGTTGCGAAAAGAAAAGCTTTTACTCTCGACGAATGCAGCTCTGTAATTCAAGAGGTGGAGGATCCAGATCCTGATTGCGTTGTATTACACGCTGGGCTGAATGATCTGAAAGGGAAAGATCCCACTGTGTGTAGCACAGAAATAAGAAAATGTGTGGGGGACGTCAAGAATAAGTTCCCTAAATCCAGGGTGGTGATAAGTCAGGTTGCCCCTGTGAGGAACAAAACGTTAGACATCAAGAGGGAACTATTCAACGCCATGACGAAGTCGAAACTGGCCGGTGAAAAAGATATCAGCTACGTTGTTTACAACCATCTTCAAGCCTCCGACAAATCAATTTTGGCCCCTGACTGTATCCACCCCACTGCAAAAGGTGCCAGCGTTATTGCAAGGACTCTGGGTCGTCATCTCAATGCACTGTTTTGGGAAAAACCAAAGAGGAGACGAGGTCACCCCCATCATCACCATGCTGGTTTCTACCTTCCACACTTCATACCTCCATGGCTGTTCTAGACTGCAACGACCTCAGCGATGACCTTATTCCTGCAGGGCATCTGGGAGCACAACTACTTGGGCTTCTATAACATCAACGGGCCTTATTTTCGTATCCGTCATGGTGCTACCTGTTCAATTTGCTTTCTCTCAAAAGTCACAAGTTGTTTTGATTTTAAATAGTGTTGAATGAACTTTGCTAACAATTCTTTGAACATTTTACAATGGAACTGCAGATCAATTGTGAAAAACTTACTTCAGTTAGAAAATCACATCTATTCTATTGCATTCTGGCCTTACAATCCTTAAATGCTGAACCTTTTAAGTTGCCTAAATTTCGTGGTTTTTATTATCCACCTCTATATGACTGCAGTGTGTCAACTAAACGGGTTCAAACTGCAATTTATGTCAGGTCAGACTTGAATTACAGTCCTCTGAAGTTATTATTCAATCATTCAACTAATGTCATTGAAAACGTTTTTGCTACTTCCATATCGTTAAAGGTGAACAAAGATTTCACTGTAAACATACTTTCTGTTTACTATCCAAATGGGCCAAATGCTGACAATACAGATTGGATAAAACATCTTCCTAATATAAATAAGAAATGGATAATTTTGAGTGATTCCAATGCGCATTCTCCATTTTGGGAACCTGATTGCTCTGTTGATTGTAGTTTAGTATTAATGAATGACGGCAGCATAACAAGAGTGCCTGATATATCAACGCATAGACCAACCTCCATCGATCTCACATTAATTTCTCCTGATTTGGCCATCAATGCTACTTGGACAACAGAAGATGATTCGCTAGGGAGTGATCATTTTCCTATTGTTGTGAAAATACACGAGCAAATAGCTGATGAAGAAGCAGAAGTTGAAGATAAAATACCAAAGTTTTTATATAATAAAGCAGATTGGAGTTTATATGAGTCAACCCTTCTATCTATAGATCGCAGCATTATTGAACACGAAGATATTGAAGTGTTTTATAACAACTTTAGAAAAGCTGTTATATCTGCAGCTGAGAAAGCAATGCCAAAGTGCAAATCTTCTATTGATAAAAAATATCGAGGAAATAGTTGGTGGAATGAAGAATGTGCAGAAGCCGTATCTAATAAAAAGAAAACATTCAAAACGTGGCTCAAAGATAGAACTGATGAAAACTTTATTGAAATGAAACGTGCAAAAAGCCACAGTAACAGGGTTGTCGCAAAAGCAGAACGTCTCTATTTCAATCATTTTTGTCATTCAGAAATATCTTCATCTAAGGACATGCACAGAGTATGGAAAAAAGTGAAGGAATTAAAAAACAAGTATTATCTACCTTCATATCCTATTAAATTAGAAAAAAATAATATTCCAGCATCATCAGAGAAAGCTGAAGCATTTGTACAAGCTTTTTCAAAAAATAACTCATCAACTAGACTACATACAGATACCAAAAGTTACAGAGAACTAGAGGAGGAAAAGGATACTTATTGTGATCCCACACCGGATCCAAACCATTACTTAAATGCATCTATAACATTTGAAGAATTTAAAGAAGCACTAATGTCATTCTCCTCGAATAAGACAGCAGTTGGATTAGATGGAATTTCATATCAGTTGTTACGCCACTTACCTTTGTGCTGGAAGCAATTACTTCACTCGTTTTACCAAAAATGTTGGTTAAATGGAACTCTTCCTACTTTCTGGAAGAGGATAGTTGTAATTCCAGTTCCAAAACAAGGTAAACCTAGGTCTGCAGTTGATAGTTACCGTCCTATAGCATTAACATCTCAAGTTGGAAAAATATTAGAATAGATAGTTGAAAAACGCATTTTACATTATTGCGAAAAGAATAACATAATTCCCAACAATCAAGCAGGTTTCAGAAAAGGTAGAAGTACAACTGATCACCTTGTAAAACTTGCAAGTCATGTTAAAAAACAATTTGCTCGTAGAAATAGTACACTTGCTACTTTCTTTGACATCAGAAAAGCATATGATAGTGTGTAGCATTCTCGTTTACTTTATAAGTTGAAAAATATTGGGATAAATGGCGCAGTGTATCAGTTCATAAAATCTTTCTTATCTGAGAGATCATTTTGTACTAGGGTTGGTAAATGTTACTCTTCATTTAAAAGATATTGACATTGGCATCCCTCAGGGCTCCATTATTGCACCTATTCTATTTACAATTCTCGTTCACGATCTTCCTAAAATACTATCTAAAAATATGTATGTAGTGCAATATGCCGATGATATTGCAATGTGGATGAACACAAACATTAAAAAACAGACAAATAAGAGAACCATATTATATATACAAAAACTATATCAAATTGAAATTGACAAACTAAATAAATATATGAACGAAAATGGACTAGAACTATCAGGAGAAAAGACACAATTAATGTTATTTAACAATGGTAAAAATCCAAAAGTTTTGCCTCAACTTGTGCTAGAAAATAAAACTCTTCAATATTCCAATAATGTTAAATTTTTAGGTGTTCATTTCACTCCTAAATTAAACTGGAGATTCCATATTGAATATCTTATAAACAATGCCAGACAAAGGCTATCTTTACTAAAAATAATCAGTGCACAATCGTGGGGTCAAGACACCCAAACTCATGTGCATCTTTCTATTAGTCTGGTTCGTTCAAAATTGATTTACGGACAGGAAGTATATTTTTCAGCTTCTCAGACATTACTTAAGCGGTTACAAAGTATAGACAGTAAAGCTATTAAAGTAGCCCTTGGTGTTCCAGCGCATTCTAATACCTTTAAAACATATAAAGAAGCTAATCTCTTGTCACTTGATGATCAACGCAAACTAGCAACAGCCAAATATGTAACCAGAAGTGTTTCTGTATCAAATTCAGTAACAAATGAAATATTTCTTGATGCTAAATCGGATTTTCCTAAAAGGGCACAGAATATTTCTTACCTGCAGCCCATTCGAAATTATACTGATGATTTATTTAGAAAATGTGACATCGATATTACATCCATTTCAAAACCTCCAACTATGCCCACAGTTCCTCAATGGGAGCATATTTCTCCAAATTTTGATATAGATTACACTACTCTAAAAAAAGAAGACAATATTAATTTGATATCAGTAGAAGCAAAAGAACATCTTGAAAACACATATCCACATCATCTTAAAATCTACACGGATGGTTCAGTTTTAGAATCTTATGCAGGAGCTGGATTTGTAATTCCCGATTTAAAAGTAAAGAAATAATTTTGTTTAGGAAAGAACTTTTCAGTTTTCACCGCTGAACTATATGCAATCCTTATGGCCTTATCTTGGATATCTGATCTTAATGTGGCAATTTACAGCATTCTAATCTGTGTTGACTCTAAATCTGTTCTTTGTAGCTTACGAAGTTGGGACGCAAATGTAAGGAAAGACTTAATTTTTGATATAAAATCTATGATACATTCCGTTATGGCGAAAGGAACTTTTGTAGAGTTTTGCTGGATCCCATCCCATTGTGGTATCTATGGAAATGAAATAGCTGATAAATTAGCAAAAGAGGGTGCTCTTAGAAAAAATCCAGATAGTAGATTAAAATTGGATAAACATGAAATCAGTTCTCTATTAGAAAATTGTATGAACAATGAAAAACTTCCTGCAAAAACGAAAATGTTATTATGTCAAAGATCATTGTCCAGTATAATTTATAAAATGCGTTTAAACTCGTGGAAAACCAAATTTTCTAAGGATGTAGATTGCGCTTGTGGTCTCCCATTATCTATTCAACATATTCTTTTTGAATGTCCAGTTCTAACATCTTTATATAATATTCTAAAGATAGACATTGATTCCTTAGGGGCTTTACATGAAATACTTTACAGCCCCAAAATGATTGATATAGCAAAGGCTATATCAAGTTCTGCTATTATTCATTTGTTGTAATTGATTTTTCAGTTTATAATTATTGTTATGGTCGTTAATAGGCAAACTTTCATGTATTTGTGTCCGCGCGCGCGCGCGCGCGCGCGCGCACACACACACACACACACACACACACACACACACACACACACACACACACTCTCTCTCTCTCTCTCTCTCTCTCTCTCTCTCTCTCTCTCTCACACACACCACACACACAAACACACGGGCGCGCTCACGCGGGCATGCACGCACGCACAAGCACACGTACACACGCACTCACACACACACACTCATATAATGCACTTACATACATACACATTTATATATATATATATATATATATATATATAATTATTTTTTTTAAATTTTTTTTTTAATAGTCTAATATCACCATCGTTGTGAACAGACTCTAAATTATACCACTCAACACTTGCTAGGGATCAGATATTCAACACACTGTAATGGTCCAGAATATTTGTCAATCAAAACTCAAACGGTCAAATACTGTTAATTAGTCATTATTTCATCCAAACCAAACAAAAATGAAGGAAATTCCATCAGATAAACCAAGAAACAGAATGGACAAATGACACAACCCCTAAAAGCCACCTGAAACAGGGCATGGAAGGGAAGAGTCAACCTGAACAATCCACTGCTGTCTGTGTGGAATTGAGAATGAATGGACTCTCAGTAATGTGTGTGACCACCACGGGCTGCGATCACAGCTCTACAACGCCTCCTCATGCTGCAGATGAGGTTCCTGATCTGCTGCTGGGGGATTCTGGCCCATTCTTCCTGGAGGGCAACTCCAAGGTCATGGATGTTCTGAGGCAGCTGCTCACGTGCTTGGACAGCTCGCCCAATGATATCCCAGACATGCTCAATCGGATTGAGGTCTGGTGAGCGTGCAGGCCACTCCAAGCGTGCAATTCCCTCATTCTGAAGGTACTGGTTGACAATGCGGGCACGGTGAGGACGGGCATTGTCATCCACAAGGATGAAGTCGGGACCAATGGCACCAGCGTAGGGTCGGACAATGGGGTGAAGAACCTCGTCACGGCATCGGACTGCATTCATGGTGCCATTCTCCATCACCAGCAGATCGGTTTTGCCTTGCATTGAAATGCCTCCCCACACCATTACTGAGCCCCCACCATAGCGGTCATGCTGAGCAATGAAGTTGGGGTGGAAGCGTTCATTCTGCCTTCGCCACACCTCCTTCTCCGGTCAGTCACGTCCAAACAAAACCTGGACTCATCACTGAACAAAACTGGAGTCCAGTTTGCAGCAGTCCAGCCTTGGTGCTCCAGTGCCCACAGCAACCTTGCTTGTTTATGTTGTCTGGTCAATGGAACCCGAATTGCTGGGGCCCTTGAATGAAGACCACCGTCGTGAAGCCTTCTCCTGACTGTCTGGGTTGACACCCGGTTCCCTGATGCGTTCTGGAGGTCATGTTGCAGCTGTGTGGCATTGTGGAAAGGATTTCTTCGTGCCTGGACAAGGAGATATCGGTCCTCTCGCTGGGTTGTGACACGTGGGTGACCTCCAGAATGTCATGGAGTGACTGTCCCTGTTGTTTGATATCGATTCCACATACGAGAAAAAACGCTCTGGGATACGCCCAAGGCTCCAGCAACCTCTCGTTGCGACGACCCTCCTAGCAGCATCCCAACTCCTCTCGCCATATCTTCTGCGGAAAGGCGTCGTCTTTGTGCTTGCTGTTCCATTGTGGTGCGATAAACACTGCCCGAATCACACTGAACCACTGTTTGCCGGTCCCAAAACAGCAAATGTGACGCTGACCTCTCCCCCTGTTTACCCCCAGAATGAGGGGTCACGCAATTCACGTGCTCACCATGCTGCATGTTCCAGCGTGAAGGTGCAGGCAACAGTGTGATTGTCTTTCACATTGTTTTGTGTTGCTGGATCACATCTTTATTGAAGTCAGTTCAAAATGATTTTTTTCATACACTGTTTTTAATTGCTGATCCCTAGCAAGTGTTGAGTGGTATATAAATCAATCAAATCAAATCAACACACACACACACACACATACAGGCGCGCGCGCGCGCCCGCCCGCCCGCACGCACGCACACTTTTGTTGTTGATATTGTTTGCTTTTCATGAACACGAAACATTGATGCACAGAACAAAGTCACAGATGCTTTGAGGGTAAAGGTCCGAGGGAAGACTCCTATCAGTCAATGGGTTATCAGCCTGGCCACCGACAGTATCAGCAGCCTCGTTTCCCACCGGGTGACACCAGATCAGATTCGTTCCCCGGAAAAAGCTGCTCTCGATCTGAGGAGGATGAGGCAGTAGATGTGAGGAATTGACCTTATGCTAATGCCTGAGAGCCAGAGATAAGACCCCATCCCACCTCCTCACAATACGAGCCGAACAAACTGTGTCCGGATCCACCATTTCGATCTGGCTCGCAAGTCACAGGTCATCCGTCGATTCATCTCTTTGACAGTCCGTTGGCAAGCCTAGTTGTCATTAGTGGGATGGTGACGGAGCTCCTACACACTGCATGGTTGTTAGGATTTGGGTTGATGGGGATGGGGGTCGGGAAGGGGTGAGTAGAAGGAAGAGGACGGAGAGGAGGGGGAGGGCAGAGGAGGAAGGAGGGGTGGGCATGTCGTCAGTTTTGTATTTTGCTCCCTGAAATTCGTTCTTTCAATTACAGCGTTAGCCTTTGTGGTTGATACGTTGGTGTTGTTCGTTGTGAAGTCATGTGACGATTAGAGTGATGAAACGGTAACTACACGATTCCTTTTTCGACCACCTCCCATTTTATTCTCTCTCTCTCTCTCTCTCTCTCTCTCTCTCTCTCTCTCTCTCTCTCTCTCTCTCTCTCAAAGTGAAGTTTCTGCCTTTCTCTTTGTTCTCGTAGCACTCCTTCTCGCAGAGAGTCCTTAAAGCAATGAGATTTAGAATGAATGATACACACAGACGTATTGACAAATCAACGCCACGAAATTAATCAGTTTGTCAGTACAGCTTTACGTTTGGTCAGCAGTTGTGTCAATGACAGATAGGAGAAGACTGCCCGGGCCACTTTCGTTTTAGTATTTTCACTGTAAAATCTCACGAATTACCGCGTACTAAAACAAAAAGCAACAGAGATTGGTGCAGCTAGATAAAAACAAAAACAAAATCCGCACACACACACACACACACACACACTCTCTCTCTCTCTCTCTCTCTCTCTCTCTCTCTCTCTCTCTCCACCCACACACACACACACACACACACACACACACACACACACACCACACCTCCTCCTCCTCCTCATCATCATCATTATCATCACCATTATCATCATCAATATCCAGAGGGGCTCTGATGGGGCATCACGAAGCGCTCGGCCAAGAAGGCAACAGTCTGGCGTATTTTTTTTGACAGGCCTCATTCAAACAGTTGATATAAACACACAACAATGACTGTGACGGACCGTTTCCCGTCCAGTCACAAATTTTTATGCAACCGGGCTAACCGGATGGTAGTCGTCCGGAAGCCGGTTGGAAAGTTTAGCTGACTGCTGCTCACCTGCGCACTGTTAAAAAAGCCGGGTGAGCTGAACCGGTTAGGCAGTCTCTGCAGTGATTCCGGCAACGCAACAACACAGAAGGCCGAAGAGGGACTCCAGCTATTTTTGGTGGCAGTCAGGTATTTATCATGCAATATTTATTTATTAGCAAACCGAAACCGTATTCCCGGTTAGGAGCGACTGAAACTTCCTCAGCGCACTTGTGAAGGCTTTGTGAAGGCTATAGTGGCAAGGAAGACTCGGAAGAGGTTAGACACAACTACTCAAAAGCAGATTTTGGTGCAATTGGGAAACAGTTAGGAGATGTCGATTGGGACAAAGAGTTAAGTAGCCTAAACGTTAACGAGATGTGGACCAGAATCAAAGATGAGATCAATTCAGCAATAGCAGCACATGTTCCAAAGACAAAATTCTCTGGCAAACGATTTAAGAAATGGATGGATAAGGGAACCCTAACATCGGTGAGGAAAAAGCACAAGCTATTCCGTCGTTGGCAGGAGACTAGGGATGGAAAGGAATATCAACTGTATGCCAAAGCAAGGAATAAATCTAAGAAAGAATGTCAGAAGGCACAACGTCGAATGGAGCAAGTGTAGCTGCACAAGCAAAACAAAATCCAAAGGCTTTCTGGTCATACGTAAGCAGTAAAACCAAGACAAGGAGTGGTGTAGCAGACCTGAAGAAAGAGGATGGCAGCAAATCAAAGTCGGACCAAGAGAAAGCTGAGATTTTGAATGCATTCTTTCATAGCGTCTTTACTGTAGAGGAGGATGGGGACCTGCCGGAACCACAGGAATGCAGTTATGATGAAGAACTAAGTGACTTCGAGATCGATACTGAGAAAGTCAGAAAACTTTTAGCAGACTTAAACACTAGTAAGGCTTCGGGACCGGATGGGCTAAACCCAATGCTTTTGTCCAAGACTGCTGATGTTCTTGCCACCCCAGTGGCCATGTTGTTCAGAAAATCCTTGAATGAAGGAAAAATCCCAGAAGACTGGCGTTTGGCACGGGTTACACCTATCTTCAAGAAAGGCAGCAAAATGCTAGCTAACAACTATAGGCCAGTAAGCCTTACATGCATCCTCTGTAAAGTAATGGAAAAATTAGTAAGGGAACAAATTGTCAAACACCTAGAAGAAAACAACCTTGTCAGTGAGAAACAACACGGGTTTGTAAAGGGGAGGTCGTGCATCACTCAGCTTCTCGATGTCTTGGACACATGGACTGAGGTCTTAGACGATGGAGGCTCAGTCGACATTGTTTACATGGACTTCCAGAAAGCGTTTGATAGCGTTCCACACAGGCGACTTGCTTTGAAAGTTCAGGCACATGGTATCAAAGGGAAGATATTACTTTGGATACAGGACTTCCTACACAACAGGCGTCAGCGGGTTGTCGTCAACAGAGCACAGTCACAAGAAGCCAATGTCTCGAGTGGGATTCCCCAGGGTAGTGTTCTAGGGCCTATTTTGTTTGTGCTGTATATTAACGATCTGCCGAATCTCATTCATAACACTGTACACCTTTTCGCAGATGACACTAAGGTTTTTGCACGAAGTGATGATGAAGGAGCTACGCTTGTTTTACAGGAAGATCTAAACAGGCTGCAAACTTGGTCAAGACAATGGCTGCTGAAGTTCCACCCTGAAAAGTGCCATGTCCTGAAACTGGGGAATAAGAAGTCAGATGCTGTGTACCACATGACCGAAGTAAACATCGAAGGTGAGACATGTACCACAACTCTGTCCGAAAGCGAAGTCGAGAAGGACCTTGGGGTTTACATTGACAACAAACTGAATTTCAGAGAACATGTGGCCAAGGCAACTGCTAAAGCAAACAGAGTTGTTGGTATCATCCGTCGCTCCTTTGACTTCCTGACTGAAGATACATTCCTACAACTGTACAAGTCTCTTGTACGACCAGTACTAGAGTATGGACATTCTGTCTGGCAACCCTACTACAAAACACTGTGCCAGGATGTAGAAGATGTTCAGCGCAGAGCAACTAAACTTTTAGCATCTCTCAAAGATAAACCATATCCTGAGCGTCTTTCTACTCTCAAACTTCCAAGCCTTGAGCACAGAAGAAAAAGGGGTGACATGATAGACTTGTACAAGTTTATACATGGCATTTACCGGAGTGATAAACCACGGTTTGAACTGTTTACCAATAGGGACAGCAGAGGACACTCCTTGAAACTATCCAAAGTTCATCACAGACTGAATATCAGAGGAAACTACTTCTCTCTTCGTGTGATTGATGTTTGGAATGGTCTTCCTGACTCCGTAGTAACAGCCCCTACAGTTAACATCTTCAAATCACGGTTAGACACTCATTGGCAGGAACTTCCGACAAAATATAATCCGGAATGCTATCAACATAGATAGTCTCTGTCGTGACTCTCTTCCTTCCACGCATGCGGTGTTTTTCGTCTTAATGTTATACCTAGAATGGTGAACAGGCCTCTTAAGGCCTCTAACACCTAAAAAGTTCAAGTTCAAGTTCAAGTTGTTAAAAAAAAAAGTATTTGTTGTGTTCTGTTATCCTATGACTTGATAGGATAGCAAAACGAAATGCTGTCGGAAAACATAGATGAAGTGAGTGTTAAAGGAAGTGGTCTTCAGGAAAAAAAAATTGTTTATTCTGTGACTTAACTAGCTATGAACATCATGATGAAAAAAGGTGTTTATTACAATGTGCTTTGCGAGAAGAGGGAGAGTTTTGATGCTATGGATAATAAGCTCCCGGAGTGTGCGACATAGACTATATATGCTGTCTTGATTTTTGATGTGGATGAGTATTTAACTCACTCTTGATAGGAATATTGAATAATTGTGTGTTGGTAAACAAGAGTGTTGTGGAAATCTTTCCCTTGCATATATTGAAGTAGATGAATCTTTTTGAAAAGAAACCTTTTAAAATCTGGTGATTATATGAAATGAAATGAACATTCTTGTCGTGTTACAAGAAAAGAAATGAACATTTTGTCGTGACGTTTATAGCTTGAGGAAAAGTAATCATTAATTATGTGTAATGAATTGTATTAATGGTTTATTGAAGAGGGTCTAGGTGGAAATCCTATCCCCAATTTGGAAAACTAGATTCTGAAAGGTTCATATGGAAATCCTTTCCTGCGTAGTGTGATTCCGGAAAAAGGGAATGTTGTAGTGTTATGATTCCGGAAAGGGAATGTTGTAGTGTTATGATTCCAGAAAAGGGAATGTTGTAATGTTGAAGAAAGAATATGCTGATGTTTGTCCAAAGTTGTAGTGGAGTATGATGTGGCTAATGAATATGAGTGTAGTCATGATTGTAATGAATAGTAGCCATGATAATCAAGGTAGTTAATCAGTTTCCCCCAGGTAGAAGTGTTTTTTGGACTGAGGGGGACTGGCTGCCATTTACTGAGGGTCGGGGCCGTAGCCACGTACTTGTTCTCCGCCTTTTGTCGGCGTGAAGAGGTCGGCCTGAGTGCCGATAACCACCCTACCTGCCACTGCGCCTGGGACCGACTACCCGCTGAGCCAGTTGGGTTGGAGACGCCACTGCTGCCGAGCCAGAGCGCCGCTCCCGAGTTTGAACCAGCGACCTGTTGGCTAGGCCGTCGCTGCGTTGTGTTTGTGTGTGAGCCACAGCTCCTGTGTGAAACTGTCGCCTCGTCGCCGGCAGAGACGACGTGAGTGTGGTAGAGATTTTTGAGCCACAGCTCTGAAGTTCTTTAAGTCCTGTGTCGGACTTGACTTGACGCTGTAGTCGTCATCTTCGTCGTCTTCGTCCTCTTCATCGTCTCGTCGTCTTCATCGTTTTCGTCGTCGTCGTCGTCGTCGTCGTCGTTGGACCCAGCAGCGCCAGTTGATAGCCGTTATATAGAGACATATTTTGTGTGTACGCCTCATGGTTGGCGTGCCGACCTATTAATGATTTTGCATTTAATATATATGTTTGTCTGATGGCTCGGGCAGCATAAAACAAAAAGAAGTGTTGTTCTGTTGCCTGGCTGTCAGTGTTCGGGTGAGTGGGTGTGTGTATGTGAATTAGAAAAGTCGTGCATGCATCCATAATTTCTGTGCGAGTCAGACAGTCAGACACCTGCAGACACCACCCATACCATCCGTAACAATGACCAAAAAAGTATACCATCCCAATATGTCGCTGGTACGATCCCTCCCCCGTTCTCCTGATCTTCTGCGATATAAGTGTTTCCATTTCCTTCCTTGCACACACACACGCACGCACGCACGCACGTACGCAGACTCACACACGCGCGCGCGCGCGCGCGCGCACACACGCACACACACACACACACACACACACACACGCTTTTCAAACGTATGCGCATACACAGAGACATACATGCTCGTTCATTTTCACACACACACACACACACACACACACACACACACACACACACACACATACACAGAAGCAGACACACGCGCGCGCGCACACACACACACACACGCGCGCGCGCGCGCGCGCGCGCGCGCGCGCTTTTCAAACGTATGCGCATACACAGACATACATGCTCGTTCATTTTCACACACACACACACACGTACACACACACACACACACACACACACACACACACACACATACGCACGCGCACACAGAGAAGCAGACACACGCACGCACACACACACACACACACACACACACACACACACACACACACACACATATACATAGACACACACAAACATACACACACACACACACACACACACACACACACACATACACACACAAACACACACACACATATATATATATATATATATATATTTGTTAAAAAATATTTTAAAAATGAAGTGGTAAAATCTACAAGCTTGTTTCTAGCGTTGCTATCTTCAGGATGTCTTTTGGGGCACGCCAACGATCTTTTATGGCGTGCGGTACTTGATTTCAACTCTGTGTGTGCAGGCGGATCTCATTTGCTGCACGTGCGGCCTGTGGTTCTTATTGGGGCCTGTTCAGGTGGAATGTGCTAGCAAAGATTTCCACTTGTGCCTGCAATTGTT
>CM065719.1:43296450-43298950 GCA_033310375.1 Conus canariensis
TGACATCGTTTGGCCACAGATCATTCCAGTATCAAGCTCCTGTTCGTCTGGAACTCGCTGCCATGCTCTGTTAGAAAGATTCAAACCATGAAAACCTTAAGACTGAGCTGAAGATTACCTTTTTCGTGAAACTAGGTGAACTCATCAAGCTTAGAGCAGAAAGCACTGAACTGGCTTGTTTATACATTTGTATGATTGTCTAGTGTTTGTATGCGTGTGTTCTTGGTGTGCTTTGAGCCTACATCATGGAGTATAGCGCTACGTGAAAGACTATGAGTTTTTACTACTACCGCTGCTTCTACTACTACTACTACTACTACTGCTGCTGCTGTTACTGCTGCTGCTGCTTCTGCGACTACTACTATTACTACTGCTATACCTATTAGAAGTACTATTACAACTACTTACTACTACAATCACTCCTATGACTACTACTAGTACTACTACTATTGTTATTCATATTGCTACCTAGAATTAGACCTAGTCTCCCAACAAAAGAAAATGCACTAGTCACTGGTAGCTTTCGACTGCCATCCGGCCATCTTCCTCAGCGATGCTGTTGCTCTGACTGAGTGAACTCGATTCAGATCATGCGACCATGGGACGTACCCAGGACACGTGACCGAATCAGTGAAACGTACACCGGAGGCAAGGTGTAGCGGCCCCGGTCCCTGTTGAGCGGGAGGTTGGTGGCTGCGATGCAGACCCCTCGCTGAAACCACTTGTTTTCTCTGTCCAGGATGTTGACGTTGCCCGTGTCAAATTGGTGTTGCTCGGAGTGCAGGTGTGCTCCAACAGGTGAAGAGTCCCTCTTGTGTTCTGTAAGTCTCTTTTGGAGGGGACGTTATGTTTCTCCGACATAGTTTTGGTTGCTGTCACGGCAGTAGATGACGCCGGATTTGTCGAGTTTGTTGGTTTTGTCCTTGGGGGCGACGAGTTGGCTGCGGATGGTGTTGGTGGGCTTGGGATGGACCGCGACCCCTCGTTTCCTGATCTTCCTGGTCAGAGCTTCTCTTACACCTCCAACGTAGGGAATGGTGATATGTCCCTTGCGCTCTTGTTGTTCTCTCGCTTGTGGTTGGGGTTAGGTGGTAAGTCTCTTGCTTCCCGGGCTTTCCAGGCCCTCTTCTATTGTTATTATTGTCTGCGTTATATAGTTATTATTAGAATACACTTTCTCACAGACACAGACACATGCATAAAGTACACGTTCAAGGATGTGAAGTACGTATGCACATACGCACATACGCACTTACATGCAAGCATACTTGCACTCCTTCGCTCGAGCGCATTTCCAAATCGAGAATGATCCAAAACCTAAACATCAAGGTCACGGCATCTTTGCTGTGACTTTCTGTCTGACCCTTGTCGGCGCTTACACTCACTACTTTGCTAGTCTCTAGGATAGCTTCCGCCGAACATCTCACAAACGTAAGCCTAGGATGTTTTTAAGGTACCTTCCCATACGTCAAAGATATTCACAATGAACCTGTTTTTGAAACCAGCTCATCAGTTGAGACGGGGATGCGCTAATTGACACGTTCTTAAGAAGTAGCAGTCAGTGCGGCGTCACAAGCACGACAGCTGCGGAATGGACGTTATGGCTCTGTCTATCTATGATTGTTACATCAGGACAGCTGCGGAATGGACGTTATGGCTCTGTCTATCTATGATTGTTACATCAGGACAGCTGCGGAATGGACGTTATGGCTCTGTCTATCTATGATTGTTACATCAGGACAGCTGCGGAATGGACGTTATGGCTCTGTCTATCTATGATTGTTACATCAGGACAGCTGCGGAATGGACGTTATGGCTCTGTCTATCTATGATTGTTACATCAGGACAGCTGCGGAATGGACGTTATGGCTCTGTCTATCTATGATTGTTACATCAGGTCTAGGTGCAAGGGCTGGAAAGCACTCTGTGTCTGATTCAAAAAGAGACGGGATGAGGACAGTCTTTAGTAACCGCATGGCATTTTAGCAGTATTGTTTTGATGAATGGGATCTGCTTTTCTGTTGTGTCTATCTTGGTGCATTTTTTTATACTTAAAACATCCGTTCAGTGTATGGGAGGGATCTCGGCAGGATGATTACACCAGAGGCACGCCTAGAATTTTGTGAAGTGTGGTACAGTATAAGTAAGTTGTTGCACTATAAAAGCTAAAATCTTCTTCTTCATAAAACTCATGACACTGTCTTTCAACCTAACATTGGACTTAAACGCCATTGAAAGTTAATGCTCCCCGGCTGTTGCCTCTGACCCTTCATTCCCGGGACTCTTTGTTTCCAGACGAACAATCCTGAAGAGAAGCTGGATTCGCTGTCCTCATTCACGGTGAATTCCATTTTGTAGTTGTCATTCACGGTCTGTTTCTAAAAAAAATACCTGTTCTCGTGGACACTGTCCATGGAGATAGACCCACTCTAACCTAGACCAGTTACATCTGGAGTCTTTCTTGGATTTGCCGTCTTCAGTCCTCTCGTAACAAAAAAAC
>CM065719.1:43308950-43316450 GCA_033310375.1 Conus canariensis
GGCTATTTTTAAGGAGCTGATATATATTTTCAGATCAGGTATACCTATCCCTCCCTTTTGTATACTATGTATTGAGTACTTTCTTTTAATTTTATCGTTTTTGTTGTTCCATACAAATTTGAAACACATATTCTGTAATAAAGCAATCTGGGAATCAGGAGGATTCGGTAAAAGGATCCATAAGTACACCAATTTTGATAGCACTAATGATTTGAGCACAGCTACTCTACCTAATGGTGTTATAATCCTTTTTGTCCATATTTTGAACAGGTTTTGGACTTCCGAAAATTTATCTTTCATATTAATTTCCGTCATATCCGATAGACTATTTGTAAACCACATCCCTAGAATTTTGAATTTTGAGGGGTTCCATTCCATTTTATAATGTGATAAATATGTGTTCGTGGAATTTTTCTCTGTACCTAGCCAAACATTAAACGTTTTCTCATAGTTCAATTTGAGTCCAGATATTTGCTCAAATTCATAAAGGTTTGCAAATAACTTTTCGTATGATTTCTTGTCGCCTTCTAACGTAAAAGTGGTGTCGTCTGCAAATTGATTTATCTTAAATTCTGTGTTTTCTATCTTTATGCCTTTGATATCGTGATCTTGCCTTATTTTGGTCGCTAGTACTTCAACACACAAAACAAATAGATATGGAGATATAGGGTCCCCTTGACGGCAACCTCTTCCAATTGAAAAGCCTGAAGACACTTTCCCGTTCACTATTACGTAAGACTTTATCTTATCGTAAAAAGATGATATCCATCGTTGTATTCCTTTTCCAAATCCGAAAGCACCCAGAATTTTATTCATATATGACCAGTTAACTGAATCGAAAGCTTTCTCGAAATCGACAGAAATTAATAATCCTCGCAAGCCGTTCACTTCTAAATAATGAATTAAATCATATATTGTTCGTAAACTATCTCCTATATATCTGTCTGGAACGAATCCCGTCTGATCCTCGTTTATGAGTTTTGGTAAAACAATTTTTATTCTGTTTGCAATACAGGCTGAAGCAATTTTGTAGGTTACATTTAAAAGTGAGATAGGTCTCCAGTTCTTCAAGTATTCTCGCGGTTTCTCTTCTTTCGGAAGACCAATTATTATTCCTTCTTTTTGTGTTACAGACATTCCTCCATTACTGTATCCCTCATTTAGAGAACGGACAACAAAATCTCCTAACTGTCTCCAGAAGAATTTAAAGAAATTTACTGTCATCCCGTCTGTTCCATATTTTTTAGGACTTTGGTAGCTTCTTCTAAAGTAATTAATCCCTCCAACTGTTCGGATTCTAACTGATTTAGTTTTGGCAGGTTTTCTACATATTTTCCAATCTCAATATTACTTACTTCCTTTTCTGCGTATAGGTTTTCATAATAGTTCTTTGTCTCTGTTAACATATCGTCCGTTTCTGTCAGGGTTCTTCCTTGGTCTGTGACAAGTTTAAGCATTCTTTTGCTTACGAAATTCCTTTTCTCCAGTGCACAGAAATATTTACTTATTTTTTCCCCGTAAGATACCCATTTAGCTCTGGATCGAATCATTATTCCGTCAATTTTTGTTTTCCTTAGCTCACTCAGCTCTTCCTTTTTGTTTTTCAAGACCTCCAGGTCTCTTTCTAGTAAGCCATTTTAATTTCGAAATCTTGTATTGCTTTTTCAATTTGTTTTTCTTTTTCATTCGTTTTCTATTTTTGCGAATACTGAATGTTATTGTTTCTGCTCTTATTTCCATAATTAGAGTTTCTAGAAATAATTGGTCAGAAATTGTAAACTGAATTTGATCATTCGGGATTTTACTGACAGAGTTTTTATTGTAAGGCAGTAATGCATATTGTCCTTTAATTCTTTCAATCGTTTCATTAACCAGATTTACATATTGCTTTCTCTTAAAAGAGAGGAATTAAATTTCCAGAACCCTTTATGTCTCTCTTCCTTTTTAAAAACAATATTTATGTATATCAAAGAGTGATCTGTTCTATATCCGAACAAAATATCAGCATCATCTATGTAAGTGATTAAAGTGTCGGACAATAAAAAGAAATCTAGCCTGCTTTGTTGAAATGGTTTTGGTCTTCTCCAAGTATATCGTCTCGTGTCTTGGTTCAATTCTCTCCATATATCAGCTAGCTCTAATCTGGACATAATTTCGGTAACTTCTTCCTGTGCTCGAGCATTATTAACATGTTTATAATTGTGATAATCTTTACTAGGATTAAGGACCAGGTTCCAACCCCTGCCATTATTATGTTGGGGACATTCAAATCTTCTATTTTTGATTTTATATTTTCAAAGAAAGACGGTTCGTCATTATTTGGCCCATAGATATTTGCTAATACTAAATCTTTTCCCATTGTATTAATAGTTACTATTATGTAATTACCATGAACATCTTTAATAGTTTTTTTTATTTTGAATTCAAAGTTGTTATTAAAGAGTATTGCAACACCTCTTGATCGAGAGTTGTTGGAAGCAAATACACATTCATAACCCCATTCACTTCTTATCTGGCGTTCTAATTTACTAGTGAAATGAGTGTCCTGTAGAAAATAAATAGAGTATTGTTTTTGTCTTAAGAATTGAAACACATCCTTTCTTTTAGGGTATCCCCCGAGACCTTGGCAGTTCAAAGATGATATCGCTATAGATTCCATTCCTCTTTAAATATCCTTACTTTTCTATGTTTTTTCTCCTCAGCCATAAAAGTGTGCCATTTGTTTTCAGTCGTGCTGCATACAACCTTTGACACAACAACAATAATGAAAAAAAGAAAAAAAGAAACCATATGCATATGCACAAACATAAACGAATGCATACTGAAAAAATCAAATCTACCAGACAACCAACACGTACAAGCCAAAAATGAGTCAAAATTTGCTTGACCAACGCAGGCAAGCGGCAGGCGCAGAGAAGAAAACGAAGAGAAGAAGAAGAAGAAGAAGAAGAAAGACGACGAAGACGAAAAGAAGAAGAAGAAGAAGAAGAAGAAGAAGAAGAAGACGAACAACAACAAGAACAAAAACAAGAAAAAGGACGCAATATACCAATAAAGGCAATGGAACATTTACATACAGCAGTGTCAATCTAAAACAAGCCTGACTTTCAAAAAAGGTGAAACGTATGCTTTCCATTCTGTAAGCATAATAACTAAGTGACTACCATATACATACACTCACACACACACAAGCACGCGCGTGCCGCGCGCGCGCGCGCGCGCGCGCCACACACACACACACACACACACACACACACAAAACACACACACACACACACACACACAAACACAAGCGCACGCACGCACGCACCTTCGCTCACTCACTTACAAAAAAAAAAAAAAAAAAAAAAAAGGAAGGGAGAGGGGTCAGCGGGTGCGGATGGGGCGTGGAATCACGATCAGGCGCGCGTATGTGTGCCTCAAGTTCAATGTATTTCAATTTAATGTAATTCAAGGACAGGAACACTCGGGGCGACTCATGTTTTGTCACGCGCAGAGCGTGATGGGGAGGGGACGGGGGAGGGGGGGGGGGGTATGCACCATGTGTATTTTAAATAAGATAACTGACCAGAAAGTAAGACGGGTTTGAGGGCAGGGGGTCGGGGGGGGGGGGGGGGGGTAGCGGTTGGGCGGAGCGGGGGAGGGGGAGTGCAGAGGGAGGGGCGCGCGCGCGGGGGCATGCGAAAAGGGACGGGAGAAGAGGTGTAAGAAACAGAAAGATAATGAATAAAAAAAAAAAAATTAAAATATAAAAAAGAAACTGGTTCGTGGGGAGAGGGGGGGGGGGGGGGGCTGTAAATAGGTGATGTATAAAAAGCATAATGTTGCCAAAGCTTTTCAAGGATTATTCAAACAAACAATAACATCAATAGCTTCACCTTCCTTCCCAAGAACCAATCACGTCTAAACAACACTCATCATCCACACCTCTTAATGCCACTCTGCATAACTTGTGCACATAGCCCGTCAAAACTTCCTACGTCCCTTCAAAATCAAAACAATACAAAGCAGAAGTTTAACGAAGCACAGATTACCAGTAACAACTGTTCAAAAAGAAACAAAAAAGCAAACTCAAACATCAGCTTCAAGCAGCATAGGCAGTTCCTGTCCCACATTTATATCATCCATTTGCTTGCACAGCAGTATCGCTCATCTGCCTCGCCTTTAAACATTGTATACGTAAACTTAATAAAATATAATCAAATAGTGTGATCACCACATTCATGGCAGTAATGACTTCTTACACAGAAAGGAGAAAAATCGTCCATAAACGAAAGTTGGGGGAGGGGGGAGGGGGGGAGCGGAAAAAAAGTAAAAAGTTGTAATGGCTTCTAATGAACAACTTGTTACGCTGAAAGAGAGAAAATCAGAACATAAGTGAATTTTCTTCTCATTACCTTCCGCGTTGATCTAGAAGACTGAAGAGAAGGAAATTAAAAGAAGAAGAAAAAAAAATGGGGGCGTGGGGGAGGGGGGTGGGGGTGGCGTTGGGGGGCGCGTGCGCGCACATGAACTCGCTCCTGTCCACCTACATTGATCTGCGACGAACTCTGTTATAGAACATTACTACTATACACAAAAAAGAGGGTCCATCAGGTCATCAAATCATCAATAACATCTATCAGGTAACGATTCAACAGCTTTAGCTAAATCTTATCTGTCAACTCACACATCCATAATCAACATAATCAGATGCCATCAACATTCCCCATGGACTTTACTCGACCTCATCTAGCAATATTACTAATCAACCTCATCAGTTACCATCATGTGTATACATTATGTCATTTATCTCATTGTTCCCCAAGTCATCAATCCGCTTCATCTACCAACTCCATCCATCAACAATACACATCAACCTCACCCCATCAGCATCACCCATTTTGCATATCTCATCCAAGTCATGCATGATTACCCACCATCAACGTAATTGGAGCTGACCTCTCCAGTCAGCATTCTCTATAAACATCATCTAACCAAACATGGTTTAACAACATCATCCATGGATATCATTTATGAACAGTAATAATCTGCATCACCTTATATCATATATTGCAACATAACCAACACCCAACATGATAGACATTTTTTCTAAATCTATCCATCAATAACATTCTGTCACATCTCCTGTCAATTTGTATCCATCAAGATCACCCATCACCATCAGGGATTATTGTACAACAGTATTAGATTCCTACTGACAAATATAAGAGAGAGAGAGAGAGAGAGAGAGAGAGAGAGAGAGAGAGAGAGAGAGAGAGAGAGAGAAACAAAAGCAAAACTCTGATTGCAATATCTTTATCAGGGTTTGCCCTGCAGAGGAAGAAAGCGGAACAAGCGAGTGAGCGAGAGAGAGAGAGAGAGAGAAAAGAAGAGAGAGAGAGAGAGAGAGAGAGAGAGAGAGAGAGAAAAGATGTTTACATTATCTTCTAACAAAATAGTTTTTCTTTCGTGGAGTTTTCACTGTTGCATACAAAAATGGCCCTTCATCATCCACCAGTATTGCCATCAATTTCACCGATCAACCTCAGCTTTACAGATGACCTATCTAAGTCACCAGTCAGTATGATCAAATTGTACCACATATCAACATATCAACATCATCAATCTTTCAAGAAATCTACATAATTCATCCACCTCCTCTCTCAGCTTCGGTCAACGTTATCACATCAATCTACTTCATTAATGAATACCATAAATCAATATATCTGATTCATACCGTCCATCGAAACATTCACCCACTCCATTGATTTAACATCCGCCATCAGTTTCTCCACCAAGTCATCGATCAGACTCATCTGTCACATCATTCATCAACGACCCCAACACAACATTATCATTAAGAATATTGGGAGGAATGATATCCAGGAACCCTGTCATCATCGCCTCTTACCCATTTCCCCAATCCCCCTCTCCCATTAACTTTTGTCTGCAGGCATCCTCCATCAGCTTCAATGATTATCATTGTTCAACAATAATTTATTACAGCTGAAATATAAAAGAAAAAAAATAAATAAAGAGGGGGATTGGGAGGAGGGGAGGGGATCAATATCTTCTGCTGATGCGTATTTCAGTAAGCTGAACACAACAGAAGAACCGTCCAGACTGTTAAGAGCAAGGGCGGAGAAGGAGGAAGCCGGGGGCAGGAGCGGGAGTGCTGAAACGGGAAGGGTAGTAGAGCTCGAAGCAGAGGAGACCTTGAATTTCACATTAGCTTCCCTCCCCCTCTCCCTCCCTCTCTAGAGAAACGTGCGCCCCCGTGTGCGCGCGCGCGGGCCCGGGCGCGCACGCGATCTCTACCTGTATTGCATTTTTCATTAATTACATGTACTAGGCGTACATAATCACCGCTATTATCTAACTTCTCTTTGATGGTGACAAAAAATATACTAACACTACAACAGAAAACAAAAAAGGAAAAAGGGTATGTACATTCACCGCACCTCCAGTAGTGAACAATCACAACCACCTCGTAAGTGAGACCATGATAAAACACAAACAGAATCCTTCACAACAGCACCTCCCAGCTCTTCATCTGACAATGGTTTCCCAGCTCTTCATCTGACAATGGTTTCCCAGCTCTTCATCTGACAATGGTTTCCCAGCTCTTCATCTGACAATGGTTTCCCAGCTCTTCATCTGACAATGGTTTCCCAGCTCTCGATGAAGCTGTGCCATTTCAGGTTGATGGTTTTCTGCCTCGCGCGGGTGGGTCTTTTTTTGCAATTCATACAGCTCTCTCTCTCTCTCTCTCTCTCTCTCTCTCTCTCTCTCTCTCTCTCTCTCTCTCTGTAGACAGAAATAGATAGATGGATAGATAGACAGACAGATAGATAGATAGATAAACAGATATGTGTGTAGATAGATAGATAGATCGATGGATATGTAGGTAGGTAGGTAGATAGACAGTAGATAGATAGATCGATCACGATCGACAGATAGATAGACATAATAAGCTAACTGCCCCCAGTACTTCCTGTCTTCTCTCACTCCGTCCCCCATCCACCCTTCTTCCCTTAGTCAACAACCGTCAGATATTTCTTTGTCTCCTCATCCCCCTCACCCCATCCTGCGCCTACCCTGTCCTCTCCCTTTTCTTCCTCCGTTCCCTCTCCCCTTCCCTTCTCCTCGTTTTTTCCCCAGTGTCCTTTTCTTCCCCTCCGCTCGTTCCCGCTTTCCCTCTCCTTTCCCCCCTCCTCTCTGCCCGTTCCCACACTAATCTTCCGCGAACTACTTGGAGGAAAACCGATGGAAAGAAAAAGTGTCTTTTCCCAGGATCAATCCAAGGAACTCTGGACCATCGGTAATTTCCATAGACAGTTATTGTTCAATAATTCATTGATAATGTACATAAGCAGAGCATTACTTTTTCCACAGGAATTGAATAGATTAGTGATATAATTCACCAGAACGAAAAGAGACTATTAAATGGAGAAGAAATACAAAATTGGATTGTCAAAACAAAGCGAGTGTAGTTCTTGAATATAACATTTAGTTAAT
>CM065719.1:43323950-43331450 GCA_033310375.1 Conus canariensis
AATCCCATCAGGAGCAGACATCCCCCATTTGATCCACTGCAGATTTTGTCCACGGGAAGTCATTTTGGAGCAGACATCGTCCACGGGATGTCATCTAGGAGACTTCGGCCATGAAAGTCAATTAGAAGCAGACATTGTCCACGGAAAATCCCCTTTGAGCAGACACCGTTCAGAGGAATTCAATCTAGAGCTGAGATCGTCCAGTGGAATTCAATCTAGAGCAGACATCGTCTAGTGGAATTCAATCTAGGGCAGACATCGTCCAGTGGAATTCAATCTAGAGCAGACATAGTCCAGAAGGATTCAATCTAGAGCAGACATCGTCCAGTGGAATTCAGTCTAGAGCGGAGATCGCCCAGAGGGATGCAATCTAGAGCAGACATCGTCCAGTGGAATTCAATCTAGAGCAGACATCGTCAAGTGGAATTCAATCTAGAGCAGACATCGTCCAGTGGGATTCAATCTAGAGCAGACATCGTCCAGTGGGATTCAATCTAGAGCAGACATCGTCAAGTGGGATTCAATCTAGAGCAGACATCGTCAAGTGGGATTCAATCTAGAGCAGACATCGTCAAGTGGGATTCAATCTAGAGCAGACATCATTCACGGGAGTCCACTAGCTGCAGACATCGTCCACAAAAGTCTATCAGGAGCAGAATTCATTAACGGGAAATCCGTCAGGATCAAAATTCATTCACGGAAAGTTCATCAGGAGAATTCATTCACGGGAAATCCATCAGGATCAAAATTCATTACGGAAAATCCATCAGGAGCAAAATTCATTAACAGGAAATCCATCAGGAGCAAAATTCATTCACGGAAAGTCCATCAGGAGCAGAATTCATCTCTGCTCTAGACTGAATTCCACTGGACGATGTGTGGCCCAACCCCCCCTAGAGTGTCAGGAGATAAGGGCCGAAACACTTGCTTGAAGGGGGCTTCTCTTCTGAGGACTCTCTGCTGCCACGCTCTCCACGAGTTTCTTTCTACTGATGCATGGGTAAACCATTGACTTCCGGGAATAGGCCGGAGGACGTCCGGGAAAGACCGGAGGACACTGGGAAAGACCAGAACCAAGGGCTCTGTGGGCTGGCTCCCCACTTTGCCTTAAACATGTGGCTACTAAGAATAAAAGGAAAAGATGCTCCCAGGATTCACCGAAAGGGGGAGAGAATGATGAATCCATCGGTGCTCAACCAATCATGACTGCAAATCCCAAACGGACTATGAACATGGACCAAATGGAATATCCATGTGTCTGTGGAAAGCGTTTCGCTACCACCCGTGGCATGAAGATCCACAGAACAAAGATGGGATGTGTGAAGACTCATCTGAATGAGCAGCAGCGCACTGCATCAGCAGATAAGACGTCGGAAGACCAAGGCCAGGATTTAAACCACAGTGCCAAGGACATCCACGCTGTTGGTTCGGATGAGGAATTTGCACAGGCCCTCGATGCCAGGCGCCTGAAACTCAACCTGCCACGAGCAAACGAAACTGAAGATTGGGAGAAACTGGATGCAAAAATCGTCCAAAGACTCGATGCACTGATAGGGAAAAGCACCCTGGAACACAAACTAGCCACATATGGGGACATTGTGTATGCCACATGTAGAGACGCCTATGGAGCAAAACTACCCAAAGAGAAAACACCTCCAAAGAAATCCAGACGCCAAGAAAAGATGGACAAGATCAGGGTCCAAAAGAAAAACCTCAAGATGCAAATGAAGACCGCACTGCCAGCTGAAAAACAAGGCTTGGAAAAACTGTGGAAAGACCTGAAAGAAAAACACAGCGCCCTCAGCAAAGCGGAATCTGCGAGGAAGAGAAAGAGCAATAAGAAGAAGACACAAGAGCGCTTCTTCAGAGACCCCTTCCAGTTTGCCAGAACACTGTTTGAGCAGCCAAAATCTGGGACCCTAAGTGTGGACAAAGGAGTTCTTGAGCAGCATCTGAGGAAAACATACTCTGACCCACAGAGCAAAGCACCACTCGACATTCAAGGTCTGGTGTGGCCAACCAACCCTGAGGAACAGTTCAATGGCAAGCCTCCAACGTTGGCGGAAATCAAGAAGGTGGTCGACAAAGCCAGAGCCAAATCATCACCAGGGCCAAACGGAATACCTTACCAGCTTTACAAGAAATGTCCCAAGGTGCTGGAGTGGCTCCACAGGCTGCTGCGATCGGCTTGGAGAAACCAGAAGATCAGCGGCCAGTGGATGACGGCAGATGGTGTGTACATCCCCAAAGAGCAAAACTCAAGTGACATCAGCCAGTTCAGGCCAATATCACTACTGAACGTCGAAGGGAAAATCTTCTTCTCTGTCATGGCAGCAAGGCTGACCAAGTACCTGATGGAAAACAAGTACTTGGATGTGTCAGTCCAGAAAGGTGGCATCCCAGGCGTGGCTGGCTGTGTAGAACACGCCACAATGATCTGGGACGCAATCCAAAAAGCAAAAACAGAAAAGAGAGACCTGGACGTAGTGTGGCTTGATCTGGCAAACGCATATGGATCTGTGCCCCATGAGATGATACAGTTGGCTCTTGAGATGTACCATGTGCCAAAGAACATCCGCGACATGCTCAAGAAGTACTTCAATGGCTTCTCAATGCGGTTCTCTACCAAGGAGTACACAACAGACTGGATCAACTTGGAAGTGGGTATTGCAATGGGCTGTGCAATTTCCCCAATACTGTTCGTGCTGGCAATGGAACTCATCTTGAAAGCAGCAACAAACAACGCGAGTCAAACAGACCTTGGCGATGGATACAAGATGCCTCCTCTCAAGGCCTTCATGGATGACACTACAGTGATTTCATCCAGAGAAGACGAGACACGTCATGTGCTGGAGAGGCTGGACGACATAGTTGCCTCATCCAGAATGAAGTTCAAGCCAAAGAAATCACGGAGTCTCTCACTGAGGAAAGGAAAAGTGGCCGGATCTGTGGTCTTCAGTGTTGCCAACCAGGCCATTCCAACAGTCACAGAAGAACCAGTCAAGAGCCTTGGAAGATGGTATGATGATACGCTGAAAGACACACAAAGAGCAAAAGAAACCAAGCAGATGGCGGAGGAAGGCTTGGAGACCATTGACCAGTGTGGGCTCCCTGGCAAGTACAAGGTCTGGTGTCTGCAGTTCATGCTGATACCAAAGCTCCTGTGGCCTCTGATGATATACGACATCTGCACCAGCATAGTGGAGGCAATGGAAGCCAAAATCAACAAGTTCACAAGGAAATGGCTTGGTGTCCCACCCTGTCTGACTGACATAGCGCTGTACTGTCGCCAAGCAAAGCTGAAACTACCACTGAAATCCATCCTGGAGGAATACAAAGCAGGGAAGATCAGACTTCAAAGCATGCTGGAGGACTCAGGAGACAAGGTGGTAGAAGCAATCAAGCCCCAGCTGAAGACAGGCAGAAAATGGAAAGTTCAAGAGGCGATGGATTCTGCAAAAGAAAGTCTCAAGATCAGAGAAATAACAGGACACACACAGACCAACAGACAAGGACTAGGGGTGACCAAAACTGAATGGTGGTCAAAGGCCAAAGGAAAAGCCAAAAGAGACATGATGATTCAGGAGATGAGAAAAGAAGAAGACCAAAAAAGACTCCAAAAAGCAGTCCAGCAGAGCCAGCAAGGGCAATGGACAACGTGGGAGAATGCACTCCAAAGAAATCTCACTTGGAATGACATTTGGCGCATGGCCCCTCTCAGGATCAGCTTCATTCTCAGATCTGCATATGACCTTCTGCCCTCAAATGCAAACCTGGTGAAGTGGGGGAAAACAGACGATCCTGCATGCCCCCTCTGCCATGAAAAACAAACAGTGGAGCATGTCCTAAGCTCATGTAAAGTAGCCCTGGCTCAAGGAAGGTACACATGGAGGCACAACCAAGTGCTCAAAGAGATTGTACAAGTAGTCTGGGCTAGTATCAACACCACAAAAGGGAAAATCAGGACTCCAAAATCACCCGCAACATTCTTCACGGCAGGAGGCAGCAAATCATGGCCAAGAACAACAGTGCCACTCGAAACATGCAGGCAGAGTCTGCTGGACGGGGCAGATGACTGGGAGTGCACTGCAGACCTCCCAGAATGGAAGAGTCACCCAGAGATCATCAGCAAGAGTGGCATGAGACCAGACATAGTAGTCCACTCTAAGTCAACCAAGCAGCTGATCATGATCGAGCTCACGGTGCCATATGAGAACAGAATGGAGGCAGCTCAAACCTACAAGACTGAAAAGTATGCTGATCTGGCAAACAGCCTGAGGAGAGAAGGCTATCAGGTCAAAGTCCTCACTGCAGAAATTGGAGCTAGAGGGTTTGTAGGAACGTCTGCATACAGCCTCATGAAACAGCTCTCAGTTGCAGGGAGGGAAAAAACCAGAGCCCTGAAAGCAATGGCAGAAGCGGCAGAGAGGTGTTCAAGCTGGATCTGGTCAAGGAGGAACCAAAGTGAACTTCATAAGGCTTAATTTCCCTACAAATATCAGGTGTCCCTGTGGCTCAGTGGTTAAAGCGCGAGTCATTAAGTGGAAAATGAGCATGTCCAGAGGGTCATGGGTTCGAATCCCAGCCATGGCTCGTCCCAAGATGGGAAAAAAAAGAGCAGCAGAGGGACATCCGGAGTCATGAACCGGGTGTGGCCCACCCCCCCTAGAGTGTCAGGAGATAAGGGCCGAAACACTTGCTTGAAGGGGGCTTCTCTTCTGAGGACTCTCTGCTGCCACGCTCTCCACGAGTTTCTTTCTACTCATTAACGGGAAATGTATCAGGATCAAAATTAATTCACGGAAAGTCCATCAGGAGCAAACTTCGTTCACGGAAATCCATTAGCAGCACAGTTCGTCAGGGCGGAAATCAAGACCACTCTATGAAGCTCCCTGCAGTTCTGGAGCTGTTCACGACACTGTTCATTGCTCATATAGACACTGGAAAGAATAGGGTACGAACTCCTGTGGTGTGAGTTTTTTTTTAACCTGTCGATGGTCTGATTGGGTATTTTTGTAAGTATATAAAGCGCATTCCGCTTGTCTGTCTGCCTGTGTGTGCCTTGCTGCTTCTTACAAAACATCCAGGTTTCATTTGAACTTCTCCAGATTTGCCATTGTGACTCATGAGCGTACTGGACAGATTAAGAACGAATCATTTTTGTGCTAGACAATCGCATTAGTCACGCTTTTGATGAAAGCAGTGAAGTAAAGCGATGTCGGAAATCGAAGCAAGTCAAACACCAAGCATGCCTCGCAGTTGGCGTTCATATGAATTAAAAACACCATGCATGTTGTCAGCCAGAATAGCTCAGTTTCCGGAAAAGTTAGACTGAAGATCGAAAGGTACCTGGTTCAATCCAGGACACATTTTTCCTTCATTTGTTTTTTTTTCATTTCGTTTCTTCATGGTATTCTAAGAGAACCTTAGGATAGAGAGAGTTTGGGGAAAGGGTTGGAAGGGTAGAGGGGACGGGCGAAGGGGAGGAGAGGGAAGGGCGACCACTAATGACTAATTATGATGGTGATATCGGAAAGTCCATTTGTACAGCGCTACCCGATATTCTACGGCCATTTTCAATAACAAAATGTATTCAGACACAAAATGCGCTGGCGTGCATGTCTCTTGCTTCCCTTTCCACTCTCCCTCACTCCTCCTATCCTCTCCCCCCTCCCCTCCCCCATCCGCTGCCTTTCCCGCTCCACTTTCCATTTCACACCAGCAAACGCATAGACACATCGATCTACCTTTACCCCTTCCCACCCGTTGATATGCATATAATCCCTCCGTCACGCAAGCACGCACTAGCGTTAAATTTAAAACAAGACAAAGACATGAATAAACAAAATAATAGAAATGAAAGACAATGCACTACAACTGATGGATAGCATGAATAATACGGTGTGTCACTGTCCCTCTGTATCTGGGTTGACTGATAGCATGAAGAATACGGTGTGACACTGTCCCTCTGTATCTGGGTTGACTGATGAAGAATACGGTGTGTCACTGTCCCTCTGTATCTGGGTTGACTGATGAAGAATACGGTGTGTCACTGTCCCTCTGTATCTGGGTTGACTGATAGCAAGAAGAATATCGTGTGTCACTATCCCTCTGTATCTGGGCTGACTGACAGCAAGAAGAGTACGGTGTGTCACTGTCCCCCTGAAGAAGAATACGGTGTGTCACTTTCCCTGTGTATCTGGGTTGACTGATAACAAGAAGAATACGGTGTGTCACTGTCCCCCTGAAGAAGAATGCGGTGTGTCACTTTCCCTGTGTATCTGGGTTGACTGATAACAAGAAGAATACGGTGTGTCACTGTCCCCCTGAAGAAGAATACGGTGTGTCACTTTCCCTGTGTATCTGGGTTGACTGATAACAAGAAGAATACGGTGTGTCACTGTCCCCCTGAAGAAGAATGCGGTGTGTCACTTTCCCTGTATATCTGGGTTGACTGATAACAAGAAGAATACGGTGTGTCACTGTCCCCCTGAAGAAGAATACGGTGTGTCACTGTCCCCCTGTATCTGGGTTGACTGATAGCAAGAAGAATACCGTGTGTCACTGTCCCGTGTATCTGGGCTGACTGATGGCAAGAAGAATACCGTGTGTCACTGTCCCTGTGTATCTGGGCTGACTGATGGCAAGAAGAATACGGTGTGTCACTGTCCCCCTGTATCTGTGTTGACTGATAGCAAGAAGAATACGTGTGTCACTGTCCCCCTGTATCTGGGTTGACTGATAGCAAGAAGAATACCGTGTGTCACTGTCGTCCTGTATCTGGGCTGACTGATGGCAAGAAGAATACCGTATGTCACTGTCCCCTGTATCTGGGTTGACTGATAGCAAGAAGAATACCGTGTGTCACTGTCGTCCTGTATCTGGGCTGACTGATAGCAAGAAGAATACCGTGTGTCACTGTCGTCCTGTATCTGGGTTGACTGATAGCAAGAAGAATACCGTGTGTCACTGTCGTCCTGTATCTGGGTTGACTGATAGCAAGAAGAATACCGTGTGTCACTGTCGTCCTGTATCTGGGCTGACTGATAGCAAGAAGAATACCGTGTGTCACTGTCCCGGTGTATCTGGGTTGACTGATAGCAAGAAGAATACCGTGTGTCACTGTCGTCCTGTATCTGGGCTGACTGATAGCAAGAAGAATACCGTGTGTCACTGTCCCGGTGTATCTGGGTTGACTGATAGCAAGAAGAATACCGTGTGTCACTGTCCCTGTGTATCTGGGCTGACTGATGGCAAGAAGAATACCGTGTATCACTGTCCCCCTGTATCTGGGCTGACTGATAGCAAGAAGAATACCGTGTGTCACTGTCCCTGTGTATCTGGGCTGATTGATGGCAAGAAGAATACCGTGTGTCACTGTCCCTGTGTATCTGGGCTGACTGATAGCAAGAAGAATACCGTGTGTCACTGTCCCTGTGTATCTGGGCTGATTGATGGCAAGAAGAATACCGTGTTTCACTGTCCCTGTGTATCTGGGCT
>CM065719.1:43336450-43343950 GCA_033310375.1 Conus canariensis
AAGATACAAAAACAACAATGTTATAATAGTTGGAGACTTTAATATTGCCTTAGAACAGGAAATAGATTGTTTTAACTATAAACATGTTAATAACCCCAAAGCTAAGAAAGCAGTAGAAGAAATGATGTCAGAGCTTGTTTTAACAGATATATGGAGAGAGAACAATCCAGACAGTAGGAGATATACATGGAGAAGACCAACCCCCTTTCAGCAAAGTAGAATAGATTTCTTTCTACTATCGGATTACCTGATATGGTACTTTGATGATACAGATATAATTCCAGGCTATAGAACTGATCATTCATTAATAACTCTAAAACTTAAATTTGGAAAAGATGTCAAACAAAATACTTTTTGGAAGTTTAATACCTCCCTACTTAAAGATAAAAAATATGTTGATGAAATTAATGAAGAAATACAAAACATAATAAAAGAATATACAGAAACCCAGGAAGAACCCAACCAAACTAAAGATGAAGGTAACTCAGAAATAAAATTTAAAGTATCTGATAGGACCTTTCTGGACTTTTTGCTGATGAAAATTAGAACAAAAACAATTTCATATGCAACAATGAAAAAAAGAGAATCAAAGCAGAAAGAAGAAAAATTGACACATGACATAAAAGAAATTGAGAAAAAAGAACACAAAACAGAACAAGACAGGAAGGTACTTGAAGAATACAATCAGGAGTTGACTTTGTTAAGAGAAAAAATCATGAATGGGGTACTACTAAGATCTAAAGCAAGATGGGTAGCAGAAGGAGAAAAAATTACAAAGTATTTCTGTAATCTTGAAAAACGTAACTTTGTTAGAAAGCAAATAACAAAACTGATAAACAGTCAAGGGAAAATAATAGAACATACAGATGGAATAAAAGAAGAAGTTAAAGACTTCTATGAAAAATTATATAAAAAAAGAGATTTGGAACAACTCAATATTGAAGATTTAGTTAAAGAGGTACCAAAAATAACAATGGAAGAAAGTAGATCTTTAGAAGGTAAAATAACACTGGAGGAAGCAGGCACGGCATTGAAAAACATGAAGGATGGAAAAAGCCCAGGAACAGATGGGTTTGGAGCTGAGTTTTTTAAGTTCTTTTGGAAACAGATTGGCTTTCTAGTTGTAAGAGCCTTGAATGAGAGTTTTAAAGAGGGAGAGCTTTCTAATGTACAGAAAGAAGGTATAATTATCTGTATACCAAAACCAGGTAAACCCAAAGAACACATTAAGAACTGGAGACCTATTTCCTTGTTAAATGTTATCTATAAAATAGGATCAACATGCATAGCAAATAGATTAAAAAGAATACTCCCAACTGTAATTAGCGAAGATCAGACCGGATTTATTCCAAACAGATACATGGGAAACAATATCAGACTCATTTATGATATAATCAATCAACTGAACACACAACACAAACCAGGAATGTTGATAAATCTAGATTTTGAAAAAGCGTTTGACTCATTAGATTGGAATTTTATGTTCAAAGTATTAAAAGCCTTTGGACTTGGCAAGGATATGTGCAGATGGATTAGTGTTTTTTATAAAAATATTAAATCAATAGTTTTTGCCAATGGACAAAGCACACCATGGTTTTATATAGAGAGAGGGTGTCGTCAAGGCGACCCAATGTCACCATACATTTTTGTACTATGTGCAGAAATATTATCTATTATGATCAAAGAAGAAAAAAACATAAAAGGAATCCAAATAGGTGAGAGTGAATATAAAATATCACAGTTTGCAGATGATACTCAACTAATGAATAGTGGAGACAGAATATCCTTTGAAAAGTCAACTCAAATTTTAGAAAAGTTTGGTAAAACGTCTGGACTGTTTCTGAATAAAGAAAAAACGCAGATCATATGGTTGGGGAGTAATAAAAATAGCACAATAAAATATATGCAACACCTAAACATGATATGGAATCCTAAAGAATTCAAAATACTAGGAATATGGTTTACTAATGATCTAAAAGACATAGAAAAAAGAAACTACAAAGAAAAGATGATTGAAGTGAAAGCATTATTCAAAACCTGGCTAAAAAGAATTATCACCCCTCTCGGGAGAATCGCAGTACTCAAATCGCTAATCTTGTCCAAATTAACACATCTCTGGCTTCTTTTGCCAAACCCTCCGGATGCATATATAAAAGAATTACAAAGACTATGTTTTTGGTTTGTGTGGAACAAGAAGCAAGACAAGATTAGCCGTAAAACAGCTGTAAAGGATATAAGAGATGGAGGACTGAACATACCAGATGTACAAGCATTTATCACATCACTAAAACTAACATGGGTAAGACGAATTAAAAATACTACACACAGATGGAAAGAATTGTTGGTGCATAATTGCTCGTTTATTGAACACATTGAAGAGTACTCTCCAAACTATCTGTGTATAAGAAATAAAGAAAATATGTTTTGGCAACATGTATTCACCTCCTATAGACAATTTTTTTATAAAGTAAAACCAGAAACCACTCAGGAAGTACTAGCCGAACCAATTCTTTATAATGATAACATTAGAATAGGGAATAAAACTGTTAAGTTTAAAGGGTGGCATGAAAAAAAAGTAAACAGAATTTCTGATTTAATAAAGAATAATGGAGAAATACTCACATTTAATGAATTCAGATCAAGATACAACATACAGATTAACTTTCTATCATACATGGGATGTATAGCATCAATAAAGAATTATTTAAGAAAAGTTGGACTTACTATTCAAGATCGCAATATGGCAGAGCACAACGCAGCTTTGGGAAGGATATGCTCTATATCAAAAGGCACCCAGATATATTATAAAACATTAATCAAGGATAACCGGAAACCAAAATGCATCACAAAATGGTCTGAAAAGCTCAACCAAGACATACCTTGGAAACGTTGTTTCTCAAAGATTCAGCAGATTAAAGATATAAAACTTAAATGGTTACAGATAAGAATAGTACATAGAATAATAGGAACTAATGTAGTGTTGAAAGAAATAGGAGTTGTACAAAATCAAAACTGCAATTTCTGCAGTAATGAGAAAGATACTATAGAGCATGTCTTCTGGAGATGCAAATATGTTCATGAATTTTGGAAAACACTAGAAAATCTGCTGAAAGAGAAATGTTCAAATGTAGATAACTTATATTTCACAGAAAGTATAGTACTATTTGGTACAGACTTTAACTTCAACAGCGATACTGTGGTTGATCTGATAATTCTTTTGGCTAAAAATTATATATACAGATGCAAGATAACAAAGTGCCAGATCCTCACTTCAGTATTCATTAAAATACTCAAGGCACGGTATCAAATAGAAAGATACGTAGCAACAGTGAACTCTGAACTTCAAAAACTCGAAAACAACTGGATTCATTATAAACCTTTATTTGAAGATTCACATGAGTAATGGTCTTTTAGTAAATGATCTGTGAGTGGGGAAGTTACAACTTTGAAAGTGAAAAGAATTGTCAACTATTTCAAATACACTGTACGTTGATTGCTTATCTCGATTCCCATGAATATTATTGTCATTGTGATAACTACTAATTTTGAAGGATTTTAATTCTTATAAGCGACATATGTACATAGGTGTGTATGTATATGTATGTATATGTATATATATATATATATATGTGTGTTTGTGTCTATGGGTATATATGTGTCGCATTGGAGGGGAGATATGTCAGGGAAATAAGAGCTTCATTTTTTTTTTTTTTTTTTTTTTAAATTCATTTTTTTTTTTTTTTCTTTTTTTTTCTTTTTTTTTTAAATAGAATAAGCTTACGCCATAGGGAGGTATTTGCCATAATATACGAGGCATACGTAGATGCCATGGTCTCAGTAGGATGAATATGACTTGAGTGTAAAAGAGCTAATGCATAGGAGTACGTATGTGTATCGTCACTGGCGAGCTCTGGCCATGTGTCTGCAAACAACTTCATCGAGTGTGCATGGAGGGAGCGTGGGGGGGGGGAAGGGATGAGATCTATGTGTGCAATGTGAATATTTGGGTGTGTGGATATAATACATGTTTGTGTTTGGGATGATGCTTACCTATAGATGGATTGGATGACATGGAATATCCAATGTTCAGCCTGTTACTCTTTTTTTTTTTTTTTTTTTTTTTTTTTTTTTTTTTTTTACTCTTGGATGGCTCTATATAGAGTGGAAGGTTCCATTCTAATGTACTGATGTGACCCTTGCTGGCTGGTCCTGTTGCTGTTCTTGGAAACTTTCGACCTTTCTTTCGTCCCAAGGATAGTATGGGAGGGATTTAGTCACCGGAGGATCGCATACAGTTGTGCACAGAATATGTGTTATATGTTAGTTAAAAAACTAAAATAGTCTCAGGAAATAGATATTTTGATTGCAACATGGATTACTTTCAACCCAGAGATTCTTGTCTCTGCATCATCTTGTACTTTTTATATAAATTTTGTGAGCAAGAAGAGCAGACATTTTTCAATATGCTGTTTAACTGTCATACTAATATGTACCGATTTTGGACGAATGTCCAGCAGTTGCTGACTTGAAAATATTCACATTGTCATGATTTTATGATTGACAAGGAACTTGTATTGTTTGATGTTAAGCAGAATACACAGACAGACGCTCTTTTTGAATCCATCACTTTATTTGCAAAATTTTACATCTGCATATAAATGCCAAATGCACAGCTGCATGTACATACCTTTGTTGTATCACTGAGTGACAGATATTACTTGGAGCATTACATGGCAATTACAAATATAACTTGTGCAAGTTTAAACAAACTTGGTTTCTGTACAGTTCAGTTCTCGATTGGTTTCAGCGTTAGAATTCAAAATAAAATATATGTATTTTATCTGTAAACCACTACATTCAGCAAGATCTACTTCAGCTGTATGTTTTAACAAATGGTTGAATATTTGTATATAATCAAGTTTGATTTGTGTTTGATATGAAAATGTCAATGGACCTCCCCTGTCCCTTACCCTCAGCCCCCAACCCCCCCCCCCCCCCCGACCCCGGTCCCCCTTTTCTTTTGTGTACAAGGATGTTTGATTGCTCAATGGCCTTTTTTTTTTGTTTTTTTGTTTTGTGTGTGTGTTTGTGTGCCCCCCCCCCCCCCCATTTTTTTTTAATTTTTTTTTTTTTATTCTTTCTTCTTTTTTTCTTTTTGAAATGTTATGATATTCATTTGTAATGTATTGTTTGAAAAATGATTAAAAAAAAACGTGAAACAAAAAAAAAAAAAGAAGTTGCACATTTTAGTAGCGTTGTCATTCTCCGTCATTTCATCGCTGTTGTTCTCTTTGTCTTCATCCACCCCTCCGCTCGCCCCTCCCGTCTCCGCCCCCCCTCCCCCCCCCATCTCCCCATCCCACCCCATTTTTTCTCCTTTAACCGCCCATCCTCTCCGTGTGCCATCATCATAGCAGCGTAGTTTCCCTGCGCCTGTTCTCCACCACTGCGTATATGTTCCAACACTCAGTGAGTTATTCCAGTCCATGTGAAACCAAGAGAAACTTCCGAGGGAACTGGAAAATATGTGACAATCACCGTGGCATCTCACTGCTCTCCATCGCCGGAAAGATTCTGGCCAGAATCCTACTCAACCGTCTCGATCAGCACCTGGAGCAAGGGTTGCTACCTGAGAGCCAGTGCGGATCCAGGAGGGGTCGCAGCACTGTGGACATGATTTTCGCTGCATGGCAACTACGAAAGAAATGTCAGGAGTAGAACGTCAGCCTCCACACCACATTTGTGGGCCTGACCATGGCATTCGACACCGTCTGCCGCGAAGGGTTCTGGAAGATCACGGCCAGGTTTGGATGCCCCTCAAAGTTCATCTCAGTGGTCAGGCACTTTCATGACGGTATGCAGGCAAGAGTGCAGGATGATGGAGAGTACTCACAGCCATCTTCTGTGTCAAATATATTAAGCAGAGCTGCATGGTAGTCCCCATTCTCTTCAGTATGATGTTTTCTTCCATGCTGACGGATGCTGTCCGAGATGGTGACATGAGAGCTGGCTTTAAATACGTGACTGATGGAAAACTCTTCAACTTGAGGAAGCTACAGTCCAAAACCAAAGTCCAGGACACTGCTCGTGACTTTCTCTTCGCCGATGACTGCGCATTGAATGCTGCCACTCAGTTTGACATGCAAGACAGCATGAACCGCATTGCCAAAGTGTGTGACGACTTCGGTCTCACAATCAGCACGAAAAAGACTGAAGTACTGCATCAACAACTTCCTGCAACCACCTACTCTATGTTTGAACCAAACATCACAGTCAATGGCCAGAAACGTACAGTGGTAGATAAGTGTGTCTATCTTGGTAGTACTTTATCACGAACCGCCACATCGACGAGGAAGGTGCATGTAGGATTGCTAAGTCTAGTGCATCCTTCGGCAGACTCCGAAACAAGGTGTGGGAAAGACGAGGAATAAGTCTGCAGACCAAGCTCAAAGTGTATCGTGCAGTTGTATTGACATCTCTGCTGTATGCTTGTGGATATTGGAAGGTGTACAGTCGACATGCCAGGCAGCTGAACTCTTCCCACATGAAATGCCTCAGGACCTTGCTGCACATCAAATGGCAGGACAAAGTACCAGATACAGAGGTGCTTCAGAAGGCCCACATGGAAACCATTCATGCAATATTAATACGCTCTCAACTCTGGTGGGTAGGGCATATACATCGTATGGAAGAAAATCCTCTCCCGAAGAGGCTGTTCTACGGCGAGCTGCTGGAAGGCAAGCGTTCCCATGGAGGACAAAGGAAGCGCTACAAAGACACACTGAAGGCCTCACTGAAGTGCTGCAGCATCGCCCCCTGCCTCCTGGGAAGAAGCTGCGCGAGACTGCTCAACGTGGCGCACTAGATCAAATCTGGAATGAAAGACTTTGAAACAAGGCGAGTGGAGGTACAAGAGCAAAAATGTCAGTTTTGTAAAAACAGAGAAAACACCACCTTTTAGCCTGGCTCATCTCTAAGCCTGCCCTGTCCACACTGCAACAGACTATTCTATGCAAGGATCGGCCTGATAGCCATCTTCGTACACACACCACCACCCAGTGATAGCTGAAGTTGTGGTCATCTTTGTCTGCGAAGGAAGAAACAACATAATTATGTTCCATCTTGGAATTAGATATATAAAAGAGAGACATTGCCGTCGTGTTTTTGCCGTTTTAGGCTTGAACAAGTATTCTCAGGTTAACATAATTTTTTTCCGAGCCTTGAAGTTCCTATAGTTTTCTAAAAAATCAAACTTTCAAATCAATACAAAGTAAATAATTAAAATAAGTACATAATATAATATATACGTTTCAACGCAGACAGTCTTGCTTAAGATGGCATACTCACATTTGGACCCTTTCCCAGAAAATTTTAATACGAATTATATGGGTCTAAAGACAGTGTTTCTTACAGGCGGAGATACTGACCAGGAAACAACTTCTATTAGGAAGCAAATGTTACCGCGCTGTCATAAATATGGGTTAGCGCGTACTCCTGAAT
>CM065719.1:43346450-43361450 GCA_033310375.1 Conus canariensis
TCACACGGGTTATGAAAATATGCAGTACATTTAATATTACCAATGCCCACCCAAATACATGTTTTTACTATTAACAATGTACATTTCACTTACCTTCCCAAAGTGCTTGTTGCTGTCTATAAGTGTTAATATTTCAAAATATACTACTATGATTATTGATGCGCTCTGTCAGTGCATGCAAATGCCAATATGTAAAAATTCTGTACTGTCTCAAAGCATTGTAAGTACACAACGACAAATATGTGTCTTGTTTACTGTTGATTTATTGATGCATCGTCGCTGTCTAACCAAAATCCGATGCAGTATTTAGCATATAATGTTGTGGAGAAAGAAAAGAAATGTAGAGCTGACATCTCTCTCTCTCTCTCTCTCTCTCTCTCTCTCTCTCTCTCTCTCTCTCTCTCTCTCTCTCTCTCTCCTCTCTGCTCTATTGCTGCTTCTTAATCAATGATTCTAGTATTGGGCGATATATCAATAGGAAAAGGAAAGGGTTATGATAGCATCCATCTCTCAGTCCCACGCTCACTTACGCACGCACGCACGCACGCACGCACGCACGCACCAAACACACACACACACACACACACACACACACACACACACACACACACACACACACACACACACACACATCATGATAAATCAGTGTTATGGCTATTGATTTTATGAATGCATTGTCGCTATTTGACAACTGTTTCTAGGATGGTTTATTCTATTTATGCATTGTACTCACATTATGAAAATGTGTGTAATATAATGATACTATTGATGAATTGTTGTTGTATAATTATCACCCTTACCAGTATACCTAAAAATTAGTAATAACCTCTGTCTGTCGTCTGTCTGTCTCTCTCTTTGTCTCTCTCTCTGTCTCTCTCATTCTCGTGCGTACTGCTGTTACTGATGCATTGTTGCTATGTAATTAAAAACCATAATTGTCGGTGGTATACGATATTGGAAAAACAAGTTATAAAAGTCTCTCTCTCTCTCTCTCTCTCTCTCTCTCTCTCTCTCTCTCTCTCTCTCTCTCTCTCTCTCTCCTTAGATAATTAATAGGGGGTTGCCTTCTATGTGTGCGCGCGCGCGCGCGCGCGCGCGTGCGTGCGTGCGTGTGTGTGTGTGTGTGTGTGTCTGTGTGTGTGTACGTGCGTGCGTGCGTGCGTGCTTACGTGCGTACGTGCGCATGTGCGTGCGTTTGCATGTGCGTGTGAGTGTGTGTGTTGTGTGTGTGTGTGTGTGTGTGTGTGTATGTGCGTGTATGTGCGTGCGTGCGTGCGTGCATGTGTGTATATATGTGTGTGTGTGTGTGTGTGTGTGTGTGGTGTGTGCGCGCGCGCGCGCGCGTGTGTGTTTGTGTTCTTTTTTCCTTTTTCTTTATAATTAATGGATTCATTTATTCTTGATTGCTGTTTGAATGTCTTTTTTTCTTTACGTTCATGTGTACGTCAATTTTGATGGAGACACAGCTCATCCATGTTTCTATGTATTTTTTCAAGACAAGTATGATTGTATTGTTTAGTAGTCACTCGTAGTCCCTCAGTGGGACAAGGGCCGGATGTAAAAAAGCATATATTTGCTTATCTGTTACCCTTGGAAATACAGCTTTTGAATCAATCAATCGCTTTCTCTCTATTTGTGATGTATAAGTCCGTGTTCTGCCCATGAAAGGGGTTGTTGGCCTATAATCATTAAATATCAGAATATGGAGTTCCCACCTATTCGTTCTTTGGATGTCCTATGGGGGGTGAAAGAAGGTTTTCTGTTGATTTTCGAATTAAATCTTTATTAGTGAATTGGCCTTTAGTTGATCAAAAAATGGAAAACATGATAATAAATTTATCCATGGAGCTGTTGAAATCTTTATACAGCTAAAAGTGTTATTTTGCTGTCTAATACACTTGTTAGATTCAATAATCAATTTGAAAGAGAAGCAGATTGTCTGTCTTAAACTGTTGACCTTGAACAGATGTATGTTTTTTTTCTTCTCTTTTTTGTAGAACGAATGGTCACGAATCCTGTAGAGAATGGAAAATGAGAAAACTGAAGCAAAAAATTCTTATGAATACATGGGCCTGCTTGTTAGGACATAATGAAGTGCAAGTTCCGCTTTGTTTGACGTTTGTAGAAAGGGAAGGAATTGAGTTGTAAAACTAATAAACTCATGGAAAAAGACAGAACGATTCATGCAAACTTTGAAATGTTTTTAATCACAAATGGAGCCTGTTTTGACATATGCCGCTGAAGTTTACAGTTTGTAATACTGTTGTAGACAAGTAAAAGCTTAGTTAGCATTTAGAAGACCAGTGTAGATGAGTCAAAAAGCAGATACTTTTGCATGGAATTATTTTTTTTAATGCATCCCAGCATGCCTTAAACAGGCGGTATATTATTATTATTATTATATTGGGTATTTATATAGCGCCTATCCTCGGTCACAGACCAAGCTCTAAGCGCTTTACAATAAACACACTACCTCACTCACTCAACGGGCTGCCTACCCAGGTAGAGCCGGCCGAAGAGCAGCCTACTGGCGCTCATTCAGTCGCTTCCCGTGCCATTCAAATATCAGTCACTCATTTTCATTTATCTCATTCATTTCTCACATAGGATGCATTCCTCTATTTCCACCGGTACACGATGGCACACGATAAGAGTAAGCGACAATTTTTGTGGCTTGGTAAGAAATACCAGGCGGCTATCTTCAATCTACATCAATTTTGCCAGGGCAGCGGGGAACCCCCCTGCTCTTTTCGATTTTCGACTGCCGTGGGTTCTTTAACGTGTGCAGGGGGCCAGGAAAGCACACGGGTCCGACTCGCTTATAGTCCCCATCCGATGGACTTGACGTTCAGTTCGATTTGTCATTCAAACTGGGAAAGAAACGGCGAGAAAGGCAGGGGCTCGAACCCAGGCACTTCTCACACATTGGATTGGCAGGCGAACGTCTTAACCACTCTGCCACCTTTCTTCCTATATATGGGGAAACCGGAAGACGTTCACCGTATTTAGCAATATTAGTAACACGCATCCAATACTGATCGACACTGGTTTCACTGCACTTATTAACACAGGTAGAGAGGATCAAGGAATGCTTTGAAAGCAGCATGAACCCGCCTTTTTGAACTGGGCATCAAAAAAGAGAAAAAAAGAGAAAAACGGGTGTAATGATATTGTTTTGTGTTATACCAATTCTACATTTAGTGATAAGAAACCGCAAATATTTATCCAAATCAAATGAAAGACATGCTTTCACCAAATGACCAGAGGTGTAACTTCTATACATTTTATACCTTTCACTTAATCTTATACGACTTTCTCAGTCCTGCCATCTACAATCAATAAATCTCTGGCGTAGATTTTGCACAAATATATTTTCTTGACCAACACCTTGGCTTTCTCATACATAACCAAAACCGAACTTATAAAGAAATAATCGAATGTTTGATACCGAGTTAGTTTTCTCCTTTGAGTCTAAGTCGTATAACATGGTGTAAGATTTCCTTGGTAGTCGATCAATGCTCATTTTTAATAGTTTGAACCAGTAACGAATGCACCTAATTGCCGAGTTTATGTACAGTGGGTACCTGTTTGTTTCTCCATATACTAAGTCATTCGGAGTCTTCATATCCACCAAAAAACTTTTAAGGCCAATAAGTGAACTAACTCGCAATACATTCTTACTTTTCTGTCCAGTCCCCACAACTCTGAGCCATATAGTGTAATCTGTTAGATGTAAATGTAGAAAATATTGACAAAAAGTTCTAGAGAATTGTTATTCAAAAGGTATAGCTTTTTCAAAATATGTAACAAACGATTCTTTGCTCTTCCAGAAAGATCTCTGCAAGCGGCTACAAAGCTTAAACGAGATGAAAAAAACATTCAAAGATACTTTAAACATTAACTATTTGGCATGGCAATATCATTGTATACCCATCTTTCCCTGGCTGACAAGTGCCCCCTTTCCTAAAAAACATTACATTACTCTTACCTATGTCCATCTTCAATTGCAGCTGGTTGGCTGAAGTCTTCAAACTATCTAGCTGTGTCTGCAAACCAGTAACCGTTTCAGGTAGTAAAACTATATCACCAGTAAACAGTAAGATAAACAATTCCATCTAATCTACAGTAAACCTAGCACCCTGTCTTCCGTTATTTATTACTTCTAGTGTTAGCTCGTTTATGAATAAACAAAGAGAATATGGCTGCAGACGTCTCCCTGTTTCACACCTGTGAGTTTTGCACCACATCAAATTCTTGTTTTGACAACACTGTACATGTTTCTAACGCATTTAAGGTATCTTCCCGTAATCCTGTTTTTTAATTGGAATAGACCGCAATAAATTTCTGTTGATTGAATCAAACGCCTTTTCAAAGTCAATAAATGCTACGTAAAATTTGCGATTGAGAGAAAATTGTTTTTGAATTAGAGCCATGAGAGTAAACATATGATCGATAGTTGAATGTCCATATATAAAGCCTGCTTGGTGTTCACCAGACATGTTATTATCCTCCACGTATTATTGTAGTCTTTGATTAATAACGGCGCTGAACTTTTTACTACTTATATTTGACAGAGAGACACCTCTATAATTATTGGTATTATTTACATTACCTTTCTTAAACAAGGGAAGGGTCACAGACTCACACCAGCTTTCTGGAAAAATACCCCTTCAAATAATGCATTCAACAATTACACAAAAAAATCAACAACTTTTTCACAAGGAGTTTTCACAAACTCCCCGATTATCCACCAGTCCAGCAGCTTTTCGTTTTTAACTTTTTCTAAGCGCTAACTGAACTTCTTCACGAGAAATTGAACGATTCATATATTCATTATTAACTTCCGGCAAGTCATCACTACCACTATACGACAAGTCTTTATCCAAGAAAACTTTAAAGTGCTGAAACCAGTTATCTAAAAGTATATTATTCTTTGGTTGTTTCTTTTTCAACGAAATATCAGACACACGCGTCCAAAATTCTTTTTGGTCATTAATTGAAGCCATAACTTGTCTAATGTATTCTTATTGAATTGTTTTTTCTTCGTTTCTAAAAGCTTTTTGTATTCTCTTTTAGCCTTCATATATTTATTACTGTCTTCTTTAAGTCTATTTCCCCTGCCATTATTTCCGGCAGTTATATCATACTGCTTTAATAATCTACGAAATGTTCTTAGTATTCTGTGCAGATGAGTTCTGTTGTTTTTGCAGTTCTCATCAAACCAACCCTGCTTACGACTGTCCAAATCTAGCTTCATAGTTTCCTTCATGCAAGCAGCACACTCTCGAATACATAAATTAAACATGCCCAGCGCAATTGATGTTCACGTCGATTAGTTCGAGGGCAGCTTGTAATTTATCGTGGACTTCTTCCTCACATAAATTCCTGTAAAATATACTACTATCTTCATCAATCGACACAAATTTTTGAACTACCTGCACACCATCGCTATATCCAGTCTTATATAAATTATCATGGCAAAAAGCAATGCAGTATTCAATGGGATAATTTTCAGATTCGAATCGGTCGGCAACATGCAATTCAGGCACGTCATATAATTGGTCGTAAAAATTACTAGACAAAATGAAATAATCATTCACACTGCTCCCATTTTCACATGTATATGTATAACACCTTGATGGTCGCCATTACATAATCCATTTGATATAATATAATCAAACCCAGTGCAGTCACACATTTAACAAAGATTTACCGTAGCTATTAACACATTCATCTTGAGAATGCCGGTCACAAGTAACCGAATGACTTTTGAATGGAACATTGTCATTGGCACATACAGGACGACGTGACTAAAAATATTCGAGATTCGGCTGCTCAGATCACTGCATAAATAATCTAAATATCTCAACCTGTGTTAACAAGTCAGTTAAGCACTCCTTAATCATAGCTATTCCTTGATCATAATTAAAGTGTGAATAGAAAGGAGGCCCCTCTGGTGGAAAAGAAACACATACATAAAGAACATCATTCAGGTCCAAACAACCGTTTGTCAGTGACAAATGCACATCTATTTTCATACTTGAGAGAGAGAGAGAGAGAGAGAGAGAGAGGGAGGGAGGGAGGGAGAGAGTGCACGCGCGCGCGCGTGTGTGTGTGTATGAGAGAGAGAGAGAGAGAGAGAGAGAGAGAGAGAGAGAGCGTGCGTGTGCGTGTGTGTGTGTGTGTGTGGGGGGGGGGGGGGGGAGAAAAAGAGAAAAACAAAGCGAGTATGTGTGTGTGTATCTGTGTCCATGCGTGCCTTTTTGAGTGCGTGTGTGCGAGCCCGCGCGCTGGGTGTGCGAGTTTTGTGCGTGTGTGTGTGTGTGTGTGTGTGTGTATGTGTGTGGAGAGAGAGAGAGAGAGAGAGAGAGAGAGAGAGTGTGTGTGTGTGTGTGTGTGTGTGTGTGTGTGTGTGTGCGGTGTGTGTGTGATCAACACGTTGTCTTCCAATATTTACTTTTAAACTCTATGCTTTGTTTTTATATAGGCAGTATGGATTCGGCATGACATCATCCCAGTCTATACCTGAAAAAAAAGAAGTGCAAGCGAAATAATGTGTGTGTGTGTGTGTGTGTGTGTGTGTGTGTGTGTGTGTGAGAGAGAGAGAGAGAGGAGAGAGAGAGAGAGAGAGAGAGAGAGAGAGAGAGAGAGAGAGAGAGAACAGTAGCAAAAAGAAGCAAATAAAAGTATCCAGACGACATCGGAGTATTGTGTGTGTGGTGCGATATGTGATCCCAACGACACGCAAGAACGCGTATCTGGTGTCTGCAGTCTCTGCTGAAGAAGATACCACTCCTTCGCCATATTTCTTGTTCTCTGTTTATCATTGCCGTACTTCACAGATGGTGGTAACGTTTCTTATGCCAGGCTCGCCCACGCCAAGTCAGTAGGTGTGGCTTTATTAGCCACAGGCGACAGAGAAGCTTCCCGCCTGCTGGTAGTCAGCTCTTGATTTGCCTCCAGCTTGTAGACTGTGAACTACAGGTTCAATTTCGTGTTGTTTATAACCCAACCGTTTGCGAGGACCTTCATGTGAAGGCCGCCAATTGTAGGACCGTGGAAGGTTGTATATTTTGTAAATGGATATGTGTATGAAGACAAGATTACAGCAGCATTTCTGGCACGCGAGCATCGTTCTCACCATTTATTGTTGCTTGATTTTGATGTTAGTTTCTCCAAGGTTAGGCGACGGATACCGTGAACGTAGTACAGTCTTGTTCTCCTCGGGACGATTGGAAGACTGCCTTGTTAACACTGTTAGGGCGAAAAACAATTTTCCTTTTGAAATGTTTTTGTCTGTTGCATCTTTTGTGACAGAACATATTTTCCCAACATGTTCAACCTGGATTTAACTGATATATATATATATATATATATATATATATATATATATACATATATATATATATATGTCACAGTCCAGACTGGAATCCAGTCCAATCCGGAATCGGTCTAGTCCAAACTGGAATCTCAATATGGCCAAGCCGTATTAAGATTCTAGTTTGGACTAGTCCGATCCTGGATCGGACTAGTCCAAAAAAGAATCTTAATACGGCCTAGGCCATATTAAGATCCCAGGTTGGACTAGACCGATTCCGGATCGGACTAGTCCAAACTAGAATCTTAATACGGCCTAGGCCATATTGAGATTCTAGTTTGGACTAACAGCCAGTCAAAACTGGAATTCAGTCCATATTGGAATTCGAGTTTGGACTAGCCCAAACTGAATTTGTGTCTGCTGGATAAGATGGAAAGATGGAATTGTGTTATTCGTCATATGGATACAAATGGCACTGTTGTTTGCAGTATGCAGTCAGTCTGAAGAAGCAGCAGCAGCGCACACACACACACACACACACACACACACGCGCGCGCACACGCACACATTTGCCACACACAAACACACATTTGTGTCGATCTGTTTTAATTGTTAAGTATTAAAAACTACACCTTTAATTCAATTTGGTAAAATACACCATTCGTTTAAATAAACCATTCGTTAAAATACACCATTCGTTAGAAATACACCATTCGTTAAAACACTTCGCCTTTTTCTACATGTGTAAAATATGAATCCCCTACTCGGTGCCAGAGTTTTTGCACTTCACATTTTTGGAATGGCATTTGGTGCCGCACGGGATTCCTGCTGCCTTGCAGGAGCATTTTTTGCTTTTGCAATTCCCTGAGCAAGAACACACTGTCCTTACATTCGCTCGGCTCTGCCATTTGGTCGAGGCTCTTGAAGCCTGTATCAGTGTCACTTCTGAAAGGCATCTTGGATCGACTGCATCCAAATCTGGAAGAACTATAGTGTTCATGTCGACCAGTTCTTCCCCCCGAAACCAACCTTTGATGATACCAGCAGGGCAGTAGACTCTATACAAGACACTTTCTTCCTGTATCTTGGACTCTAGCACTTTGCACTCACCAACCGCACATCGGTGTTTGCACAGTCAGCACCATGGATCTTCAGTCCAACTGTGTCACCCTCTGAGAACGATTTTGTCACAGCCTGAACTTTTCTTTGGTAGCGTGATTCCTGACGCCTGGCAGCTTTCAAGTATTGTCTTCTTGCGGCCAGCCGCTTCCCCCTGTGAACTGTAGAGGTTTCATTTTCTACAACCGCACTTCTTTTCCACAGAACAAACTGTCCTAACTCTAATGCTTCGTCCATAGGATTTGCCTCTGTCGGTACATGTGTTGAATCAAAAACTTTGTCAACTGAAATAACAACAGAATCTTCGTCCACTTCCACACCATGTACAAATCTCCGATTAACAATTTCTGTCCCTTCACCAACAATCAGTTTGTCACTTAAAAGGAGGTACTCTCTTCCTCGTTTCTGCACCTCACATGTGTTTTCAGCAGGTGAGTGGATTTGTCCAGGCCCGGGACTTGAAGAACCTGAATTGTCGCTGTAGGGTCTAACATCTACCTCAGATTGTTGTCTTGAAGATGCATCACCAGCAGCTTGATGAACTAAAGCAATGGTGACGGCACATTGACATTCTGAATGTTCATCTGCATCAACCTGGGATGTTGATGGGCCATCATCATCAAAACGATTCTCAGACGTCACAACTACACCACCAGCTGGCTGAGTAACCGATGTAATTTCAGTGTCAATCGACAAATTGACGTCGTCACCATTGGGCACTAATTGCTCGACTGACAGGTTGTCACCTTCTGGCACTGACTGTTTCACTGACTCCAAAGATTGCATGATAGCCTCAGGTAACTGTTCCTCATTAACAATTCCCTGTTCAGCCAGTTCTTCCAAAACAGCGAGATCAAACCTGGGCTTCTGGCCGAAAACCAGTTCGTATGGTGTCGTCTTAGTCGCACTGGAAACTGATGTGTTGATGGAGTGTATGACGAATTTCAACCCCTTGCTCCACTCAGGACCGTTCGTGTCTATCCACTTGCCAAGTTTGATCTGCAGGTCTCCATTGCCCCTCTCAACACAGCCTGAAAGCATGAAAAAAGGCGGCTTACTAAGAGAGGGAGAGAGAGGGAGAGACAGAGATGGGGGGAGGCAGAGAGAGAGTTCGACCACACACACACACACACACACAACACACACACACAACACACACACACACACACACACACACACAACACACACACACACACACACACACACACACACAGAGAAAAAAGAGAGAATAGAGAGAACGAACGAACTAACGAACGAACGAAATGTTGTTTAATGAGGGAAAAGAATAAGCACCAGTCAGTGGCTTTTTTTTCATCCAGCCCTCAAACAATAAATACATGGAAAATCATTGCATCGAACTGCATATAAACTCATAAACAACAATGAATACATAGCAATTTAGAATAACAGAATGCACAATATAACTAGAGGAAGAGAGTGTGGGAGAGAGGGAGGGACGGAGATCGACACAAAGAGAGAGGTGGGTGGGGACTTGGATACACAGAATAAAGAGACGGAGTCTCTGACACAAGGAGAGAGAGAGAGAGAAGAAGAAGAAGAAGAAGAGGAGGAGGGGGGGGAGGAGGAGGAGGAGGAGGATATAAAAAAAAATGGCACATCAAAAACGACAAACTACGATGAAGAAGAGTCGTAAAACGTCAAGTCATGCAATGAAGAAAAAAGAGCTGAAAGACACCAGACATGCCCAACTCAGCAGCAAACAAGAATTCCATATACGTCCCCCCCCCCCCCCCCCCCCCCCCCCCCCCCCCCCCCCCACCTCTCCCACTTCAAGAACGACAAAAGAAGGAAGAAGGAGATCAACGAAGGATGACAAAATGAGAGAGAGAGAGAGAGAGGAGAGAGAGAGAGAGAGAGAGAGAGAGACGCGAGGGAGACAGAGACAGCCACAACGACAGAGAGAGAGAGAGAGAGAGAGAGAGAGAGAGGAGAGAGAGAGAGAAGCAATCACGGTTGTTCAACCAAGGTGGATAGCACGTATTTCCAAACATTTGGTTGTGAAGACTAGTCACACGGCAGTGCGCATGAGAACCGTTTGAGTGAAAAAACCAATCAGTCTTCGTACATCGGATGAGACAGATAAGAAGCATGAAAAGAGAGAGAGAGAGAGGAGGAGAGAGAGAGAGAGAGAGAGAGGAGAGACGGGGAGGGGGAGGCAGAGAGACTTGGACACACTCACACACACACACGCGCGCGCGCGCACACGAAGAGAGAGAGAGAGAGAGAGAGAGAGAGAGAGAGAGAGAGAGAGAGAGACGGTGTGTGTGAGAGAGAGACGGTGTGTGTGAGAGAGAGAGAGAGACGGTGTGTGTGTGAGAGAGACGGTGTGTGTGAGAGAGAGGGTGGGCAGAGAGAGACTTGGACATACACACACACCCACAGAGAGAGAGAGAGTATGAGAGAGACAGACAGACAGAGACAGACTGAGACAGACAGACAGAGGAGAGAGAGAGAGGGGAGAGAGAGAGAGAGAGAGAGAGAGAGAGAGATGATCTTACTTACCCTGACTTTCCGGATGTCTTGGGCGTCCATGGATGATGACAGTGCCGGGCCAGAGTTCACAAACCTCCCTGATAACGCTTGCGGTAAATTCGCGGCCGTTGTCGCTCTGTAGAATTCGGGGTGGTCCAAAGATTGAAAACTGTTCCAGCAGGTGTCTTGCAACTTCTACTGCTGACTTGGAAACGAGGGGATAACCCCACCTGAACTTAGAAAAGCAGTCTCTGCAGTGCAATATCCACTTGAAATCCTGGTCCGGACGGCTACGAAAGTCGATCAGATCCATTTGCACACGGTGCAGAAGTGTCAAATTTATCATTGGTTTCCCTGATGGCAAAGGCTTCACAACTTGTCGCTGGCCACAGCTCACACACGTCTTCAAGAACACGTCTACAGCTCGACGCGTTATTCCAGCATAGTTTCCACTGACTTCGGCCATGTTTTATCACGGCCTGCATGTCCGACGCGTTCATGGCACCGCAAAATTGTGTGAAACAACTCCTCTCTTGTCACCAGAGGACAATTCTGACTTTTGCAGAACACAATGTCCCGATTTCCAACAACTTCGAGCTTGTAGTTTTTTTGTGCGACTGTGCCACCTGCTCACTCAGAAACTGATATCTTTTCATACTTTGGCCCATCGTCACATTTGGCAAGCTTCTCAGTTTCAGTGCAGACACAATCTTGTGATATTTTTCTTGGGAAACGCAAAATGTGCCCCGTTTCCGTTGATCTAGTGTTCGGATAATTTTGTCGATCTCTTCATAAAATCGTTCTTTTTGGGCAAAATCCATCGTCACCACTGGCAGTCAAACTGTTTCGAACGTACTGACTGGTGAGTGTTGCGGCTGTGTTGCTTTGTATATTGTTCACCAGACAGGCAGAACACTACTCGGTCCAACACTTACAGGGGCAAAGAACGTTGAACTGATTTCAGTGCTCTGAGTCAGGTGTCAGTGACACAACCGACTGTGCTACCTGCTCACTCAGAAACTGATATCTTTTCATACTTGTGTTACCAAGCAGAGTTAATATGTGTGTGTGTGTGTGTGTGTGTGTGTGTGTGTGTGTGTGTGTGTGTGGTGTGCGCGCGCGCGCGCGCGCGCTGTGCGTGCGTGTGTGTGTGTGTGTGTGAGTGTGTGTGTGTGTGTGTGTGTGTGTGTGTGTGTGTGTGTGTGTGTGTGTGTGTGTGTGAATTCCATTTTGGACTAAATTCCAGTTTGGACTAGCGGTTAGTCCAAATTAGAATCTCAATATGGCCTAGGCCGTATTAAGATTCCAGTTTGGGCTAGACTTTTGCTAGACCAAATTGGAATCTTAATATGGACTAGGCCATATTGTGATTCTAGTTTGGACTGGTAAAAGTCTAGTCCAAACTAGAATCTTAATACGGCCTAGGCCATATTGAGATTCTAGTTTGGACTAGACCGATTCCGGATTGGACTGGATTCCAGTCTGGGCTGTGACATATATATATATATTCATATATATATGAATGCCTATCTCCCCCTCTTTCTTCAATCTAAGACATAAGAGCAAGCTTTGTTTATAATTGAATATATATATATATATATATATATGTGTGTGTGTGTGTGTGTGTGTGTGTGTGTGTGTGTGTGTGTGTGTGTGTGTGTGTGTGCTTGCTATCATTTCAACAAATCATCTGTCTATCGCCCAGCTGACCGGCGGATGTGGAGTAGTGGAGGTTATGTCACGCCTGACAGCGTGACAGAATCAGTTCATCCACCCATGAAAACCTACAGTTCAAAGGGTGCCCAGGGCCTAATGGCCGTAGTGGCAGTGACCTGTCGGAGGTTCTCAGCATGTAGGGTATGGTATTATGAAAGGTGGGACCTAACTCTCTCTTTCCGCCGCTCTAGCTTTCGTTGAATGGAATCAGAAAGAGCTTTTAAGCCGTGAAAGTCTAACTGCACAAGTAGCTCATACTCACGACTGTCAGCTTTCAGGTCGATTGCTCAAACCATTTGACTGTGGCCTTTCTGGTGTAATCCATGTCTGTGATGTTAACCTTGTTACCAGGCCACAGCTCACCCCCTGTATTCCAAACGGTGTATCTGGTATAATCCATGCCTGCAATATAGTCCTTTCAACTGGCCACACTTCATCCCCTGCATTCTAAACACTGGTGTAATCCATGCCTGTGATGTAATCCATTTTACCCGGCCACATTCCATCCCCTGCATTCTAAACAGCGTGTTCTTCAAAGAACGGTGAGGTATAACCCATGCCTATGATGTCATTTCTTTCGCCCAGCCTCACTTCATCTCTTCTGAACAATATGTCTTCGGGAGAAAAATCTGGTATAATCCATGCCTATGGTGTAATGCTTTTTATCCGGCCACATTTCATTCCCAGCAATCAAAACAGTGTGTGCTGGAAGACAGGTCTGTTATAGTCCATGCCTGTTATGTAATCTTTCACCGTCCACACTTCATCCCTTACACTCCAAATAGTGCGTGGCTGGGAGAAGGATCGGATATAATTCATGCAAGTGGTGCGACCCGTTTTACTGAGCGACAAGTCAGCCCATGCAATCTAGCACGCGTGTCCTAGGAATTTGGTTGACGCTCCTGTGAAGACAAAATGCCGTTTCAAGAGTTTTCTGCGGAGGGACATTTCTTTTCACACACACACACACACACACACACACACACACACACACACACACACACACACACACCATTTGATCACGCCTGTGATTCTGTTATTGTTGCTGCGAAAGGAATATGGAGTGGTGAGTGTGTGTGTGTGTGTGTGTGTGTGTGTGTGTGTGTGTGTCTGAGAGAGAGAGAGAGAGAGAGAGAGAGAGAGAGAGAGAGAGAGAGTATTGATTAGCGAATGCGTTTTTTGTGTACATAGCAGTATCTGTGTTTAGACATTCCTGTCTTTGGGCAAAAATGGACAAAATGAGCCTTCAATTCCTCGGTAGTAAGCAAAAAGAACGAACAAAAGAAAAAAAGACAGAGAAAAAAATAACAGAAGAAAATTTGGTCTAGTCGTAACACCTCCCTAACACGCTGGCCTCAGAAGCTGACACTGAAACTCAGAGCCCTAACACGTTCGTTCATCAACGGCAAACCCATCCTTAACCACCACCCTACCGCACTCCCTAATATCACCTTGTTCTACCACCTACTACCCCACTTCTCCACTTCCCTTCCCATTTCTTAATTTAATCGCCCTTGGTGATAATGACCCCAGACAAAAGGCAAGGGGATGCAGTTAATAGGATCGTGGTAGAGGCTCAACAGGAAATGACGCACCTGCAGGTGTACAAATTAAAATGAGCCCTCATCCATCTTGTTTCTTCTGTGGTGTTTGGCCGCTGCTAGAACTTAGGGCCGCGGTCTCTTGTGTAATTATGAATGGCGAGAAGAGACGGGCCAGCATGTTTGTGGGACGAGGGCGCACATGTGCAAAATGTTGCCTTAACTGTCTGCCTGCCGGTGTGTGTGTGTGTGTGTGTGTGTGTGTGTGTGTGTGTGTGTGTGTGTGTGTGTGTGTGTGTGTGGCACTCAATCGAAGAACAAAAATTGTTTGTTTTCCTCTGCCCTCAATCGTATATGAAGACAAAGTCATTTGTTGTAGCGCATTGTTGAGAGATACTTCGAGGGTAGAGGGAATTCGTGGCACTCAATCGAAGAACAAAAATTGTTTATTTTCCTCTGCCCTCAATCGTATATGAAGACAAAGTCATTTGTTGTAGCGCATTGTTGAGAGATACTTCGAGGGTAGAGGGAATTCGTGGCACTCAATCGAAGAACAAAAATTGTTTGTTTTCCTCTGCCCTCAATCTTATATGAAGACAAAGTCATTTGTTGTAGCGCATTGTTGAGAGATACTTCGAGTGTAGAGGGGAGACCTTCGACAGGCATGCTGGAAGATACTGGCAGAAATTTATCAGAGCAGAAGAAACCACGTCTTGCTGGGAACCAGGCAAGGGAGGCTACTCAGAGAGAGAGAGAGACAGAGACAGAGACAGAGACAAAGAGAGACAGAGACAGAGAGCGTGCGTACTTGAA
>CM065719.1:43366450-43393950 GCA_033310375.1 Conus canariensis
TCGACTCCGCGGGGTTTGTTGTGATTTTGTAATGATCCCTGTCTCTTCACATCTGTCAAGGCGCTCTTATAACGTACGGCTACGGGTCGATGATGTTGATGAAGATGTTGTTGTTATTGTTGTTGTTGTTGATGATGATGATGACAACGATGTTGTTGATGATGATGATGATGATGATGATGACGGTGACGACGATAGTAATAATGACGATATATCGCTGTCGTGGTTAGGGCTGATATTTCAATCGTCTGCCAAAAGCTGCCGTCTCCCGAGGCAACATGACTTGTAGTATCTCTTACCATCATCACACCACAAAGACATAATTATGTGGCTGAGGTAGGCTCTGGTTTGTGCCTGGTTAAAACACAAGGGCACCGATTCACTATCTCTCTCCTGTTCAAATTCTGCAGGCGTTCACATATTCAACGGTAGCATGACCAATCGTTAGGAAAGATAACTCTTTCGAGCAAAAGAAAGGGTATCGTTTTGCGTTCCCTTCAGAAGGCTCAAACCTTACGTCAGGAAGCGCAAGTTGCTGTTACGTGTTAGTATCAGGAAACATATCAACGTGATCAAAGAGGGGACATCAGTTTACCGACGCAAGCGAACGTTAGTTTTAAATTCGACAAGTTTGGACTAAAACAGACGACCCGAATTCTTCTCTTTTTTGTAGAAAAAAGTACCCAAGGCCTGCATTGCTTTAATTAATCGAATCTATTAAATTGGTCCTATCAGATTAAAAATACTATATCAAAATATACAATGGAACAACATACAACAATATTAAACCTTAACCAAACGGTTTAACTTAAAAATGAATCGGTCTCAACACAAATCACTCTTTGAATAAAATGGAGTTCAATACATAGGGTTTTCTGGTTATGGCATAGGTATGAGTGGATGTTTAACGTTCATGAGATATCTGTACATGAAACTTTCAATATATATTTGACATAGTGCAGTTACTCTACTACCCCCATCTTCATTCTTTTATTGTTCTTCCTCTCCAGAGGAACTTTCCAAGTTTTCGTGTAAATGTGTATATAGATGGTGCGTGAGAAGATGGTTATATGAATTTGGTATATGGAATTTGGTATATGGAATTTGGTATATGGAATTTTCCAAATAGCATGTCATCCATAATACATTTGTATGCCAATACAGATATATGCTGGCGCTGTTGAGTGGGATGGTGTGTGTGTGTGTGTGTGTGTGTGTGTGTGTGTGTGTGTGTGTGTGTGTGTGTGTGTGTGTTACAAGTGATTAGATAAATGATAATTAAATGACTTATGCTATATGTTACTGGGAATTTGAGTTAAGATTAGTGATATAGCTATACATTTGTAGTTGGAACAGGTAGCAGCTCCTAGTGCCCCTGTGTCACCCTGACTGACAGTGGCAGAGCAATGAGAGCACTCATTGAACGCGATGATCAGAACATCATTTATGGTCTGATGAAATATTCCCCAGAATGGATAAACTGTGAAGAGAACTCGAAGACAGTAAGTCCACAAAGAATGCGATGTTTGTGCTTTGTCCATTGTACTTGTGTGATCTGGCATTTTCTTTTCAACGTTTATGCACAAACATGATCTCACTCATTCTCTTTCCTTCCTTCCCTCCCTCTCTCCCTGTCTCTGTCTGTGTCTCTGTCTGTGTCTGTATCTGTCTGTCTGTCTGTCTGTTTGTCTCTCTCTCTTATTCACGCACACACACACACACACACGCACGCACGCACGCACGCACGCACGCACGCACGCACGCACGCACACACACACACACACACACACACACACACACACACACACACACACTCACTTCCATTCATGAAATAATCACATTGCATTAACGTATCATCTTGCAACTTCCGAAACTTTCAGGTTCAGTAATTTCAATGCTTCATACCTTTAATGCTCAAATCTGACAATAAATTTCATCAGTGTATCAACGTTTAAAGCAGGCAGACAGAACGATTCAGTTTCTGCATGAGAAACATTGACTAAGAGTACCAAAAATCGCTTGGCATGCCATTTTGAAAAGTAAACATTGAACCTCACATCTGTCAAGTCGCCATGACTGTAAGTGGAAATCACAGTACATGAATCAGACAATGTAGGTTTTACCGTTTTGCACGTTCACTTCAAGAACATAGGTGTGCACCTCATCCCAATCACCCCCCCCCACCCCACATACTCACTCACACACACACACAACACACACACACACACACTCTCTCTCTCTCTCTCTCTCTCTCTCTCTCTCTCCACTCACATAGGCGTGAGCACACAAACATATTTAGAAAATAAGAGAGAGAGAGAGAGAGAGAGAGAGAGGCGGATGGATAGGTGAAGGAAGGAGGAAGTGGGGGAAGAGGGTGTGTATGTGTGAGAGAGAGAGAGAGAGAGAGAGAGAGAGAGAGAGAGAGAGAGAGAGCGGGAAGAAAGGAAGCAGTGAGGGAGGAGTGTGTGTGTGTGTGTGTGTGTGTGTGTGTGTGTGTGTGTGTGTGTGTGTGTGTGTGTGTGTGTGTGTGTGTGTGAGGAATAGAGAGAGAGAGAGAGAGATTCAGATTCAGATGTTTTAATCATATAAAGGCCATAGCCCCTCATGTTGGAGAGTAATTGCACAATCATTTCACACAGATTACAACGTTAAAGATAGTGTTTTACGAGATAGCAAGCTTACGCAGCTGAAACGCTTTATACAAGAGAATTGATAGATTTCTGATGGTTCTTTGGTGTTTACATGCCAAAAGTAAACTAAGTCGAAACAGGTTTGGAAATTTATGAAAGTTTGCAGGAATGTATTGTTGTCGTAAGCTATTTAGTGTTTGACAACATAAAACAAAATGGACCTCATCCTCTTTACTGTTTTTACACAGTGGGCAGATTAAGTAATTGTCATAATGGCATCGATATTGGTAGCAATGCCCAGCGATTTCTGAGACGTCAAGTCTGAACTTTGTCAACAAAATTTTCAAATGTCTATCTAAATTTAGTAATAGATAAGTTTTCACATCAGGAACCGTACAAAACATCCTGTACACACTAAATCTATCACTGTTCTTAATATGCAATTCCCATTCCTGCCACCTACATAAAATTTATCTTTCCTTAAAATAATGCAAGAAAGCATTTATTTCTTCTACACCTTGATTTGTCTAAACATAGCCAGATCCAAACATATACAACTTACAACGGATATTTGAAGCCCGACTTCTTTTATTACGAATCTAAATCGAGCAGTATCATATAGACTTTGCATGGTAGTCTTGATTCATCCATTCGGTTTAGTTTTAGACTGCTGAATTCATATATATTGGATATTGGTTCGTTTCCCTGTATATTAGATCATTTGGTGTTCTCATTTCAACCCCTAAAAGCATTTTAATGGCAAACAAATGTTTTTTTTCTTCGGAATGTTGAGCAGCATTATCTAAACCCCATAATTCGGCCCCATACTGAACCATGGGTTGATTTTGTGTGTCAAATAGCGTTACATATGAACTAAGAAAATTGCATTTCAGTTCAAACAGTTTTTGTAGAATATACAACAAAGCACTCTCAGCTCTGCTCACCAAATCCTGATATGCAGCAGAAAAACTGTCTTGTGGAGAAATAAATTCCTTAATACTTACACGCATTACAACAGTTAACACAACCCCATTGTAAGTCCACCTCTCACTTGCTGCCAAGTAACCACCCTTCCGAAATACAACAATATTAGTTTTATTCATGTTTGTATTCAAATGCTGCCTTATACAAACTATCTAGTTGTATTTGTTGACCAATAAGTTTCAGCTATCGACGCTATATCATCTGTCAACAAGAGGATAAATAATTCACAATAATCTTGGGTAATGTTGCACCATCTCTCCCTTTTCTGATCACTTCTGAAGCTATCTAATTTATGAATAATGAAAATAACACAGGACTAGTTACATCACCTTGTTTTACGCCACGAGTACAATCTATATATTCAGTCAATTTTGTTCCACATCGAATTCTAGCTTTTACATTTGTGTACATACTACGAATATATCTAAATAGCTTACCTTTAATTCATTTTTTGAGAGCATAGGCCATAATATATTTCTTTCTACAGAATCAAAGACCTTTTCAAAGTCAATAAAAGCAACATGTAACCTGCGATAAAATGAGACATGTTTCTGTACCAGAGCTAGTAATGTAAGCATATGATAAATCGTCGAATATCCCCTTTTAAGTCCTGCTTGGTATTCGCCTGTCAGATCATGTTCTTCGAATATGTTGAAGTCTACTGTTAATGATTGTGTTGTAGATTTTACTGCTTCCGTCACAAATTGAGATACATCTGCAATTACCAAGGTCATTTACATTACCCTTTTGGAAAAGAGGGATTATAACAGACTCCGTCCACGTCTCTGGAAATATGCCCCTATCAAATTGTGTATTGAATAGTTTAATAAAGAATTCAGTGAAACGAATCCTAGATGTTTTTAGCATTTCCCCAACTATCATCTATCCCAGCACTTTTATTATTCCCTAATCTGTGTATTGCTGATATAACGTTTTCTTTGATGTCGGTCGATTCATTGAACTGAATTCCTCTCCTTGTTCATTTACATCAGCATGCGCATCCCTATTTTGTTCTAAACAATTGTCTCCTCTTTCGGGCAAATGTTTGAAGTGCTTAAGCCAGTCATCAGTCGTTACGCTGTTAAGAGGCTGTTTTCTTTCACAGGTCTTTTGACCATTGCCCCAGAACTCCCCTGATTATGTACGGAGGCACTCCCCCTGATTATGTACGGAGGCAACAAACTACAAACTTCTCAGTTAAGAACTCATTATATTTTTTTTCTTTTCTTTTTAACAGATTTTTGCATTCTCCTCTTGCTCTGCAATAGGGATCACTGTCTATTCGTTCTTTAAAAGTAAGAAATATTTTCAGTAATATCTTAGCATTTGCTTCATTATCTTTACATTCCTTGTCATATATCGTGTCAGAATCTTCAACTGGTTGAAGGTGGACAGCTAAGAAAGAAGAAGATCATACCAATAACTGTTTTTTCAGTTGCATTGAAGTTAATTTTCTTGTTCATACAGCCTCCAGAGTTGTTTTTGTAATACTCATTAAACACATTCAAAGCATCGTTACAGTTGTGACTAATCAGCATGATCGAGCAATGCCAACCCTTCAGAAGAATAAAATGCACAAAGATATGACTTCTATAATACACTTCCACACATATTTTTTAGAGAACTCATCTGTTTTATCTGTATTTACACGACTAGCGTTTTTCTCCGTAAACTTGAAGTGTAGCGCTACTGGTAAATGATCTGATTCTAGTCCATCTGAAACCATTCATTTGCAAGAAGAAACAACGAAAAGGGGAAAATCCTCAGACAATAAAAAGGTATCGTTGACACTATTGCCTGAATCAGATATATAGATATAATTTCCATCAAGATCTCCATCGGATAAACAATTAAGGATGCATAAACCAAGTGCAGAACACATGTTTAAAAAATGTTTTCCATAACTGTTAAGAACGTGATCAGCTGATCTTCTGCCAGAAATACAGAACACTACCAACGTTCACACCATAATCATCACTGTCATTTGGTATGTCTGGAGAGATGCTAGCTGTTCTACTGTTCAAATCACCGGATAACATTACATACGCATCTTTATATTCAAGCATGCCTCCAAAAACACATTCTTCCAATGAACTTACGCCATTGCCTTTGTCAAAGTGTACATAGTGCGGTGAACCTTCTGGTGGTACATAGGAACACGCATACAAAACATCTGTAACACCAAATAAACATTTGTCAGTCAGGAATACAATTACGTTGGAATAGTTCACATCGATTTCACGTACAAACGACATTAGTTCATTTGTTATTAGACAAATTATAGCCCCAGAATGTGTGCCTTGTTTAGTAAACTTTATAGCAGGTTTACTGAATCCAATGTTACCCGTAAAAACACACAATTGGAATGTTCAATAAATATTTCAACCAAACATATAAAGTCAAATTCAAATTTAGAAAGAAAATCTCGACAATTCAGTTTGGAAAGAAGACTATTGATATTCCAGTGTACGAAGGAAACATGTTTTATACCAGTTTTGTTATCTGCACATTCATCATCACCTCTGTTACGTGTACATATGTTAAGAGAGACACACTGTGATACAGTCTTTGTAACACTCTGTGACACTGTTTCTCGATTTTCGTAGTTTTCTCTTTTCTCTAAACACAGATTCTCTTCATGCTGGATTAAATAATCAAAACAGTCAACATCTGCATCAATATTAAATGTTTTCATTGGAGATATATCCTCATCAAAAAGTGAAAATCATGATTTGCATGAATAACATAATCTTTGTTTTTAGATGCCCCCTTGTAAACATTTGAACAATCATCAATCGTGGCGGTATTACAATATTTTTTTTTTTAGATGACCCCTGATCACAACTTTCCATAAAAACACCGTCACTCAATGAACAATAACCGGTACTGCATACAGGTCTTTGCTCTATTTCTTTTCCTTCAGATTGATTGCCTCCCAACACACACAAAGATAAATCACATTTACATGTATTCAAATATTCATCATTATGTGCAAAGGTAAAAAATTTACAAACAGGATCAAGCTTTTCACTCCCACGCCCCACCCCCGTCCCCCGACCTCTCAGAAAACTGGTTTTTACATTTCCAATCAATGCATCCTTCACAGTGACAAAGTCACTGTCCTTATTTCTCTACTTCCGTGTTGCACGATTATATTTTACACAACTGGGTGATTTAACTGGTGTCACCACGGACTGGCTACCCCCCCCCCCCCCCCCTTCCCACACACAGCTAAGAAAGAAGAAGATAATACCAATCACTGTTTTTTCCATCCTATTTGATTTCCTATTTGATTTCTCTTAGATTCTGTCCATCACCAAGGCTGTGTTTTTTTTACCGTCTATTAGCAGGTGGTAAAAAACAAGTGTAGCTGTTTTCCGTCGCTGTGAGTCAGCTGCCTTCTAACCTCTTCAAGTGAGGAGTCAGCTGCCTTCTAACCTCTTTGATGCGCAAGGAAAAGTCCTCGCTAATATAAAAAAAAAGTCTGACCACCTTCAGAGAGAGAGAGAGAGAGAGAGAGAGAGAGAGAGAGTTACGCTTACGAAGAACACGTTCTGTTTTACAGTTAGTCCTTTAAAAGATGATATTCTAACACGTTGACCCACTTCAACCAGCGTCTCCTCCCTTTTGGCTTCAGTCCAATGTAAATTGAAGAAAGGGAGCAACACACCCAAAATAGCCTCTGACATACCAACACACACATAGATACACACACGCGCGCGCGCGGGGTACAAACACACACACACACACACACACACACACACACACACACACACACACACTTACACACACTTCAAATAAAGAAAACGACAAACAACAGCCATGGCAACGCATATTTTCAGAGCACCCATTCAAGTCGGCGCACATAGGGTATTTTCAGGTAGTTTGTTAGTTTGATGGGTGAGCGTGGATGGGAATTTATATCAACCTTCCTTGCCCACTATAGCTCAGGCATGCAGGATTGCTCTTGATGTATGGCTTTCTTTCTTTAAGCTTTTAGTATGGTCGGAGGAATAACGGCAGGAACCGAAAGGGATGAGAAGAGAGGGTCACGGAGTGTGTTTGGTGGAAGAGAGGAGGAAGCTGGGATGGGGAAAGGGGTCGGCGGTGGTGGTAGACGGACTGAGTTGGGGAGATCAAATGAGGAGAGATGAAAAGGCACGCACTCACGCGTGGATACGCACATGTGCACCCGCACGCATGCGCTCATGCAAATAATTATATTTAGTCGGACGCGTGTGAACACACGTGAATATTCCTGCCGAGACCTTTATACAGTTATAGCGCGTGTACACACACACACACACACACACACACAGCATACACGCGCGTGCACGCACGCACGCATGCAAGCACACACACACACACACACACACACGCGCGCGCGCGCGCGCGCGCGCGATAGTTCTTGTACATGTGCACACGCGCAAACACGACACGACAGGAAAGACACGACAGAACAACAGTCAGAGAGCCAGACAGACAGGAAGGCAGAGGGCAGAGACAAGAACAGAAAGATGTCAAATTTTGACGAAAATCATCCCTCACACTCACAAAAACAAAGCATGAGAGAGAGAGCGAGAGAGAGAGGGAGAGAGAGAGGGAGAGTTTGTGCTGTCTGGTGAGATTTCGCTCAGCCACAGTCTATCAAGGTTTGCAAGGAGCGCTGATCGGAAAGCTCGATGTCTTTCAGCTCCGTTGTTGCAGTCTGGGGAAGGCTAAGAGAAACTAATGGTACATTAGGTCAGAATGGAAAGTCTCGTGGGACAGACAGGACAGACTGATAGATAGACGACTATCGCTCACAGACATGCGCACCTGCGTGCGAGCACAGTCACAACACTCTCTCTCTCTCTGTCTCTCTCGCTCTCTCTCACATGATGAACGCCTTTCAGCGCGACACCGCTGCGCTCACTTGAAAGGCAGCCGCTTAAGGTTGCCATGGCGATAACTTTATGTTGACATCAGGAGTGATCCGTTAGGCGGGATGGAAAATCTGTTGTCTCTCGGTCTGTCTGTCTGTCTCTGTCTGTCTGTCTCCCTGTCCGTCTGTCTGTCTGTCTGTCTGTACGTCTGTCTCTCTGTCTGTCTGTCTGTCTGTCTCACTTTGGGTGTGTGTGTGTGTGCGTGTGTGTGTGTGTGTGTGTGGAGAGGGTGCGCACCTGCGCCCGCGCGCACGCGAGTGCGTTTGTATAATGTTCTGTGTATAACGTTTGTGTGCATGCCTTAAATGATTACTCAAACAGCAAATATCGACACCATACAGAAATGAAACTGGACACGAATGAACTTTAAAAAATGACTGAAAATGGTTTTGTATCGTGGCTCTGAGGCATAAAGTGGTTTATGAATGTGATTTTAGATCGAAATTGAAAGACAGACTATCATCCTGTTTTGAACAAGACTGCCATGAGCAAGACTGCCATAGGCCTGTAGGGTAACGATCAAGAGTAATATATCTTTTTTTTATTTATTATTTTTTTAGGGCAATTCACGTGTGAAGAAATTTACAAACGGAAAACATCATAGTAATATTTCAGTTCGTTTGAAAGCATGTTCCAAGCAGCATTGTCTTTGACATTTGATGCCACAAGTGACACAGGAGATACTAGGAAATTACAACAGCAAACAGTAAATTAATAATGATTAAAAACAAAGAGAGTTCTTCTAAGGAGCAACAAGGACAACAGCACTGTTTGACCACGCGCCTATACCAGAACATCTCCATAAAACACAAGATCTTGTTCCTGCGTGCACTGGTATCTTCCATCTTCCTGAATGTATGCGAAACATGCACCCTCACAGCAGACCTCGAAAGAAGAATCCAAACCATGGAAATGAGGTGTTACCGCAAGATACTATACATTCGATATGCTGATCATACCCGCAATGGAATGTGAGTCAAAGCATCAGGCAATAATACTTGTCATCTGCTGACAGCAGTTAAGAAGACAAAATTAAGATGGTATGGCCATGTGGTAAAATCCAATGGTCTTGCTAAAACAATCTTCCTGAGGAGAGGGAACAGCGTTGAAAAACGAAGGACCAACAACAGTGTAGAGTGGACAGAAACCCAGGTCTTGGCACACCACCACAGAGCTGGAGGAACCTAGGGTACGGCTCATCACTGCTGACGGCACATGGTTTGAAAAATTAAAAGCGGCAGAGTCCTTTTTTGTTTTTGTTTGATTGTTCGTATTTGTGAGTTTGTGTTTTGGCGATAGATATTCAAAATACGTCATTTTCCACCCTGTAGGGGAAAATCTGACAACCTAGAAAGCCTTGTTTCATTAATTGTATTGCCTATGACAATAAACGTAACGGAAACATTTCAAATTCTACATACCGACTAAATCGCACAACGTTGATCACTGTACTAGTATAAGACTATTCGTGTATTGTGTTGTGTTGTGTTGTGTTGTGTGTGTGTGTGTGTGTGTGTGTGTGTGTGTGTGTGTGTGTGTGTGATATCGTGTAGTGTGTGTGTGTGTGTGTGTGTGTGTGTGTGTGTGTGGAGAAAAATTAAAAAAATTCTTTCAATGACTAGTTCCGGAAAGTTGCTCCTTCCATACCTAGTAAGAGAGAGGGTGGAGGTGAAATATTAACATAACTCTATCAGAGAAAATATTTCAAGTTTTTCCTCTAGAGAACACCGACGCACCCCCGAACACACACACACACACGCGCGCGCGCGCGCGCGCGCGCGTACACACATACACACTAATTTGACCCCTCGAGATGTAATAAAACGATGCTGCCGGAAAAAAAGACTAAGTACGACGATGTATTCGACTTAATTCTTCTTCTTGCAAAATTTTATATTTACACATGTAAAATGAATGACCAGGTGCCTCAATACACATATTCAAAAGAATTCTGAAAAAGCGGTATGAAACCGAATAATACATAGCTTACACAATGCTTCAATCAAGAAATTTTCATGTTAATTGGCACTTTTATAAACAGCTTATTAGTATAGAGGTAAACTGAAACATGGATAAAAAGTATGTGTGTATGTATGCATACACATAAGAATGTGCATATGTAAGTGTGTATGTGTCTGTATATATGCATATGTATAGGTATGTGAACGTAATTATGTATACGGATATATGGAAATATGTATGGGTATGTGTGTGCATATATGTGTATGTGTGTGAGTGTATAAATATGTGTATATATATGTATATGTGGGAATACGTGTGAGTATATATATGTATGTGTGTATATGTATGAGTGTATATATATGTGTGTATGTATATGTAGGTATATGTGTGTATATGTATATATGTGTGTATATATATGTGTGTATATATATATGTATGTATGTGTATATATATATATATATATTATGAACAATATAAAAAAGTCCTTAAAAAATCTGAAGGTGCTCAACCCCTTGGGGAGCAACATCTGTTAAAAAATATTTTTAAAAATGAAGTATTAAAATCTACAAGCTTGTTTCTAGCGTTGCTATCTTCAGGATGTCTTTTGGGGCACGCCAACGGTCTTTTATGGCGTGCGGGACTTGATTTCAACTCTGTGTGTGCAGGCGGATCTTATTTGCTGCACGTGCGGCCTGTGGTTCTTATTGGGGCCTGTTCAGATGGAATGTGCTAGCAAAGATTTCCACTTGTGCCTGCAATTGTTTACAATTTCTACTTTTGTGTTCAGAGTTGCTAAGTGTGGTTTGCATAATATTAACCATTTTTCTGTGGAGCATAGATTGCATCTTTTTGAGATATTGTTGTATGGTGTTGCTCTTTTTACGATTTTCCATGATATGTTGTAGTCTATTTTTTTTATCTTTGAGTCTCCAAATGTATTTACTCAGCTCTGTTTGATTTTTGTATTTTTCATTTTTGAATGACTGTTTGTGGTTTGCGTATCTGGTTTTGAAAGTGTTTTCAGTAATCCCTATATATGTTTCTTTTTCATTTTCTGATGTTACCGTAGCTTGGTATACAATGTTGCTGTGAAGACATTTATTGCTTAGGGGGCACTGTTCTTTTTTTTAGTGCAGTTGCAAGATGTCCTTTCGGCACCCTTCTCTTTTATGTTGCTTTTCATTTTGTTAGATGAGTCAATCATGTTTTTGAGGTTGGGCATACATGAGTATGATAGTTTAATGGTGTTTTTGTTGAATATTTTGGACAGTTTGTGTTCTTTTGGGAATGATGTTGCCAAGATTTTAAAGAATTCTTTTCCTACATTTGTTTTTACTTGTCCATCGTATGGTGGGTTGTACCATATGATCTTTCTTTTCCTATTTTTCTTATTTCTGTTCGTGCTGTTGTCTGGACTGTATTGTAGTTTGTAATTGTAACCACTTTTTTGTAATGCTTCTTGATATTCTGTTCCTGCATCATTGAATGCATTTTCATTGCATGACAGGCTGGATAGTCTCTTGTTTATACCATTAAAAACCACAACTTAAAAATCACAATAGAAGCAAACAAAAAAGTAGTGAATTACCTAGACATAACATTAGACCTCAATGACCATGTGTACAAACCATACAAAAAACCCAATGACATACCAGTCTACGTAAACATCAAAAGCAACCACCCACCATCTATACTAAAAACAATACCCAATGGTATAAACAAGAGACTATCCAGCCTGTCATGCAATGAAAATGCATTCAATGATGCAGCAACAGAATATCAAGAAGCATTACAAAAAAGTGGTTACAATTACAAACTACAATACAGTCCAGACAACAGCACGAACAGAAATAAGAAAAATAGGAAAAGAAAGATCATATGGTACAACCCACCATACGATGGACAAGTAAAAACAAATGTAGGAAAAGAATTCTTTAAAATCTTGGCAACATCATTCCCAAAAGAACACAAACTGTCCAAAATATTCAACAAAAACACCATTAAACTATCATACTCATGTATGCCCAACCTCAAAAACATGATTGACTCATCTAACAAAATGAAAAGCAACATAAAAGAGAAGGGTGCCGAAAGGACATCTTGCAACTGCACTAAAAAAGAACAGTGCCCCCTAAGCAATAAATGTCTTCACAGCAACATTGTATACCAAGCTACGGTAACATCAGAAAATGAAAAAGAAACATATATAGGGATTACTGAAAACACTTTCAAAACCAGATACGCAAACCACAAACAGTCATTCAAAAATGAAAAATACAAAAATCAAACAGAGCTGAGTAAATACATTTGGAGACTCAAAGATAAAAAAATAGACTACAACATATCATGGAAAATCATAAAAAGAGCAACACCATACAACAATATCTCAAAAAGATGTAATCTATGCTCCACAGAAAAATGGTTAATATTATGCAAACCACACTTAGCAACTCTGAACACAAAAGTAGAAATTGTAAACAATTGCAGGCACAAGTGGAAATCTTTGCTAGCACATTCCATCTGAACAGGCCCCAATAAGAACCACAGGCCGCACGTGCAGCAAATAAGATCCGCCTGCACACACAGAGTTGAAATCAAGTCCCGCACGCCATAAAAGACCGTTGGCGTGCCCCAAAAGACATCCTGAAGATAGCAACGCTAGAAACAAGCTTGTAGATTTTAATACTTCATTTTAAAAAATATTTTTTAACAAATATATATATATATATTATGTATATGTGTATGTATATATGTGTGTGTATATGTATATATATATATATATATATATATATATATATATATATATAAAATAAATGTAATAGATTATGTGACAAAGAGTGAATATAGGAACATGACAAAAAAGGAGAGGGTAAACAATGGGAAAGAAATAATTGGAACTAAGAAAAAAAAAAAGACTAAGTAAATGACTTGTGTAGTCAGAAACTGTTTTTAAAGATAAACAGTAAACAAGTTGGGTATTTTTTGCTCCCATAAGAAAACCTAACACAGAGTAACTTTTATTCAAGACTGGCACAGCCTTTTAAACTTGAATAAAGTCAGACAAATACATAGACGAACAATCTAATAGTGGGGGAAAAAACAAGCGCAGGCCAACAACTGAACTATCTTCATAGTAATGACTTGGCAAAGATTTGGACTTAAGGAGGGGGGGGGGGGGGGGGGGGTAATTTGAAGATGGAGAAACTGGGAACATGAAATTAAGAAAATATGTTACAGATGTGAAAACTCTTCACTAGCTGCATAAGGGAACCATCGCAACCTCTTTTGAAGGCAGATATATTTGTATTGCCTGCTCCGAGGCCTTTCGTCCGCTGGGTCGGACTCATCAGGGAGACACGGCTGGTTGTGTCTGCGCTCCTGGCGTCAAATAGAGACACACCACAGTCCATAATACTGTGGTGTTCTCACCACCAAGAGTGCAAAAAAGAATCCAATAGCACTCCCAAAGCAGCCAGCGAAGAGTAGTAAATGAAACCAAACGAAAGTGTGGGGAGGAAAAAAGTTGCTGAAAAACTAAAGACATTATGCAAACAGTATAAAATAAAGGGACAATCTTTGAGCCTACGCTTGAGGATCCACCCAAAGATGCAAGGGAGATCAAAAGACAAACACACAGACGGACAGAAACAAATACAAATAACCTCAATTTAATCAAAACAAAAATCGGAAATGAAATGAGGCAGGGAACAGTAAACGATAAACAGTAAACAAGTTGGGTATTTTTTGCTCCCATAAGAAAACCTAACACAGAGTAACTTTTATTCAAGACTGGCACAGCCTTTTAAACTTGAATAAAGTCAGACAAATACATAGACGAACAATCTAATAGTGGGGGAAAAAACAAGCGCAGGCCAACAACTGAACTATCTTCATAGTAATGACTTGGCAAAGATTTGGACTTAAGGAGGGGGGGGGGGGGGGGGGGGGTGGTAATTTGAAGATGGAGAAACTGGGAACATGAAATTAAGAAAATATGTTACAGATATGAAAACTCTTCACTAGCTGCATAAGGGAACCATCGCAACCTCTTTTGAAGGCAGATATATTTGTATTGCCTGCTCCGAGGCCTTTCGTCCGCTGGGTCGGACTCATCAGGGAGACACGGCTGGTTGTGTCTGCGCTCCTGGCGTCAAATAGAGACACACCACAGTCCATAATACTGTGGTGTTCTCACCACCAAGAGTGCAAAAAAGAATCCAATAGCACTCCCAAAGCAGCCAGCGAAGAGTAGTAAATGAAACCAAACGAAAGTTGGGGAGGAAAAAAGTTGCTGAAAAACTAAAGAATTATGCAAACAGTATAAAATAAAGGGGACAATCTTTGAGCTACGCTTGAGGATCCACCCAAAGATGCAAAGGAGATCAAAAGACAAAACACAGACGGACAGAAACAAATACAAATAACCTCAATTAATCAAAACAAAAAAATCGGAAATGAAATTGGCGGGAACAGTAAACGATAAACAGTAAACAAGTTGGGTATTTTTTGCTCCCATAAGAAAACCTAACACAGAGTAACTTTTATTCAAGACTGGCACAGCCTTTTAAACTTGAATAAAGTCAGACAAATACATAGACGAACAATCTAATAGTGGGGGAAAAAACAAGCGCAGGCCAACAACTGAACTATCTTCATAGTAATGACTTGGCAAAGATTTGGACTTAAGGAGGGGGGGGGGGGGGGGGTGGTAATTTGAAGATGGAGAAACTGGGAACATGAAATTAAGAAAATATGTTACAGATATGAAAACTCTTCACTAGCTGCATAAGGGAACCATCGCAACCTCTTTTGAAGGCAGATATATTTGTATTGCCTGCTCCGAGGCCTTTCGTCCGCTGGGTCGGACTCATCAGGGAGACACGGCTGGTTGTGTCTGCGCTCCTGGCGTCAAATAGAGACACACCACAGTCCATAATACTGTGGTGTTCTCACCACCAAGAGTGCAAAAAAGAATCCAATAGCACTCCCAAAGCAGCCAGCGAAGAGTAGTAAATGAAACCAAACGAAAGTGTGGGGAGGAAAAAAGTTGCTGAAAAACTAAAGACATTATGCAAACAGTATAAAATAAAGGGGACAATCTTTGAGCCTACGCTTAGTATCCATCCCAGTGAGAATCAACAAACCACAGCGGAAAAACAAATACAACATTATCAAACAAAACCTCCCCCAACAAGCAGCCATAACGTAACAGTAAACAAGTGGTATTTTGCTCCATAGAACTACCAGAGAACTTTATTCAGATGCACGCCTTAACTAAAGCAGACAATCTACGACACTATATGGGAAAACAAGCGCCACACTGACATCTTCAAGATATGGCAGATGACTTAAGGGGGGGGGGAGTATTAATTTGAAGATGATAACTGGGAACTGGAAATTAGAATTATGTTCCAGATATAAAGATTTTCGTAGCTGATAGGGAATCCATCAACTCTTTTAAAGGCAGAATATTGATAATAGTTACTCCGGGCTTTCGTCTGGGTCGAAAATATCCAGTGATACGGTTGTTGTGTCTGCGCTCCTGGCGTCAAATTGAACATCCATTTGTCCATTAAATTGTGGTGTTTCACACAAGATGCTAAAATAGAATCCATGCACTCCAAAGTCAGCCAGTAAGAGTGTAAATTGAACTAACGAAAGTGCTGGGGTAGAAAATTGGAGTGTGAAAACTAAAGAATTATGCACCATTATTAAATAAAGGAAATCTTTGAGCTTCGCTTGGTTTCCACCCAAATCAGGGTTTAAGTTCAAACACTACGCGGCGACGGATGCTATGACTTCATTTATCGAGAAAACACAGAAATGAGGCGGGTGTTCGTATTTGACCAGAAGGCGGTAATATTTGCTCCCTAAGAAAAGTACACAGAGTAACTTTTATCAAACTGAGCACGCTTTAAAATTATCATCAAAATACTAGATGAACATCATAGTGGGAAACAGAGTTTCCAACACTGAACATATCTTCTTAGATATCAGTTGGCAAGTTTGACTTAATAATCACCCGGGGGGGCGGGTGGAGGGGGGGTAAGGTCAAATTTTAAGAAGAATTGGAACATGAAATTAAGAAAATATGTTCAGATATGAACTCTTACTGCTCATAAGACATCCACCTTGACATATATTTGTATTGCTGTCCGAGCTTTCGTCTTGGTCGACTTTATTCAATAAAGGCTGGTGCTGTCTGACTAGCTTCAATGGTAGGATTCTAAGTCCAAAAATAGCTACTTTTCACCTGTTAAGATCCATAGCACTCCAATAGCAGCCACGAATTGTAGTTATGTAAATGAGTATAGTTGGGGTGAAAAGTTGTGATAATATAGATCTCCCTTGCAATCTTTGGGTAAACCTCAAGCGTAGGCTTACTACTCTTCGCTGGCTGCTTTGGGAGTGCTATTGGATTCTTTTTTGCACTCTTGGTGGTGAGAACACCACAGTATTATGGACTGTGGTGTGTCTCTATTTGACGCCAGGAGCGCAGACACAACCAGCCGTGTCTCCCTGAAGAGTCCGACCCAGCGGACGAAAGGCCTCGGAGCAGGCAATACAAATATATCTGCCTTCAAAAGAGGTTGCGATGGTTCCCTTATGCAGCTAGTGAAGAGTTTTCATATCTGTAACATATTTTCTTAATTTCATGTTCCCAGTTTCTCCATCTTCAAATTACCCCCCCCCCCCCCCCCCCCCTCCTTAAGTCCAAATCTTTGCCAAGTCATTACTATGAAGATAGTTCAGTTGTTGGCCTGCGCTTGTTTTTTCCCCCACTATTAGATTGTTCGTCTATGTATTTGTCTGACTTTATTCAAGTTTAAAAGGCTGTGCCAGTCTTGAATAAAAGTTACTCTGTGTTAGGTTTTCTTATGGGAGCAAAAAATACCCAACTTGTTTACTGTTTATCGTTTACTGTTCCCTGCCTCATTTCATTTCCGATTTTTGTTTTGATTAAATTGAGGTTATTTGTATTTGTTTCTGTCCGTCTGTGTGTTTGTCTTTTGATCTCCCTTGCATCTTTGGGTGGATCCTCAAGCGTAGGCTCAAAGATTGTCCCCTTTATTTTATACTGTTTGCATAATGTCTTTAGTTTTTCAGCAACTTTTTTCCTCCCCACACTTTCGTTTGGTTTCATTTACTACTCTTCGCTGGCTGCTTTGGGAGTGCTATTGGATTCTTTTTTGCACTCTTGGTGGTGAGAACACCACAGTATTATGGACTGTGGTGTGTCTCTATTTGACGCCAGGAGCGCAGACACAACCAGCCGTGTCTCCCTGATGAGTCCGACCCAGCGGACGAAAGGCCTCGGAGCAGGCAATACAAATATATCTGCCTTCAAAAGAGGTTGCGATGGTTCCCTTATGCAGCTAGTGAAGAGTTTTCATATCTGTAACATATTTTCTTAATTTCATGTTCCCAGTTTCTCCATCTTCAAATTACCCCCCCCCCCCCCCTCCTTAAGTCCAAATCTTTGCCAAGTCATTACTATGAAGATAGTTCAGTTGTTGGCCTGCGCTTGTTTTTTCCCCCACTATTAGATTGTTCGTCTATGTATTTGTCTGACTTTATTCAAGTTTAAAAGGCTGTGCCAGTCTTGAATAAAAGTTACTCTGTGTTAGGTTTTCTTATGGGAGCAAAAAATACCCAACTTGTTTACTGTTTATCGTTTACTGTTCCCTGCCTCATTTCATTTCCGATTTTTGTTTTGATTAAATTGAGGTTATTTGTATTTGTTTCTGTCCGTCTGTGTGTTTGTCTTTTGATCTCCCTTGCATCTTTGGGTGGATCCTCAAGCGTAGGCTCAAAGATTGTCCCCTTTATTTTATACTGTTTGCATAATGTCTTTAGTTTTTCAGCAACTTTTTTCCTCCCCACACTTTCGTTTGGTTTCATTTACTACTCTTCGCTGGCTGCTTTGGGAGTGCTATTGGATTCTTTTTTGCACTCTTGGTGGTGAGAACACCACAGTATTATGGACTGTGGTGTGTCTCTATTTGACGCCAGGAGCGCAGACACAACCAGCCGTGTCTCCCTGAAGAGTCCGACCCAGCGGACGAAAGGCCTCGGAGCAGGCAATACAAATATATCTGCCTTCAAAAGAGGTTGCGATGGTTCCCTTATGCAGCTAGTGAAGAGTTTTCATATCTGTAACATATTTTCTTAATTTCATGTTCCCAGTTTCTCCATCTTCAAATTACCCCCCCCCCCTCCTTAAGTCCAAATCTTTGCCAAGTCATTACTATGAAGATAGTTCAGTTGTTGGCCTGCGCTTGTTTTTTCCCCCACTATTAGATTGTTCGTCTATGTATTTGTCTGACTTTATTCAAGTTTAAAAGGCTGTGCCAGTCTTGAATAAAAGTTACTCTGTGTTAGGTTTTCTTATGGGAGCAAAAAATACCCAACTTGTTTACTGTTTATCGTTTACTGTTCCCTGCCTCATTTCATTTCCGATTTTTGTTTTTAAAGAAGTAAATACACTTATGGCAGCGCCAGAAATGTAATTGCCGTCCATGTTTTTTCGGCCATCTCTGGACGCAAACCTGTAGACCCTCTTTGTTCAGTTCAGCATTTTCCAGAGGACAGTCTCAATCCAATCATGCAGTTCTTGTTGGCGGGGTGGGCTTAAAGGACTTTATTAATACTCTAAAGTCCGCAAGCTCGGGGCAGGAGAGAGACCCGTGGTAATCAGCGAGTCCAGGGGGTAATAAGTTGGTGCTGATATACCCCTTTTGGCAATCAGAGCTTTCAACAAGCGGCTTTCTGCTTTGGATAGGAAATGAAACACTAGTTTAGACTCGAGACCTCCTCAGCGATAAAGTATTGGCATACCGAGGCTTCAGACAACTGATCAATGATCCTGAGTGACACGGGCCGATTCTTTTAACTGACATAGCGGGTGGTTTTTATGGATTTTTGACGTTGGACTTTGAGTTTAGATAAAGGAAAGCAGAGGAGCAAGATGGTGTGTGTGTGTGTGCGTGTGCGTGTGTGTGTGCATGCATGCACGCGCTAACGCGAACGAATATGATACGTATTACTTTGTTTAATAAAGAGTCGAATTACATTTGATCAAAGAGAAGGTACAAATACACTATACAATGTGACAAGAGTTGGGGGTGGGTCGGTGTTGTCCTCAAGGGGAAGGACTTGGAACATTTTTGCTAATAGAGTTATGTTGAAATATTACCTCCACCCTCTCTCTTACTAGTGATGGAAGGAGCAACTCTCTGGTACTTGTCATCGAAAGAAATTCAATTTTTTTTTCAAGACTGTTAAAACTACTCAAGAGTGGCTCAAGAATAATTCTCCTTAGGCTTGTACACTTACAAATGCTTGTAGCTCCAAGAGACAGAATTAGAGATGAGTTCAAACATTCAATACTGAATGAACAACAAAGACCTGACACAAGTTAAGTGTACTTTCACACATCAACTTTACTTGTTTATACAAAAGTGAAATATTCACATCAATTTGACTAATTCGGTTCCGGCTGACTTTTCTCCCACTGTTTCTCATCATCAAGGCCGGGGGGGAGGGGGGGGGGGGGTTCTGGATGAGTTGAATTGGAGTCCACTTGGAATATCAGAACTTACCTGATGTTGGAGAGGAATGTTGGTCTCTCTCCAGATGCTGGTGACTGACTGGTCCATCTTCTTTTTTAGGCAGGGTGATCATGGGGAGCTGTCTCAGCTGGGCTGATAACAGGCACACCCAGGGTAGTGATGAACCCAGGCTCTGATCAAACAAACAGAACCTGGTCTGTATAATGTAACTGAGAGTCCGGCTTGTCGAGTTTCTCACACTTGCCTTCTTGCTTTCAGTAAATGTGTGAGATCTCAGCCGACAAAGGATTAGACTGGCATAAATATATCTGCCATATTTATCAGTTGGCACTTTCAATCAGACAATCAACAGTATTCATAAATCAGCTTAACATTTTTCACCCAGTATAGGCATACCGGTTTTCCTGTCAGAATTCAACATTAAGTTATCATCTGAACAGAAAATATTGAATATTGGCAAAAGTCAGATTGTTAAGAAAGAATGTTAATCAGATTCTTAACAGTTTTTACCAAGTTGTGGCAAACAAACTATTACAATAGAATACTCATTCCTCATCTTGGAAGATGTCACCAAGTACTGGCATAAAATCATACTGTTAACACACATGGCATACATACAAGCAATGCATAGTCTGAACATCTAGAAACATAGTTTCACTTACAGTGCTTCTGGGTGGCCAGTGAAATCTAACACAGGGTATCTCAAAGTGGAAGGTATGATCTTTTCCCAATCTGGCTGTTTTCTTTGTTTGACTGGGGGTGATCAGTGTTAGAACCTTTGGTAGAGCAGTGATGTCATGACAGTTAGTTCCCCCTTTTAGTCTGTTAAGCTACATATCTGGTATCTGTTGCCGGTTTCATTGACAAGCTGTCAGGGTCACATGACAGCCGATCGTGTCACTATAGACAAAAAGGGGGAGGTGATAGTAAGCAGAGTAGGGGAGTGGGGAGGGGGGGGGGGTGATCATCCCACACCACCTACAGTCTAAGGCAATGTGTAGATGTCTGAGAACACTACCTCGTAGATGTTGGTGATACTTTTAGCCTTCATGCTAATTGACAGGGCGACATTGTCTCCGCCAGTGAAACACGTGGGTAGACTGGATATCTTGCCACTTTACATGGTTGCATCATGCACGGGTGGAATGCACGACAACCAGGGTGTGTGTGTGTGGGGGGAGGGGGGGGGGGGGGCGGAGGAGGGGGTGGAAGGGAAGGAGGAGAGAGAACACGTTTCCTTGTCTCAGTTAGAGACGATCATCTGTTTACGAGATAAGCGAGGGGGTGGGGGAGGAGAGGGAGAGACGAGGGAGCATGGAGTGGGTGGTTTTCTTCACACACAAAAACCACACCAAAAAACCTGACAGAGGGGAGTTTGAATAAGGTGGAGGGGGCTAAGGAGTTGGGGGGGGGGGGGAGCTGTGAGGGGTGGAGACTGAGAGCTGGCGTGAATTAGTAATATTTGTTGCCGTTTGTAAGACAAAGAGAGAGAAAAAGAGAGAGGGGGGAAGGTGGGGTTGCAGAACATGGTGTGGCTGTCAATTATCACGTCACATACAGTGCCAACTGTTTGAAAACAAACCTCCTACAACACACACATACTACCATATCTCCCACTATTTTCCTCACACATAACTTACAGCTATCTTCCTTTCCCCTCTCACTACACTCTATTTGTCACATCAATCTTCAGATACTTGTCCACTCCATTTTCTTCATTTGGTTTTCTTTTAATTCCATATACTGTTTCCTCTACAAGAGCTTCTGTTCCATCTTCCCTCTTTCCTGTGCATATGTTGTGTAGGTGTTTGTAACTGTGCGGAAGCACACACACACACACACACACACACACACACACACACACACACACACACACACACACACACACAAACACACACGCACGCACGCACACACACACACACACACATACACACACACACACACACACACACACACACACTCTCTCTCTCTCTCTCTCTCTCTCTCTGTCTCTCTCTCCTTCCAACCCTCTCCCTCTCCTCTGCTCCAATACTACTGTTAACCTTCCAATCTTTGATCATCCCTATTCCTTTTCACCTACCGTTAATATTACTAACATTGCAATATTTATCCTCACCACCTTCTCCCTGCTCCAGTAGCACTGTTAACTTCTACTCATTGACCATCTCCATTCCTTTCCACATACTATTACTGGTACTAACATTACTTTTATTACTATTGCTGTCAGTAGCAATCTCATCACATCATCATTATTAGCACCATTATTATCACCTTCATATAAATAAAATTAAAAAAATAACAAAACAACAACAACAACAACAACAACAAACAACACACACACACACACACACACACACACACACACACACACACACAAACTAGCAAGAAAAAGAACTAACTTTATTATTCATAATTATCACTATTAGTGTTAACATCATCATCTTCATCATTTTTATGATCACCATCATATTACCAATTATATATATATATATTTTTGTTGTTGTTGTTAAAAAATATTTTTTAAAAATGAAGTATTAAAATCTACAAGCTTGTTTCAAGCCTTGCTATCTTCAGGATGTCTTTTGGGGCACGCCAACGATCTTTTATGGCGTGCGGGACTTGATTTCAACTCTGTGTGCGCAGGCGGATCTCATTTGCTGCACGTGCGGCCTGTGGTTCTTATTGGGGCCTGTTCAGATGGAATGTGCTAGCAAAGATTTCTACTTGTGCCTGCAATTGTTTACAATTTCTACTTTTGTGTTCAGAGTTGCTAAGTGTGGTTTGCATAATATTAACCATTTTTCTGTGGAGCATAGATTGCATCTTTTTGAAATATTGTTGTATGGTGTTGCTCTTTTTATGATTTTCCATGATATATTGTGGTCTATTTTTTTATCTTTGAGTCTCCAAATGTTGCTGTGAAGACATTTATTGCTTAGGGGGCACTGTTCTTTTTTTAGTGCAGTTGCAAGATGTCCTCACGTTGAGCACTGTGGTCTGACAAAATCTAAAATGGAGAAAATCAACTTTAGGCAATCTACTAAAAACATACCATTTTCAAACCCACAAACGTACACTAAAAAACTGATAGAACAAACCGAGAAATTTGTGCGCAACATGAGATGGAAGGCGTTCTTCTTCCTAAACCCAAGTGCAAAGAATGAAGACAAAAATACATATGGATTCAAATCATGGTGATCACCTCTGACAATAGATGAAATGAAACCTTTTGAAGACAAAATGAAGGGACTGATAGCCAATATTAAATTCAAAAAATCAAATAACAACTTTCAAACATCACTAGCAAATGATATAAAACAAATCCAAAATGATAAAAAGATATTCGTAAAGGCTGACAAAATTAGCAATTTTTACAAAATGGAACCAAACGAATACTCTCAACTCTTAAACAGAAACATCCAGAAAAACTACAAGAAAGCTGATAAAACTACACATAGCAACATCCGCAAAAAAGAAAAAGAGCTTGCACACTGCATGGAGTTAAGTGATAGGGTAGAGGCAACAGCAACAAAAGAAGCCTTCATAACACTTAAAGACCACAAGCCTAACTTCCAAAACAACCCAACATGTAGACTAATAAACCCATCTAAATCCGAACTGGGCAAAATAAGCAAGAGAATTTTGGAAAAGGCTATAGCAGATATAAAATCAAACACCGAATACAACCTTTGGAAAAACAGCTATGAAGTCATATAATGGTTTAAGAAACTCAACAAACAGAGAAATACAATGTTCATTACATTTGACATAGTAGACTTCTATCCATCGATAGATGAAGAACTACTCAACAAAGCTTTGAAATTTGCCAACAAATACACAAATATAACAGAGTCAGAAATGGAAATTATTTTCCACACCAAAAAAACCTTACTCCATAGCAGAAATGAAACTTGGATTAAAAAAACGAGCAAAAACTCCACATTTGATGTAACCATGGGATCGTATGATGGTGTCGAAACATGTGAAATAGTCGGACTATTCATGCTATCCAACATCCAAAAACAACTTGGAAAACAGGCCGGTTTATACAGAGATGACGGCCTCGCTGCATTAAACAATAATCCAAGAACCATTGAAAACAAGAAAAAAGAATTATGTAAAATCTTTAAAAACCACAACTTAAAAATCACAATAGAAGCAAACAAAAAAGTAGTGAATTACCTAGACATAACATTAGACCTCAATGACCATGTGTACAAACCATACAAAAAACCCAATGACATACCAGTCTACGTAAACATCAAAAGCAACCACCCACCATCTATACTAAAAACAATACCCAATGGTATAAACAAGAGACTATCCAACCTGTCATGCAATGAAAACGCATTCAATGATGCAGCAACAGAATATCAAGAAGCATTACAAAAAAGTGGTTACAATTACAAACTACAATACAGTCCAGACAACAACACGAACAGAAATAAGAAAAATAGGAAAAGAAAGATCATATGGTACAACCCACCATACGATGGACAAGTAAAAACAAATGTAGGAAAAGAATTCTTTAAAATCTTGGCAACATCATTCCCAAAAGAACACAAACTGTTCAAAACACCATTAAACTATCATACTCATGTATGCCCAACCTCAAAAACATAATTGATTCATCTAACAAAATGAAAAGCAACATAAAAGAGAAGGGTGCTGAAAGGACATCTTGCAACTGCACTAAAAAAGAACAGTGCCCCCTAAGCAATAAATGTCTTCACAGCAACATTGTATACCAAGCTACGGTAACATCAGAAAATGAAAAAGAAACATATATAGGGATTACTGAAAACACTTTCAAAACCAGATACGCAAACCACAAACAGTCATTCAAAAATGAAAAATACAAAAATCAAACAGAGCTGAGTAAATACATTTGGAGACTCAAAGATAAAAAAATAGACCACAATATATCATGGAAAATCATAAAAAGAGCAACACCATACAACAATATTTCAAAAAATGCAATCTATGCTCCACAGAAAAATGGTTAATATTATGCAAACCACACTTAGCAACTCTGAACACAAAAGTAGAAATTGTAAACAATTGCAGGCACAAGTAGAAATCTTTGCTAGCACATTCCATCTGAACAGGCCCCAATAAGAACCACAGGCCGCACGTGCAGCAAATGAGATCCGCCTGCGCACACAGAGTTGAAATCAAGTCCCGCACGCCATAAAAGATCGTTGGCGTGCCCCAAAAGACATCCTGAATATAGCAAGGCTTGAAACAAGCTTGTAGATTTTAATACTTCATTTTTAAAAAATATTTTTTAACAGGTGTTGCTCCCCAAGGGGTTGAGCACCTTCAGATTTTTTAAGGACACATATATATTTTTATTATTATATATATATATATATATATATACTTTTAAAAAAAAATCAGTATACCTTTTGTTACAACTTCATAACTTTTACAAATGTCATATTTACTACTATGATTATCATTCTTTACAATATTTCTGATATTCCAGTTTACTACTTTTCCAGCCTCCTATAGCATCACTACCACTAGTATATGGTTACGATCATGATTATTATTAAACTATTAATATACATATTATAATTATTATTATACCTATTAGATTCCATCCTTCCCATAATTTATACCTTCCTTCTCCTCTTTGCTCTTCCTCTCCTCCCCTCCCCCTCCTTGTTTTTCTTTCTCCTCCCTTCCTTAGCATTAGTATTAGTAATAGTATTATCATTACTATTATCAATTATTGCATTTAAATATTTTTTCTTTTCTTTTCTTTCTCTCTCTCTCTCTCTTTTTAATTATATATATTTTTGTATCATGCTTTTCTGATCAGTACTATTTTTACCATTACCGTTGCTATAGTTGTTAGCATTATCATCATTATTATCAATACGATTGTTATTATTGATATTACCATCACTACCATTAACATCACCATCGCCATCACCACTAAGACCATTGCCACGGCAACAATCCTCTAACCCACTCTCCTTTCTCCCATACTACAACTGCTATTGCCATACTATCACCAAAAGTGGTAGTAATCTTGTCTTTATTCATTAAAAACAAAAAATTTTGATAATCATCATTACTATTATCATTATTCCTATCAGTAATATAACTATCATCATTACTACTTCGACTCACACATCGTCTCCTTCTTGACAGCCTCGTTTTCATTCAACGCCTATCTTGCACTGAAGTGAATGAAGATAAGTGATTGCTCGTTCATTTTCGTTGTCCGAATTGTTTTGTATCTTGCCTGAAGAAGACCTAAGAGGACAAAACGCGTCGTGTTTTGTATTGTGATTCGTTTGTCTTCATTTTCTTGACGGTTCGCTATTAATTACATTTCAAATTTGTTTGAAATAACAAACAGCATATAAATAGTACATCAAAAATAAAACATCGACAAGGTAAACTGTTTCAAATAATAAACAGCATATAGTCTGTATGTTTTCATCGTAAATAAAGCACAGAACCACTGAAAAGAATCTAACGCCAATGCTAAGTCCTGTACGGATTTTCCCTTTCAGCAGTTTACTCTCTGGGTTAAAGTGAAAACAGGAAACAGGATGATCGAAACTTCAAACATCAACGAACGTAAGTCAGTTTCCAGATTGCTACCGTCCAGGAGACCTGACGTGTATTATTTCTGTCCAGTATTTCTACGTGGTAGAACCTCAGTCGTGGAACACTGCTGTATTTGTTTTTGTTTGTTCGTTTAGTCTTTAATGCAAAGTGCTTTTTAAAATGCAATCGTTATAAAGGCAGGTTTGGCGTGCTGGAATGATGGGTGGTGCAGGATAAAAACAACAACAAAGTACTGCGTGTGTATTGTAGAAATCAGTTATACTGAAATCAAAGGACACTTCTTGATACTTCTTAGTTCAGTAAAAAAAACGTTCTGTAAATAGAGAGAGAGAGAGAGAGAGAGAGAGAGAGAGAGAGAGAGAGAGAGAGAGAGAGAGAGAGAAAACGTACCTATTTCTGGGATCAAAGTCTAGCGTCAATACCTCATAAAACCACCATCTCTTGCCAGCGCTGCCAGTTGAAAGAGCTGGATCGGGGTCCCCCTGACGCATTGATTAGTGTTGTCTGTTGGCGGTGGTACGTTAATACTTTGTCTTTGAGGAGCTCCCATTAGTTCTTTACCCTGGCCTGTCAGTTCCTGTTTTCAGGGGAAAGCCGCTCAGTCAAACGTCTCATTATCAATACGGGTAGACAAGCACTAACGCAGCTCCTGCGAAGCGCTGATGATGACCACAAGTACGTATATTATCTTGCCAAGTACGTATGTATTTGCGGACGTTAGAGGATTAATAAAGTCGTTTAATTCCACTCTTTTAAGAAACTGTGCGGAATCGGACCACTGATATGTTCTGTAGCATATATAACAGTTATCCAAGTCGATTTGCGATTTGCAGACTGGT